>OZ023268.1:117354785-117954785 GCA_964006375.1 Tillus elongatus | reverse complement strand
ACATATTTAAAGCAAGAAACATGCCAAGTACAAAGCAACAAACCTCCGCAACACTTGCCGGAACTAATAATTATCCACCCTTTGTTTTTTCATGGTATAACTATAGAAACAATTACTAGCAAGAAATTGGTTTAGCTTTTTTTTTTAAGATAGTGATTGTGTTTGCACTCTTTATTGACACTGGTAACCTATCATGGTAATAACAACCTGCATAGATGGGACTTCTTTTATAATGCTGGGACTTATGCTTTTTGAGATGGGAATCATTTTTTCCCCGTGTAAAATAGGTAAATAGGTAGGGAAATTGTAACTCGCCAACAGCCCCATAACTCTGTAACAGGCTTTCAACCCGGTATTGTTTCCATTGAGTTGGTAGCGTAATTTCAGGAGATTTCAATCATGCGTATCTTGACAGTTGGTGGGGCACATTGAGACCCGACAGAATTTTTTTTATATATCCTAGCATGTAAGGCTAGATCAATTCTCACCACAATTAGAACCGTAGACCCGTTTCGCTCTAATTAGAGCTCGTCAGTACGGCATACTAATTGCAGCAAAAATACACCTATAAAGTAATACTGCTATGGTAGCCAGCCTTCCAACACTAAGTGAGATATAAGACACGAATCACATGCTGCCACCTCGTTGCGGAACCAAGTAGTATGTTGTCACGCGAGCTCCAAATAACAGAGTGTTAAAAAATAGAGACTGTATACAACCAGCTAACAATTTAGTAAATTGTCAGCCCTGGCCCATTTCTACGCTATTATAGGGACAACGTATATAAGGCTAGATGCATTCTCACCACAATTAGAACCGTAGACCGGATTCGCTCTAATTAGATCTCGTCAGTACGGCATACTAATTGCAAAAAAAATACACCTATAATTTTTTTAACACTATGTTATTTGGAGCTGCCGTGACAACATACTTTTTTCCCTCAGGGCTCGTCCGCGACTTCGCCGCCCCGAAAGCACTGCATGACAACATACTACTTGGTTCCGCAACAAGGTGGCGGCACGTGATTCGTGTCATCTATTCGATTGTCTAAATTATTCTGTTCTAATTGACAGGATGAGGGCTATCGGATTCTCCGAGGGCTTGCTTGGCTTGTTCAGATCTTACGTGGATGGAAGGAGGCAATTTGTTGAGGTTGGGGGCTTCAAGTCTAACACCTATCACATAGCTTCGGGAGTGCCGCAGGGTTCCATACTCGGTCCATTACTGTTTAATATATTTATTGACCCAGTTAAACATGTTTTGCATGTTCTTTTTTTAATGTATGCGGATGATATTAAGATTTTCGCAAATATTTCAAATGTTGGTGACTGTTTGCGGCTCCAGAATAGACTTCAGATCCTTGATGAATGGTGTTGTCGGAGTGGTCTTTCTATGAATGTTTCCAAGTGTTGTGTGATGTCCTTTACTCGAAATAAGCACGCAATTACTTTCGGGTACAATATAAAAGGGCTTCCACTTGATCACCCCCGGACAGTTAGAGACCTTGGAATTGTTTTTTATGGTACTTTATCTTTTAAACCACACTACGAGCAGACTATCAGTTCTGCTTACAAAACTCTTGGGTTTCTGATAAGAAACAGCAAAAATTTCTCACACTGACACCCTTCTCCTGCTCTTTTGTTGTTTGGTTAGGTACCGACTTGAATATGGCTCAGTTGTGTGGGCTCCTACTTATGAGATACATGTGGCAAGTCTAGAATCAGTGAGGATGGTCGATATCCTTCTATTGGTTTTCCTCAGGAAGGTTTACTTCTTCGCTTTGGTCTGCAGAGTCTGTCGATGTGCAGGCAGTGCAGTTTCGTTACATTTTTATACAAACTCGTTCATTCTGTGTTCGATTGCCCTAATCTGCTTCAGCAACTTAATTTCAATTTCCCTCGTATTGCAGCACGTTTTCCAGGCACATTCTATCTCCCGACTGTTCGTACGCGATTGCTGTGATTGTCTCCAATTTACCAGATGTGCAATGATTACTCTGTATTGCAGGACACCCTAGATATCTTCTCATGTAATATATCAGAGATAAAAATGTTTTTCAAAGCGATCTAATTTGTGACTGTTTAGTGTAGTCTGTTTGATTATTGTTTGTTATTATGTTTTGTGTATCAGCCCATCCTTAGTTTGGCTTTAAGCTGTTGGATTGTGTATGAATAAATAAATAAATATCTCACTTAGTGTATATCCTAGCATCCCAACGCATTTTTTGGTTACAACATTATGATGGCAGTGTTCGAAAGCGGAACTTGAAAATTTTGTTGAACCTTTCCTTTTTTTTTTTAAGAATGGGGATCTTCTGCGTACCAAATATTGTAAGCTACAATATATCTATATTTTGTATTTAAGGAAATGATATATGAACGTTAAAGAATTTTGGTTAGTTCCAGTTCGATTTTAAATTTATAAGAAGTTCGACTGTGAACTCTAGACATACTATTTCCGAGGTTCGAGTTTGAGGCAACATATTTGCCTGGGTTTGTTTATAGTTCGATTTGGAAAAAACATGGGTTCTCACACCTCTACCCTAAATTGAATGTTTTTTGTGCCATATCACAGCAAAAAGTTTATGGCCCTTTCTTTTTTGCTGAAGCAACTGTAACTGGTGTTTCTTATCTTGATGCGTACAACTATGGCTCATCCCTAAATTGGAAGAAGCTGAACAGGAGAACTTTATTTGGCAGCAAAATGGTGCGCCGCCTCACTGGGTGTAACTCAGAATGCAAACTGTTTGAGTTGCTCTTTCATCTTATGTATTATATATAATTGTAAGTTAAATGTAATAAATACTACGAAGCCTTAAATATTATATTAATATTATTAGATATTCATTTTGAAACACCTGGTACCTACATTTAGCTGCAATATATATTAGTGATAAGTCAAACAGTGATTTTTCAGTAGCACTTCTATCGGCAAAAGCTATTTTAAACTGCTATTGCAATCACAGTTAATCCACTTCAGTGCTATACGTGCCTGTCATCCATTGACTGGCTGTTAACACCTCCAATGTGACAAAACGCAAATTTTACAAGAGGTACTAAAAATTTATTTTTAAAATAAAAGTAACATCAAATCTTGTTGCACAACTCGGATTTTTAAAGTGCTCATTTTGTTTTAAGTAGTCACTTATAAATCTGGAAACTAGTTATTTGCTGATAATTCAAAAACTTTCACATTGGAGTAATATCTCATTCCCCATTTTTTTCACATGGGAGAACTTGTATATAACGAATCCACATGAAATATATTGTAGCAAGTTTTTGGATCCTGATACGTGTACATAGATTTATTTTCAATTTTGTGATTGATACACAAGAACAAATGTTTGGTAGAAAAACTTTATTAATGAAAAAACTCTTTGACATACTACACAGCACAAATTGTGGTAATGCATGTTGAAAAAAACATTAAAAAGTAAAGGTCCCAGCACGGAACCTTGGGGGACATCTATCTGTATTATTTTAATCAGCAAAGCCTAGCAGGGACGCCCGTAATAGGCTTAAACATTCTGAATGGTCCAAATCTCGTACAAATTAGCTATTTAAATGCATATACTAGTGTAGCGAACATCTAAAACAACTTGCATATCTTATGACATATTCGCTCCAAATAACAGGTAAATGTACGATAATTTTTATGTTTACATGGTATTTTATTGTAATAGATATTAATGTTACTGAGAGAGGTGTAGTTATACAATGTTCAGTCTATTATCTGTACTTTTTTATATGTTTAGGAGTGTTTGTGAAGCTTGTAGATACAGTTTTAATGTTTCTAACCTTGCCAACAAGTTAGATGATAAAAATAACAGACCCAGAACAAGTAACAGTTTTATTTGCATGGTTTTCTTAAGGTGGAGCATCACAGAAACAATTCTGTACACGTTTTGATGGGTAATTTAATGTATATTTGAACAAATATTTTTTAGGTAGCTGGAACATCTTAAGCTGGTCATACATCAGATCAAAGTTTCAAGTCGTTCACGTTGCCAAAAAATTTTGATCAAATGTAGATGATTTGTGGTGAGTGTAAAAAGCAAATATGCCATCGTCATTGTATTTTGCAAATCATGTTAGGACCTATTTAAACATATTTCTTGGTGGGTGGGTGGTAGACGTAGTGCAATAGAGTGGCCAGCCCCTTCTCCTGATTTAACTACAAGAATTTTTCTTGCAGGGACATTTGAAATCAAAGGTGCATATTGATAGATCAGATGACATTGATTTAAAGAATATAACTCTGCTAGAAATTGAGCAAATAAATCGTCTTGTTTCAAAAAAATGTTTTTCAAGAAATCTATAAGATGGCAAAATAAGCTTTGTTCAGTTTACCACAAACATAGCGCCTCGTGGCCGTGCCAGAAAGTCGATTCAGACTTTCCAATACGGACTCGGGGGACGACGGTTCGTGACTCACCGGCGGCGGATGATTTTTCAAATCACTGTCGTCGTTGAGATCGAGCTCAAGGTGGAGGGTGGGTTAGTTTAGATGAGCAAAAAGGGTCAGCAATGGCCTAATTGCCAGTAAAGCATCTTACCTTGACCTTACCACAAACATAATCTGCTTACTATATGCTCTCTTGTCTTCATTCACAATAAGTCTATTTCTATATCATTACGCCCAGAATTGATTAGTTACTGATTTAGTTTTACGTAGAGGCTGCTCCCCTGAATATCGTTAGCAGACCATCCCTTACAAACAGTGGTGTATGATTTATACATAGAAATATAGGTCCTCACGTTTCACAAAATGTTTTTCAAGAAATCTGAAAGATGGCAAAATATGCTTTGTTCAATTTACCACACATAATCTGCTTACTATATGCTATCTTGTCTTCATTCACAATAAGTCTATTTCTACATCACTAAGCCTAGAATTGATTAATTATTTATTTATTTACTAACTTATACGCCAGTCAGTTTTATACATAAAGAAGAAGACAAGCAACAAGGGTGGTGAGTAACAAGACTATAATGAAACAATTATCAGTTCTGCAATACCGCACTCTTGATGGCTGACGTGAACGAGTCCAGATTATTTCCAAAAAAATCAATGTTCCCACAGTATTCATTAACACCAGCTGTTCTGTTATGTGGTCCATAATGCACGTAGCCTTTGGATGTTTTGGTGGTTTCAGTCAGTCGAGATCTAGGGCAGATGAGTCCAAATAGTCGCAGACTTTCAGGCGAGTCAATAAGTCCATTGATAACCTAGTACAAGTATGTTAGGTCTGTGACGATTCTGCGATTTGACAGGCTGTTGATCTTAAGTTGGGCGCAGATTTCGTCATGGCTGAGTTTATTACCATTGTGCATACGATATGATATATGTTTGATCAATCTCGACTGTACTCGCTCGATTTGGTTGATCTGTATATTGGTATAAGGAGACCATACTAGCGAATAGTAATCCAGGATGGGTATTATCAGCGATAAGTAGAGTCGGATTAAAGTGTGAATGTTCTCGAAATCCCCGCCAGATCTAGTAATGAAACCCATGGTACGGTACGCCTGTAGGGTAATCTTGTCTAGGTGCTGATGGAATGTAAGCTTGTTGTTGATAATGACACCCAGGTCTTTGGTGGACATGGTTTCCCGGAGAAGTTGGCCATCCAGCAAATAAGTAATAGGATTTCGGTCGCGTGAACGTGAAAAGGAGATACATGTACACTTCTCTATGTTGAGGCTGAGCTTATTTTTGATACACCAGCTGCTCAACCTGTCGATATCCCGCTGGAGTGAATTGGCGTCACTTGGTTTTCCGATGCATCTGTAGATTTTTAGGTCATTGGCGTAGAGGAGAAATTCTGACTCAAAGTTGTCGCCAATCTCGTTGATGAAGATGTTGAAAAGTATGGGACCCTAGTGAGAACCCTGCGGGACTCCCGAGGAAACATCGTATCCCCTGGAAACATGGCCTCCGACTCTCACCTGCAGCTGTCTACCCGCCAGATACGACTCCAACCACCTGAGTGCCATTCCACTAACCCCATATTTTTGCAGTTTGTTGACTAGAATCTCGTGGTCAACTGTATCAAATGCTTTGCTAAAATCCGTATAAATAGCATGGACACTGTCGCCTCTCTTTAGAGATTTGAGTATATAGTCTGTGTATAGGAAAAGGTTTGTGGTCGTGGACCTGCCACCAAAGAAACCATGCTGTCTGGTAGTTATCACATTCTTGAAGACAAATGCAAGCTGCGGCAACATGATCTTAAAAAGCTTGGACATTGCAGACTGAATACATATTGGACGATAGTTAGTTGCATTGGTTCTACTTCCAGACTTATGAATTGGGCTTACATAAGAGAGTTTTCATGCCAAGGGAAAGCAGCCAGTTTGTAGTGAGACACTAAATATGTGAGTGATAGGATCGCACAGACCCAATGAACAGTTTTTAGGGAATTAATTGGGTATGCCATCTGGGCCGGCACTCTTATTTGCATCTAGTTGTAGAATTTCCCTGAAAACATCTCCAAAAGTCACGGTCAGGTTGGAGAGATCTACATTGTTTTTTTCTTCAGTATCAGTTTGAGCAAATGGAATATTTGGACTGGGATTTGACACATATAAACTCTCAAAGAAGGATGCAAATAAGTTGCTTATTTCATCTCCACTGTTGGATGTTCGCCCATTCCACATAATTACGGATGTACTTTTACAGGGAGGCCGCTCCCTGAATATCATGGGCAGACCATCCCTTACAAACAGCGGTGTGTCATTTATAAACAACAACAGAAGAGGTCTAAGTATTGAACCCTGGGGAATACCTACATTTACACTGTAACGGTGAGAATGGTGATCAACAAACCTTATCATTAAAGTGACCTCTCACTCATAAAGGATTCTCACAGTGTTAGATGCCATTGAAAGATTAAAGACATTGACAGCATAGTTACCCAGATTCGGATTCTCGTACATATCATTCATCATTTCAAAACAAAAGCTCTCTGTGGATCTTTTTGCTGAAATCCATGCTGACAATTAGTCGATGTTATCAATTTTAATGAAATTTGAAAGTCTTTTACATGCTCTATAATTTTCAAGAAAATACTCAATAAATAAACTTGACGATAATTGGTGACATTACTGCCATCACCACCCTTAAGTTTTTGTATAGACCACCAGATACTGATACATAGGTTAGAATCTAAGGGTATAGAGATAATGTGCTAAAGTTACTGGAAATCTACCTAAGGGGACGTAAACAGGCGATCAGGGGGACCTGTGGAGGGGTGTTATGTATGGGGTTCCCCAAGGATCGATTCTTGGCCCTCTGCTATTCATCCTGTTGACAGATGACATTACAGATATTTTTTTTTAAAATTTCAAACAACTAGCCTTCAAGTTCTGGAAATATCCCGAGCTTAAAAGATTTGTGTATTGCCAAATAAATTTTTAAAATTCCTGAATGGTCTGCAAAGATGGACAAATGCTAGAATTTTTTTATATATGTGCAAATTCACTATAAATGTTAAATTTCCATTGTAAGCTAGGCTGTGGGCAACTGTGATTGCTAACGATTGGAAACTGTATGAACAGTTTTAGACCATTGCATGTTTTATAGAGATAATGCGCTAAAGTTACTGGAAATCTACCTAAGGAGACGTAAACAGGCTATCAGAAGGACCCGTGGTGGGGTGTTATGTATGGGGTTCCCCAAGGATCGATTCTTGGCCCTCTGCTATTCATCCTGTTGACAGATGACATTACAGATATCTTTTTTAAAATTTCAAATAACTAGCCTTCAAGTTCTGGAAATATCCCGAGCTTAAAAGATTTGTGTATTGCCAAATAATAAATTTAAAAATTCCTAAATGGTCTGCAAAGATGGATAAATGGTAGAAATTTTTTATATGTGTGCAAATTCACTATAAATGTTAAATTTCCATTGTAAGCTAAGCTGTGGGCAACTGTGATTGCTAACGATTGGAAACTGTATGAACAGTTTTAGATATTTTCCACGCTGTCAAAAACTTAGCTGCTAGCTTAACTAACTGTTACTCAATAGCTTCTGTTTTGCAGTAGCTGCCTTTTGTGATTATCAGAGTCAAGTAAAACTGTTACTAACACTTTGGTCTTTCAGCTAATAGTCCAATCATGTTGCTATTGAACGATAACTTTTTAAGGCTGATTTTAATGAAACTAAATGTAATTTTACAAGGTGGTTTGTATAAAATTAAACAAACTGATAGTGTTTAAACTTAATGTTAGAGCCTAAGTGTCAATTTGTGTTTGATCATGTCAAAAAAACTGATTATATTCTGTCTTATTTCTCATTCAACATATTTGATTTTGTGAATTTTTCTTTAGCAAATTATATTCGATTTTTATATAATGTTTTGATTGTAAAAAGCCCAAGTACAAAAATTGTAGTTTTTGATCAATATAGTTTTAAAGTTGATCACATTAAAGTGAAAATAAATCTAAATTATTGATTGTAATTAATTATGTATTTCGAAATTACAAAAGTAATACAATGTATTTATTATTGAATTGATTAATATATTATGTGAGTTTTTATATTACACTTGGCTTTCTGTATTTTGCCTGAATCCATACCCTATACATTTTCAATAATCTTCCTCTATTTACTTGTAACCTCCTGTCTACTTTGTTTTCTTCCTCTTTTAAACCAGCTGCTTGGAACAGGTTCTTGATTTCATCTGTAAGAAAAAAATCTTGTCTAAAAAATCATCATGAAATATTGCTTTAGTAATTTCAACATGACTTAGCAGCTGAGTGTTTGCAATTAGTAGCCTAAGGCTTAGTCACGTCTAGTATAGGTAGTACTTGTTACTTTAGTGAAGAGATTTCATTACCGTTGCCAAATACTTAAATAAAAATAGTTATTTATTGGTACTACCTGGCGCCAGGTACTGTAATACCCAGTCTTAACGTGTACCCGGCGAAACAGGCCAGGTAGGCAGGATACCGGGTACCCGGTGCATCCCTAGTTGATACATCTAAAAATCTATGATTCAGATAACAGGCATTAAATGAACAAGTTAATAAAGTTGAGTTAATATTAAACAGGTAGTCAGAGGTCATGTGTTGTACTAGTCAATGTACTATATAAACATACACCATTCACATACCTTTGTATATAATATACAGGCTGTCTCGGAATTCAATGTACAACCGACCTACCACAGATTTTTCAACCAAAATTAGGTCGATTAAGATCAACTCACCTCTATACAGAGTTGCACCGTTTAGCCGCCAGAAGGCTTCAAAGTTATTAGTTTTTTTTTCTATTTTTTTTTTATCTCCTAAACAGGTAATCCGATCATATTCAAATTTCACAGAAATATTGTAATGAGCAAGTGGTTTGGTCGTTATTAGAGGTGTGCGAACCCATGTTTTGTTCGAACCGAACTATGAACGAACCCAAGCAAATATGTTGCCTCGAACTTCGAACCTCTGAAATAGTATGTCTAAGGTTCACAGTCGAACTTCGAACTTCTTAGAAATTTAAAATCGAACATCGAACTACCCAAAATTCCTCAGTGATCACATATATTTTTTCCTTAAATACAAAATTTAGGAATATTGTACCATACAATATTTGATATGTGAACGATTCCAATTCATCTTTACAAAAAGGAAGAGTTCGACAAATTTGCAGGTTGATTGGGTGAAAATGCCTTCTGGTGCTGATCGTTGTGGAAATGGGTCAACGTTAAATCGAAAATACAAAAACAACAAATATTTTAAACTATTTTCGATTTATAGATTTATATATAAGCTGAATTATAAATATGTTGTTGTTTGGCATTAGCCGGGCAGTTTTAGCAAACAGATTGAGATGGGTCAAAGTGAGCATGATAGGTATAAAATAACCACTTAAAATTGGAACTGTCTCCTGATTGTGAATATTTAACTGTTTTAGCTCATAGTGAAATAAATCATGTTAAAACCAGTGTTTTCCAAAGTCAATCAGCAATTATCCTCATAAATTCTGAAAATTTACGTTACCGATCGCTTTCGAACACCGTCATCATAATGTTGTTACTGAAAAATGTGTTGGGAGGCTAGGAGATATAAGGAAAATAATTATGTTATTGCTAAATGGCTTCGTCATGTCTCAATGTGCCCACCAACTGTCAAAAATATGCATGAGTGAAGTCTCATAAAATTATACTATCCACTCAATGAGACCGATAACGAGTTTAAAGCGCCGGTACCGAGTTAACGGGGCCGCAACTACGCTGTCTTTGGCAGCATTCAATGCCTGTAAAGTTAAATTTCGAAGTATTTTTGAGCAACGAACTTCGAACTATTCTAGAAAATTACATATTTCGAACTTCGAACAAATTGAACATCGCTAGTGCGAACATATTTTCGAACAGAAGGTTCGGTTCGAGTTCGGTTCGTAATTTCGAAGCTTCGCACACCTCTAGTCGTTATGAGAACTAGTACAATTGCACCCCCGCAAGAGTGTAAACTACTCCCACCCCTAACTTTTTTTTTATCGTATTTATTTCTCTGGCCGTTAGATAAATAACACATTCATTTTTTTCAAAGACCGATGTTTTTTCAAATTTTTGTTGCTTTCGTAAAATTTTGCTTACTCTTTTAGTTTTTGCGCAAAATAGCTTTTAAGTTGAAGTATGATGGATAAATACAATACTTCAGAAAATGTTTATTCACTACATACAGACTTGAAGACTACTTCTCTGGCTTCACTGTGAAGCCAGAGAAGTAGTCTGCATGTAGTATGGACCAGTTTTACCCAGTAAGGGCAACAACAATCAATTAGTTTATTCACTAACCATAGAAACAATAAGAAAAGTAAGAATCGTGTAAAGTTTAAATTGAAACAAATTAAATCTAACTCATTAATTGTTCAATATGGTAACCATTCACTCGCCTTAAATCTTCTAGTCTACGTAAAAAAATTAAAAACTATACGCTATAAATTTTCCCTATTCCGCAGTGAGGCAACAGCTTCTTCAATTCTATCCCACAATTGCTCCTCAGTATTTATCTCCCCCTTGTAAACATACGTCTTGATCTGCCCCGCATAGTGAAAAGTCGCAAGGATTTAAATCTGGTGAATGTGCTAGCCAAGGAACAGGAGCATCGTGACCTCTGCCAATCCATTTATTGGGAAATTGCTCACTAAGGTAATCCCTCACAATGCGTCCAAAATGGGGTGGTGCACCATCATGCATGTACCACATATCATGACGTGATGCGATCGGCAAATCTTCTAAAAATTCTGACAAAGTTTCTTGCAAGAAGTGTAAGTAGCCTTCGGCTGTTAGCCTATTAGGTAACCTTATGGGCCCAAGCAAATGACAATCAATTGTTCCTATCCACACATTAATTTTGAATTTTTGCTGAAAATGTCTTACATGAATTGGATGCGGATTTTCGTCTGCATAATGGTGCTCATTATGAAAATTTGTAACACCTCGCCGCGTGAAACATGCCTCATCTGTACAATTGCACTAGTTCTCATAACGACTAAACCACTTGCTCATTACAATATTTCTATGAAATTTTAATATCGGTTTACCTGTTTAGGAGATAGGTAAAAAAAATAGAACAAAAATTAATAACTTTGAAGCCCTCTGGCGGCTAAATTGTGCAACTTTGTATAGAGGTGAGTTGATCTTAATCGACCTAATTTTGGCTGAAAAATCTGTGATAGGTCGGTTGTACATTGAATTCCGGGACACCTGTATTATATTGTTACGTTCCACGGGATTCTAGATTTGTTGACTAACAAAACACAGCTTTTCAAACTACTAATTATTATTACCCACTATTTTCCACCACCAGTATCAACTAAAATATTTCTCTTCTCTATTATTAAATGTCCATAGAACTATATTCCACTATTCGCCTTCTATGATCGCTTCTTATACACCAACACTTACTGTTGACTCTCTTAATACTCTATGATCACTTCTTTTACACCACACTAATTTAATAATGAACTAACTTACTGTGCGCACCGCTCGTCTATACTGTCCATAGAGATTCTAGACCTTCTATACTATTCTACACCTGTCATTTCTGGTCTCTTCTAGAAATGTCATTCCAGACTGTTTGCTGTGACAATATTATCAATCCACTTCCTTTTATTTCAATAGCAATAGCTAAGGTGAGAAACGAGAAAGACTACTTTGATGTGTTTGATCTCAAAACTCCTACAGAAACAACTGTCAAAGCAAAGAGGAACACTGTGTCTAAGCTTAATAAAATATATTCTATGAAATTTACCATCAACAATGGTTGTGACAGAGGAACATTATGTCCAAGCTTAAAATATAATCTATAAAATTTACCCAGTGTTTTTGTAACTTTAGATGTTTTACTAAGAGCTAAGCTTAAATTCGCAATTTGTTTTAACTTAATTCTGGATATTTATGGTAAACCAGCTAGGTCCCAAGTAATTTCTAAAAAAATAGATTACCTTGGGTAAAGAAGTAAACTCTGGTGCCATCTCCTCTAACATAAAAATTATCTCCTAAACACCGTCCCGGTTTAAACCTTAATTGAGCTAAATCGTATCGCCCATAGTCACGAAAAAGGACTAAGCCACCTGGTTTCAAATATTTGTAAATATTGTTCAGTACAATTTGAAATCTGTAAAAGAAAAATTTAATAGTTTCAAAACCGAAATTAGGTATGTATCTTTTTCTTTATCATTAAGTACGTGAAAAATTAATAATGATATATATGGTAAACGTTGAATATAGGGTACAGACAAACTGCGCATGTCGCGAATGACGTCACATCACGATAAATGTGAAGCTGTGTTGCCAAATCTAAAAGTTTAACTCTAAATTAGATTACAAAATAAAACGTAATGTACCATGATAGAAATTTGTATCATGGTAATGTACTGTTTAGGATTTATATTGAATATTTACGTCTTTTTAATTAAATGAAAATATCAATAAGTAATAATAATAATAGAATAGAATAGAATAAAACTTTATTAGCTCATTTAGCTACATATAACTTAACAACAAAAATATAACACTAGTACAAGAGCACTATACAATATTATTAGCTTATATTTACTTGTAGTAGCAACCTATTCTTAATGCTAGTTACTGTCTATCAACCTAATACCTCTGAGTAAATCACTAGAAGATATATTCACCACACCTATAGATACTCTTCCACACCTAGACACAAACATACTGACTGCAGTTCTCACTCTCATGTATTCGATAAACAGTCTCTTTAATAATAACTTTAACTTTCCTTTTGAATACATTAATGTTAGTTGTATTTCGGATATCTTAGGGTAGGTCATTGTACAATGTCACACCTTTAAAAAATATCGAGTTCATCGTTTTCTTTTTCATTAACCGTTGTAAATAATAATTATTACTCTGGTATTATACGTGTGCACAGATGACACCCGAATAAGCTTTTCTGTTAAATAATGTGGCGCTGAACCAATTTTTTTTTTTTCCCTCAGGGCTCGTCCGCGGCCTTGCCGCCCCGATAGCACCGCAACCCTTGGTTGATTGTGCATACCCTTAGTCTTACTCCACCCATTCCAAGATCACTGTGCCTTGAACTAGTCTGCACAGCGATTGGTAGGGTGAAGCTTTATATTGCTCTGTCTCCGGTCTAGACTGACCGTAGATCAGTTGTCTTTTCCAGTCCAGAGCTATACACTCGCACAAGATGTGCTGGGCTGATTCCTCCCCCTCGCCGCAGAGTCTGCATGCGAGGTCCCCTTCGAACCGCCCCATTTTATGCAGGTGTTTCTTGACGGCCATGTGTCCCGTCAAGAGACCTGTTGTGTTTCTGAGCTGTCCTCTGCTAAGGTTTAGCAGCACCACAGGCGCTGAACCAATAGTTATGTTATGAATAAAAATTAGAACTTTTAACTTTATATAACTCTCAACACTCAGCCAGTTTAGTTTTTTTTTTGCATCTCAGTAATTCGGGTGTATTTGCTACACTTTAAAATTATCCTCATAAATTTATTTTGCAGCCTTTGTAGCCTATTCAAGTCCTCCTTGCAAAACATATACAGTATGTACAGTGGGGCGATATTATTGTATTATGAATCAATAATGCAGTAAATCTGGATATAGAATTATTAAGTCTCCGTAACATTCCTACCTTTTGGGCAACTTTTTTTGTTAGATAATCGGCATGTTCTCTAAAGTTGAGCCGATTATCTATGATGACGGAGAGATATTTCATTGAAGTAACACATTGAATATCCTCATTTAGTATGTTTATTTTATGCCCTTCAATAATAAATTTATTGTCAGAGAACGGAAAATAGAAAGTAGATATAATGCCAAAATTGATGTCTCGCAGCAGGAAATGGACTCGAGCACTCGTTTTATTAAATCGTTATAAACAAGCCTGGGTAAAGGTGAAAGGTGCATTTTAAGCAGAACCCTTCCCCCAACCTCCAGACCTGACCATCAGTTTGTCTAATTAAAACGCTGGGGTAAGGACAACCATGAGGTAATGTACACATTAGGTATTATGCTCGCATGACCTTGATGTATGCCAGGATTAATTACCTCATAGTTCTCCTGCTCACAGCGTTTTAATTAGTCAAACTGATAGTCAGGGCAGGTCAGGAGGTTGGGGGAAGGGTTCTGCTTAAACTGCACCTTTCACCTTTACCCAGGCCTTGTTTATAACGATTTAATAAAACCAATGCTCGAGTCTATTTCCTGCGACGAGACACTCGTTCAGTTTTTCAATTTTTGGTATTATTAGCTCTCACATCAATTTTGACATTATATCTACTTTCTGTTTTCCGTTCTCTGTTGTAAACAAATGCAATGGGCAAGGAACAAAAATAAATTCTAGTAAATAAATGTGGCAACCATGCAAGCAGTTTAACAGTTGAAATTTGCATTTCGTAACTGTCACTATTCTCTGTACCTTATATTCAACGTTTATCAATATACTTACTTATCTGGGTTTATAGCAGACAATACAAATATTAAGATGACAACATCAATAGTGTTTTCACTAAATGGCGGTTCCCAGTTATCTTGGGTAGCATCTAATACAAAAGCATTGCATTTCTCTTCATTATAATCTGGTGATTCTTTAAGGATATCTATGGCTTTGATTGAAAAGTCAGAACAATAAATAAATATATCCTTGTTTTTTGAATACTCCAGAATGGGAAAAACTGTGTTTCCTACACCACAGCCAACTTCAAAAATGGTCTGACGTGATAGTTCATCTTCAAAACCTAATTCTGGAAATTCTGTAAACAGCCAATGTCTATCTTTAAAAAACCTATTGCTATGTATATCATAAAAGGCATCCCAGAATTTATCTGCTTCATTTTCATATTTTTCAATTACCATTTGAGGGAACTTAATCTCGCTGTTTGCAGTCACCTTCTCTTGTGCTTGTTTTTCTTGCTCTTCATCCCATTCCACATCGTCCCTGTAAAATAGTAAATAAGAAAAAGTCCTCTTATAAGTTGTTAAGCCATACCAGGCATTAAACTGGTATAATTTACTTTTATCAAATAGAAAACGTGATCCTTGTTTGGGTTTTCTTCTATATTTTGTATAAAAAAGAAAAATATTATTATTAATTTTACTAATAAATTTTCGCATACCATGCGTTATGTTCAAAAACATTATTTTCTTCGGTCAGAAAACGATTTCCAAATTGTGGTCGCTTATTATCTGGAGAACTATTCATTTTTTTGATCGATGAGTAGTTTATAGGTTATATTTTATATTTATATTATATATACAAATGTCATCTGTAATTTCAGAGTGCACTGCCATTTTGACGTTTGTTTTGGGGATTTTCACGTTACTCATTGGATATTTTTTGTCCATATTCATTAAAAGTGCATTCGTTAATTCAGATTGTTTTGTCCAGATGTCGCCACGTTAACATCATAGCTCTATTAATTGATAAAGTTTTATTTAGGTTGAATAATTTGTAGATATATAAACGAATCTAGAAAGAAGTTACGTGAATAAATTGTCGTTTTTATTGTGTCGGCATATACTTTTTGCAAAAGAATTGCAATCGAGGTATAAAATTTTGCTATGACTTTATATATCTGGTAGAGTTATGTTGTGTGCGTGACGTAGTGACGTCACATTAATTGACAGTGAGGTATTTACTCCTTGTAGTCGTGTTAGTGGGGCCTGCGGTACAATACTGTAAAAGTAATAATAATTGGTGTATCAAAAGTATTTTTATATAAAATTGTTGTTTTTATATAAATTTACATCTAGTACAAATATAATAAAAGACTGACGTGACGTGTTAATTAACGTTATTCTAATGTTTTGGGCGTTTTGACATCTGTCAAAATAAGGAGGGCGTATTCATTGCCAAGGAGTTTTTAGAATCCCATTTCATAAAATAATTTAGACATTTGAACACTATCAATTAGTTTTACTAATTATAAAAGTGCCTTCGCAGTTATATGTGCAAAAGTCTAGTTAAATACAACCGTGTTTAACATTTTGAAGGTGAGTTACTGGGGACTGCATGATTTCTTTTGGTTTCGGAAAAATATACCTACCTATAAGTTATCCATGGAATTTCTGAAATTCTTCGTATCTGCGTATGCCGTCACCATGCATGTGAAAAATCACATAATTACACGGCTTTGATATTTTATAATAAAACCTTAATACCTATTAAAATAGCTTGACATTGCCTTTTTACTGAAGGGACAAAATTTTGAAGATTAATGTCACAAAATAATACGTCAGAATTTCCGAAAAGCGAATTGCATGCATATCGGTTAACATTTTTGGTAGAGTCGAATTTCCGTGTGGTTAAAAAAATCAATAAAATGGCAGAATTCAAACTCAAACACATCCTTGTCGAGCTGGCCCTATCTCTCTATGCTTCTTATAGAATTAAATCAGGCATTTTCGTCTTTGATTTCAAAGCTATTATCGGCCTCGTCATCATAGTGATCAAATACATAGGTACTTAATATAGCATAATATATATTGTATATGCAATACACATAGGCATGCTCTATAAAAGTATTGCATGTTAGATATTTATAATTTAATGATAGGTGCAATGTTAAATAGCGATTTAGTTATAGCGCCCATCTTAATGATTAGTTATCACGAAAAAGTATAATTGTTTATTTTATGCAAGGTATTTAAAAAATGTCTTGGAAAAATTTCTAGGACGTATAGTACACCAAAAAAATAAGTGTAGTTTACTCTATAAAACTATTTTCTAAAATGCACCCCCTAAGGAGCTACACCCCCTAGAAGAAGACTCTGAAAAATGTTTTTTTGACAGTTTCTTCAAAACTACAACAGGAAACCTAATGAAATTTGACACAAGGGCGTAGTTTTTTTAATGAGAAATATTACTAATTTGTTAGAATCGTCATATTTCATTCAGAGGCGTAACTTACAAGGGGGCTGGAATGGTTCAATTTCCATATATTTTTTGTGCGTGGTTTTATCTAATACATTTATGGGAAAACCCATTATTTGACATAAGAAAGGTATTCCTGTTAAAAGGTTTCAAAGTTGACCGTTTTCGAGTAATTTGTAGTTGAATGTTGACGTGTTTTTCAAACTTTTGAAATCATTTATCCAAAATGCCTTCGAAAATCATTTAAATAGGCCATGATATGAATTAAGCAAATGAGCAGGATGTCAGATTGACGTTGTTTGACGTATTTTTAAAACTAATTTTTGAAAAATAAAACTACACAAGAAGAAAACAGAAATAATCACGTGACATTTACAATCCAAATTGTTAATGCTTAAATGTTTTAATGTTGACGTGTTTTTCGAGCTTATGAAATTACTTGTCCAAAATGCCTTCGAAAATCTTTTAAATAGGCCGTGATATGAATTAAGCAAAATTCATATCACGGCCTATTTAAAAGATTTTCGAAGGCATTTTGGACAAGTAATTTCATAAGCTCGAAAAACACGTCAACATTAAAACATTTAAGCAATAATACCTTTTTGATGTGAATTAAATTAAGCTTTTGAGATTTTTGATAAATGTATTAGATAAAATCACGCACAAAAAAGATATGGAAATTGAACCATTCCGCTTGTAAATTACGCATCTGAATGAAATATGAAGATTCTAACAAATTAGTAATATTTCTCATAAAAAAAACTACGCCCCTGTGTCAAATTTCATTGAGATACCTGTAGTAGTTTTGAAGAAAATGCCAGTCTTTTTCTAGGGGCTGTAGCTGCTTAGGGGTGCATTTTTGGAAATAGTTTTATAGCATAAACTACACTTATTTTATGGTGTACTATACGTCTTAGAAATCTTGGCAGACATTTGTGCAACACCTTGTATTGCATACTGTTCTTTTCTGCAGATTCAAATCAGTTTTTTTTTTGAGAACTATATAAATAAATTAAATATACAGTGTGATTCATAAGTGGTGACCAAAAATGAAATCCCATGTTCTTTGAACAATTTTAGAGAGGGTATGTCCTATAAAAAAAATTCCTATAATGCTTCATTAAAAAGATACAAGGTGTTGAAGTTGAATTTCAAAAAATAAAATTTCCCAATTTTTTTAAAAGTAGCAAATATATTTTGCTGAAACTTCGGATGTGGAGGCTGCTATGGAAGGCGCATATTCTACCATAACATTTGAATCGGCTAATCCAGCAGTGGCGCGCGTACCCACATGCCATTGGTTATCCCTCAAGAAAAAAACGGGTACGCCAATGATATTTTTTTAATATTTTTTTTATTTTTTGAATCTTACTTTCATTCGTGAACAAAATGACTCTCTTGATAATTTTCTGTACGATGCTTATTTTACGAGTAAGCAATGAATCAGGTAAGTGTTTTAGAGCACAGTTCATGATTTTTAACCAGTCGTTGTTTGGTAGAAAATCGCAATGATACACTTATAGTAATTCATTTATTACAA
The DNA here is from genome assembly GCA_964006375.1 of Tillus elongatus. Taxonomy (NCBI): domain Eukaryota; kingdom Metazoa; phylum Arthropoda; class Insecta; order Coleoptera; family Cleridae; genus Tillus; species Tillus elongatus. The sequence goes on along the minus strand of OZ023268.1, from coordinate 117,935,885 downwards.
TAAATGTTCAAAAATGCCTCCATTGGTCTGAATACACGCACGACATCTTTTTAATATGGAAAATTTAATGTCTTGAGGGTTCATTGTTGCTTGAATATGACGAAAAGCATTATTTATCAGTTGTTGTAGCTGCTCTGGTGTATTTATTTGTTTACTGTAGACCAGTCGCTTAAAATCACCCCAAAGATAGAAGTCAAGTGGGTTTAAGTCTGGTGATCTTGCAGGCCAATGTATTGGTCCAGTTCTGCCAATCCATCTTTCATTATAATGTTCATGTAGCCATGTAACAACGTTTCGACTATGATGCGTTGGTGCACCGTCATGCTGGTACCACATTATACCTCTTGTTGCTAGTGGACTGTCATCTAGAATGTTTTCTACGCGGTTTTCTAGGAGCTCTAAGTACGAAGATCCATTTAAACGTTGTGGCAGGACATCCATGAACAGTGAGCCGTTAAAAATACCACACCATAAATTAATGGAAAATCTATGTTGAAATGTGCGAGTCCTTGTTGCATGTGGATTTTCCAATGACCAGACATGCTCATTATGAGAATTATAAATACCATTTCTTGTAAATGTTGATTCGTCAGACCAGAAGATTAGATTAGGGAATAAGATATTTTGATTGTACCTTTCCAACATCCATTCACAAAAGACTCGTCGATGCACATTATCTCAAGGTAGAAGGCAATGAACATTCTGTCGATGATATGGATGTAAGGCTTCTCGATGTAAAGTTCTCCAAACAAAGCTTTGAGAATATTGTAACTGCGTGGCAATCCTCCGAGTACTTGTAGAAGGTTGATCCATCACTGCATCCACCACTCTCTCTTCGTCTTCAAGTTGATGTTGTCTTCTACCATTAGCTCTAGCGTCAGGACGTTGTCCAATACCGCACTGCCGAAGTCTTGAAAACGATCGAGAAAAAACCCTTGGTGTAGGTTGACGGCGAGTGGGCAACTAGGTTGATATTCCCGACAAGCAGCTAGAGCATTTCCATCAGCATATCCGTAGATAAAAATTATATATGCATACTCTTCTGAGGTGTACTCCATTATAAGAAGTTAAAGAGTAGAAAATTTTGCAAGTTTATAAAGTTTACCACTTAACCTATTCATAATAATAACTTGTTAACCTAAACGTCAAGTGACACTTAATGACAACTTTGGCAAACCAGACTACTACTTACTAAAATACAACAAAGATAATCGTCGTACAAAAAATTATCAAGAATTAAATTTTCCATATTAAAAAGATGTCATGCGTGTATTCAGGCCAATGGAGGCAGAAAAGTGTATCATTGCGATTTTCTACCAAACAACGACTGGTTAAAAATCATGAACTGTGCTCTAAAACACTTACCTGATTCATTGCTTACTCGACAAATAAGCGTCGTACAGAAAATTATCAAGAGAGTCATTTTGTTCACGAATGAAAGTAAGATTTAAAAAATAAAAAAAATAAAAAAATCATTGGCGTACCCGTTTTTTTATTGAGGGATAACCAATAACATGTGGGTACGCGGGCCACTGCTGGATTAGCCGATTCAATTGTTATGGTAGAATACGCGTCTTCCATAACAGCCTATACATGCGAAGTTTCAGCAAAATATATGTACTACTTTTTAAAAAATTTGGAAATTTTATTTTTTGAAATTCAACTTCAACACCCTGTATCTTTTTAATGAAGCATTATAGGAAATATTTTTATAGGACATACCCTCTCTAAAATTGTTCAAAGAACATGGGGTTTCATTTTTGGCCACCACTTATGAATCACCTTGTATAAAATAGAAATTTTCATACTAATAGGAGACCAAAAGAAATAGCTGGCCATGGCCACTTAAATGGCAAGTGACTTAAAGTATGGAAAACGGGGATGGAGTCGAATTTTTGTGCGGTTTCAGATTCAATTCCGATTAGTTCAGTACATAGTATTTTAATGGCACGGAGATCTAAGGCAATTGAGAACAATTTAGCGACTTTGTTTCTATTATTACAGTTCGCACATACACTTTACAGATCAGTCCTCCTAGGAATTAAACTCAAATCGTCGCTTAATAGATTGTGACCTGTGGCACTATATAAATAAGTTTTTGTTAGATACTTAATTTGGATTTTCCAGGATTTTCGTTGCAATTTACTTTTGTGTATTTTGGATTATACCTGTATTTTCGACTATTGTATAGGTGTATAAGTATACATCGACTTTAAAAGGAGTATACCTATGTGTACTTTTTTCTTCTAGTTTAATATAGTTACCTACACAAATGTTTGAATTATAATTAGATTCTAAGGTTAATTTATTTAGTATGTTGATTCATTATCAAATTGGTTAAAAATATTTCTTATGCAATATAGGTAAATGAATTTGATGATTGTGGTATTTTTAGTGTTTAATTGTTTAATTAATATTTTGAACTAATGACGTCTGCAAAATTTCTTAACTGTTTGATTTTATTGTTAGCTAAGCGCAATAGGCGAATACCTTTGAACTTTTGTTTATATTTTTGTTGTAAGCAATCAAAATTTAAGACAATAAAGTTTTTGTTTGAATTTGTAAATTTTTTTTCTATTATAATCAAAATTTATTAGCAGAATTACATGGATGACAAATACTTGAGCAGTGACCCACAACATTTGTATTAACTTTTAGGTTTAGAAACAAATTGTAAGTTGTTTTCAGAAGTAGACATTGTATGTCTTATATTTTATTTCCTTAACGTTGGCCTATTTTATTATAATTTGTTTCGTCCACGTCGGTATTTTTTGCGACTATACCCAACAATAGACACCAGGCAGTTATTTCCCTCCACCATCCTAGCCATTTTGGATATGCATATTTAACGTGCTCAATGATGCGTGATGCACGGGACCGACGCCTTTACACTACCGCCAACCCCCATTCCGCTTGCTCAATCGCAATGGCACAACCTCGGTAGATGTTAATTTTACAGTAGGTATTGAATAAAACTAAATGCGTAAAGAATACCTACAACAGCTGATATATCTAAGGCCTTCGATTGTCTAAATCATTCTGTTCTAATTGACAGGATGAGGGCTAGCGGATTCTCCGAGGGCTTGCTTGGCTTGTTCAGATCTTACCTGGATGGAAGGAGACAATTTGTTGAGGTTGGGGGCTCAAGTCTGACACCTATCACATAGCTTCGGGAGTGCCGAAGGGTTCCATACTCGGTCCATTACTGTTTAATATATTTATTGACCCAGTTAAACATGTTTTGCATGTTCCTTTTTAATGTATGCAGATGATATTAAGATTTTTGCCAATATTTCGAGTGTTGGTGACTGTTTGCAGCTCCAGAACAGTCTTCAGATCCTTGATGAATGGTGTTGTCGGAGTGGTCTTTCTATGAATGTTTCCAAGTGTTGTGCGATGTCCTTTACTCGAAATAAGCACGCAATTACTTTCAGGTACAATATAAGACGGCTTCCACTTGATCGCCCCGGGACAGTTATGGACCTTGGAATTGTTTTTGATGGTACTCTATCTTTTAAACCACACTACGAGCAAACTGTCAGTTCTGATTACAAAAGTTTTGGGTTTCTGATAAGAAACAGCAAAACTTTCTCACAGACGGACACCCTCCTCCTGTTCTTTCGTTGTTGGGTTAGGTCCCGACTTGAATATGGCTCAGTTGTATGGGCTCCTACTTATGAGATACATGTGGCAAGTCTAGAATCAGTGCAAAGGAAATTTCTCACATTTTTTACTTTCGTTAGGATGGTCGATATCCTTCTATTGGTTTTCCTCAGGAAGGTTTACTTCTTCGCTTTGGTCTGCAGAGTCTGTCGATGCGCAGGCAGTGCAGTTTCGTTACATTTTTATACAAACTGGTTAATTATGTGTTCGATTGCCCTAATCTGGTTCAGCAACTTAATTTCAATGTGCCTCGTATTGCAGCACGTTTTCCAGGCACATTCTATCTCAGACTGCTCGTACGCGATTGCTGCGATCGTCTCCAATTTACCAGATGTGCAATGATTACTTTGTATTGCAGGACAGCCTAGATATCTTCTCATGTAATATATCAGAGATAAAAATGTTTTTCAAAGCGATCTAATTTGTGACTCTCTTTTGTGTAGTTTGTTTGATTATTGTTTGTTATTGTGTTTTGTGTATCGGCCCATCCTCAGTTCGGCTTTAAGCTGTTGAACGGTGTATGAATAAATAAATAAATAAATAAAACACTTGGTTTCAGAGGAACCCGTTTTTACTGCACAACCAGCGAGACTGTAAAGGTGGTGTGACATTAGAAAAATAAAAGGTTTAGCAATGGGTGTGGCCTACTGTTCTTTTTTATTGTTTAATTATATATACTACTACCTTGAATTAGAGTAAACGTTAGCATATACCATACATGTTCTATAGTTTTTTTTCTCCCACAGGGCTCGTCCGCGGCTTTGCCGCCCCGATTGCACTGCAACCTTTGGCTTATTGTGCCTGCCCTTAGTCTTTTTACTCCACCCATTCCAAAATCACTGTGCCTGGAACTAGTCTGCACAGCGATTGGTGAGGTGAAGTTTTATAATGCTCTCCGGCCTAGACTGACCGTAGATCAGTTGTCTTTTGCGGTCCAGAGCTTTACACTCGCATAAGATGTGTTGGGCTGATTCCTCCCCCTCGCCGCAGAGTCTGCATTTTATGCAGGTGTTTCTTGACGGCTATGTGTCCTGTCAAGAGACCTGTTATGTTTCTGAGCTGTCATCTGCTAATATTTAGCAGCTCCACAGCTCTCTTTGAACTGGGTTCCTCAATTATTGACTTCCCATGTCTGATCCCTGGACTGTCTGCTCAGCACACCTTGTGTTGGTTTCTGACCCAGGACTTAATGGCTCCCCTGGCAGTGCTCTTTGTGACGCCCAGAACCGGTTCTGGTCCAATAAATGGTTCTGCTGACCCTCTCTTCGCGAGACTGTCAGCTTCTTCATTGCCTTCGAGTGACCCGGCACCCAGATGAGGGTGACCTTATTCTGCCTAGCCAGGTCGCTCATCTCGTCTCGGCACTCACTCACCAGCCAGGAATTTACCCGTGGTCTATGGTATTTAGATCTGGATTTATTTTTAATCACTTTAGTGTCACAATCAATTTTGGCACTCTTCTTTTAGGTCATTGTTCAAATCCCGCATTATCTCATAAAACGTCAAATGATTCAAAACAAAACGTGTTTTACTGCCATTCTTTAGGCCATCCCCTGGCTGAAAATTCGCCTATCGGCATATTCTTTAAAATACTTTTTCCAAGCAGTGGCTAAATTTCGATTGAATGTAAATGCAAAACATGTCAATTTTTTCGCAAAACCACACAGTTTCTAATTTTTCGCAAAACTACACGGTTGTTTAAATTGACTTATTATCACAGCCCACACTATTGGTTGCCAGAAAACAAGTGACGACGAAGCAATTACAGTTTGTCGTTGTTGTAGCAACAGATATTTGTGTTTTTAGAAACATTTTCGAGAGCCTCGGTTCAGTGGTAAGGACGTGTACCTCTTAACCGAATTGTGCTGGGCTCATTCTCAGGGTTCTCCTTTCACTTTTTCAGTACACACTGACAATTAACATCAACCGAGGTTGTGACATTGTGTTTGAGCAAGTTGAATGCCTGCACGTTCCGCCCTTCGGAGAGGGTGTAAATCCGTCGGTCCCGTGTCCATGCAATGTTGGGCACGTTAAAGATCCCCGCCCTCCTTCCATAAAGGCAGGGGTTCGGCAAAATTTCCGGGACAGTGGGGTAAAACTGCTCACTGGCGTCGGTGATTGGCAATAGTCGCGGAAATAGGCCGAAGTTAAAGAAACAAAACACACACACAGAAGATTTTTCGGTTTTGTATATATATATATATATATATATATATATATATATATATATATATATATATATATATATATATATATATATATATATATATATATATATATATAATTCAAACGGACCTTGGTTTCGGGTTCTAGGGGCCCAAACTCACGCTCATTTGAAACATGTTTTGCAAAGTCTCACCATCGCTACCTCTCTATTAGCGATTTTTTTAAAATAAAAATTCGCCAAAGGGGCAAAATTTGCGCAAGCGGCGCATGTTGTGTGAGTAGTGTTCACTAACAGCGCACATGCTGCGTCCAGACTTTTTAGTGAATTTTCGTAGAAAAAATTCACTAATGGGGAGATCCCGACATTAGAATTTTGAAAAAAAATTTGGAAATGAGCGCGATCTAGGACCCCTAGAACCCATATCCGGGGTCAGTTTCAATTTTTATATGTTATATATATATATATATATATATATATATATATATATATATATATATATATATATATATATATATATATATATATATATATATATATATATATATATGTATGTATGTATGTATGTATGTATGTATGTATGTATAACACCGATAACTCAAAAAATAATAGGCCCATTTTGATAAAATTTGGCATGTGTCTTTCTTTTGTAAATGGCTTGGATAAGTTCGTTAATCAGGAAAATCGGATGAGGTTTTCCGGGAAAATTTTGAGTTTTCATTCGAAAAAAATTATTATTTCAAAAAGTAATAAGCCGATTTTAATAAAATTTGGCATGTACCTTCCTTTTGTAAATGGCTTTGACAAGTTCGTTAGTCAAAAAAATCGGATGAGGTTTTCCGGGAAAATTTTGAGTTTTCATTCGAAAAAAATTCTTATCTCAAAAAGTAATAAGCCGATTTTAATAAAATTTGGCATGTACCTTCCTTTTGTAAATGGCTTTGACAAGTTTGTTAGTCAGGAAGATCGGACGAGGTTTTCCGGGAAAATTTTGAGTTTTCATCCAAAAAAAAATTTTATCTCAAAGAATAATGGACAGATTTTGATATAATTTGGCATGTACCTTCCTTTTGTAAATGGCTTTGATAAGTTCGTTAATCAGAAAAATCGGACGAGGTTTTCCGGAAAAATTTTGAGTTTTCATTTGAAAAAAATTTCTTAAAAAATAAAAAATCTATGATAACCAAATTTGGTAGGTAGGTTTACGATATAAAAAGTAAACTATACACCAAAATTTAGATTTCTATGTTACAAGAAAAAAGTTATAATAAATTTTTTTGTGCCAGATCATTTCTATGAAAATTCACTACCATAACGCACTTGCTGCGTCCAGGCTTTTTATCCTTCGAATCAAAAATTGTATTGTCAGTGACACTGAAATCATAATCTGTTCTAATCTTAATGTCCATATACTCCAGTTCCGGGAAGTACGTATATGAACCTCTCAATCCGTCATCGAGTTGCGAGTGGGCAGATATCGGTTTCCGTTTTCAATTTTCAGTGCATTTCAACATTGGCGACACTGCTATCGTCACTGCTATACCCCCTAAATTAGAATATGTTGTTCAAACGAGTGATAATTGTTTTTAGACTAGATAAACAGAAGCCAAATGAGTTTTACAGATAATGCGTTATGGTTTTAGCCGATCATTATCACAATGACACGCGTCTGTTACGTCATGGTTTTTCTAGATATTAATATTGATGTTTGCACCATGTCATTGTTGACAAGGAAAAGATAGCAGAGTGCAACGCCTTTATATAGGTATTTTAAGGAAAAATGTGACAACTTAATAGCTCTACACGTATACTCTACTATACCATATTTTATTGACCAAAAATGTACAATGAGGCTAATGAATAAAAATTTAGCAATTGCTTTTTCTTATAAAATAAAGTAAATGCTTAAAAGCCCATGAAGACAAACTGAAGTCACTGCTTTTCTGCCAGCAATTGCTTAAAACTGGAGAAATTGCTTATACTCAATACTTTTTCTCAAAAAAATAGTAGCAATTGTTTACATATGGTTAAAATATTATGAATAAATTAAGGAATTGGTTTTTCTAGTGTGACAATTGCTTTCAAATTTGTAAGTTAGATCGACCCTTGCATCATTTGCTTGTACAGAATACTTATTTGAGCCTCTTTAGTTATATGGTTGAATATATGAATGTGCGTAGAAGAACAATAAAATCTCTGGACGCAGCAAGGGCGTTATGGTAATGAATTTTCATAAAAATGTTTTTAATAGGAAATTTAAGTTTTTTAAGAAAGCTTTCATCAAATTTGGTTAAGAGTATAACCTATATAGGAGCAACAATGTACCATATTTCATCAAAATAACTTTATTGTTTGACAATATACAAAAATCTTCCTAAAATAAACCTAAAATATGGCCAAAAACTGGTTTCCTGGCCAACGAACCTTAGGTTAATAGTAAATTAAGCTATCGAAAGAAACATTTTATGAAAAATCGCTACCATAACTCAGTTGCTGAGTCCCGAATTTATTTTCTTACAAACTTGCATTATCTTTCGATGCAAAATGCAAAAACTGTAATACTATAAGGCGTGTTCGATTAGGAAAAAGATTGCATCAGCAGCGACTTATGGCCCACTGAAATAATTTTATAAGATGCAGCTCCAGACATCGTATAATTAACATATAAATTTTTTATCATATCTTGTACAATAATGGATATTTTGAGCTTTACCCTAGAAATGCGTCACCCTGTATATATGAAAACAGATAAAACTGAAACTAACCCGGATATGGGTTCAATGGGGCCTACTTCGCGCTCATTTAAAGAAATCTTTTCAAAATTCAAAAGTCACTAAAATTGTATCCAACTCTATGAGTAAAATTATGATGGCCAAAAATAAATATGATTGTAAGAAGAAGAGCGTGTCTACATTTGTATTACAAATGTCAGAAAACAAAATGCTTATTTACATGTCACTGTGAAAGTAGATCTGACATGTACTATTGCCGTGGACTATCATTATGCACTGTTGTATTACGCCTTATAAGAACATTGTTGTTTTTTGGAGTACGAAAGCTTATTTTACTGTAAAAACTTTTTTCCATGCCTTAATCTGAAATGGTTTTCGTTTCATTTGACGTTGTTTCATTATAGCGTCACAGTAGGTTTTAGAATCTAGAAATTATTCTATTTTGTGTGAGTTTTTTCGTTGCATACCTAGAACAAATTGTATTTTTCTTTAATTATAAATGATAATATTAAGTTAATTCCTATATTTTCTGTGCCCAATGTGTTGAACGGATGCGAAACGGGTGAAGGAAGTTTTATTTAAGTTAAAATGACGAAGAGAACTTTATTCCAGGCTCGAGCGTTGTTTCCTTTTTTTTTTTAAATATTAATAACATTTATTGGTAAATTAGCAGATTAGCGTATTTTTCGTTTTTTGAAAAAAATTCAGAAACATGCTTAGAGGAACCCGTTTATGCATTAACCATCGGACAAATGCTGTGATCTCAACTCCACAATACAGTTAAGAGACCTAAAGTCAATTTGATGTTCTGTGCAAAGTAAACATGCTACAATGGAGCTACAAATGCAAACTGTAAAAAACTCACCTTGCAGAAGTCCACAGAAAGGAGAAACTACTTACCAACACCGTTTCTTCATAAAAAACTTCGACATTGCACAATTGAAAAAAAAGCTACATAATAAGCGTAATCTGATTCCTTAAAATTAAATAAATAACTTAAACTGCTACCAAAGCATCACATAAAGGGTATATTTCAAATTAATTTTCTGCAAATAATTTAGTAAAATAAAGAACAACGAAGATTGTAGCTGAAACTTAGAGCTTTTTAACTTCTTTTACGACATTTACGCTGGATAGCCATTCATGTAAGTTCTCTAACATGTCAATTTTGACGTTTAGAATCGCGAATTTTTTGACGTTTTAAGAATAAAAACTTAAGAGCTTATAACTTTGTTTCATTTTAACGTAGAGGTTCAAATTTTGGTGCATGGTTTTCTTTTTATGATATAAACCATCACACCGAATATGGTTGCCCTAACTTTGTTATTTTCGGAGATATAAAAATTTTCCGAAAGAAAACGCAACATTTTCCGGGAAAAACTAGTCCCATTTTCCTGGCTAACGAACTTATCCAAGCCACTTGCGAAAGGAAGGTACTCACCAAATTTTATCAAAATCGGCGCATTATTTTTTGAGTTAGCGGTGTGACACAAATATATAAACATATACATATATATATATATATATATATATATATATATATATATATATATATATATATATATATATATATATATATATATATATATATATATATATATATATATATATATATATATATATATATATATATATATATATATATATATATATATACATATAAAGTCTGAAACCGACCTCGGATTTGGGTTCCAGGGGTCCCAAATAGCGCTCATTTGAAGAAATTTTGTCAAAAGTCGGGATCTCCTCATTAGTGAATTTTTTAAGAAAATTCACTAATATACCGTGTACGTAAAAGTTGCAGAGACGATGATTTCAGAAAGTTATGTTGAGTGGTCAGGTCAAAAGTCTTAAATACTTTGGAAGGGTGACATTAACACCTGAGGAAATAGATGAAATAGCTCCCAAAAAGGTAGCAGAGTACATAAAAAGTCTGAAAATATTGAAATAGAGTCATGCCCAAAAGATCCATTGGGGTCGCAGCGTTTAAAAGCTAAAGGCCTATACGACTCATTAAGCAATTTACAATGTAATGTAATGCGTTCTGTTTAACCACTGAAAGTTATTTCTCAAATATAGGTCCTAATACGGATATTGAACGAAAATGAGGGAAAACTTTTTTTTCTGCAAAAGGACGACATGGATCGCATGGCATCTATCTGTGTACGTAGGTTTTTAGTTTACTTTTCCACCATGAAAATTCACCACCGTAACGTATTCGCTGCGCCGAAATTTTTTCAGTTTGTAACAAAGTGTAACAATGTATGGTGTAACGAGTCTGTTGTGTTGTAGCCGGACGATTCCAATGACTTTGTGCATTGTTTCGCATTGGATTTCCGTCAAGTCTGCTATGGCCATGGCTAGACTAGATTCTGATTTATCTTATTGCACTGGCCCTATATTGATTTTCCAACTTCCAGCCGCATGCGTTCAAATAGCATCAGACAACTTGCATCTTACATCTCTCGTTGTAGATAGTCACTTGGCTCTCTTGCACATTTTTCTTTTTAAATTAACCAGAAATGTACAAATTACAAAAGAAAACAAGAGAGCAGGTTCAACGATCCAGTGTTATTTCCCCTCTGGGTCCTCGAAAAAAAAGATCGATAAAACGAATTTTATCGGGTCGTCTGCGTTTTTGTGAAGGTTCACTCTCTTACTTGGGAGTAATATGAACCCTTATGATAGTTGGTTTAATTGACACGAGGGTGTGTCTAATAAAAGAAGTAGCTGTCAGAATACCACCATAATTGTAAATATAACAGATGTAATAAAAGCTGAAGGAAATAATTCTAATATGTAACCATGATAGCAATTCATTTTTCTTTTGTCACTGTTTGAGGGGTGAATACATATGGTAATGTAATTTTTATTGGGGATAAACTTTTTTGTGTTTGTGGCACCGTGTTTCTACACTTCTCAGGATGTTGCATTTAATACTTTCATTGCTTGGATCAAATTTTGATAAAAACTTTGCGGGATGTTTGTTACACTTGTATATTTGAAATCAGACACACCTGGCTAGCGGACTAAAATATATAATTAAAATTTTAAAAAATATATCCCCAAATTTTTTTTCGATGGCACTTTGTTTATAGTTTTGTGATTGCATCAATCAGCTCATATCACGTTTTTTTTTTAAGATTTTAGTATAGGATAAAATATTTGGCAGAATAAGCCACAAAGCTCCAATATATATATATATATATATATATATATATATATATATATATATATATATATATATATATATATATATATATATATATATATATATATATAGGGTGGCGCATTGTAAACGAAACAGACCGATTTGCGCCCAGACAATTTTTTTAAGAAACGCTGAAAAACGTCAATTTTAATATTGAGGGGGGATATGTTTTGACATAAAACTCAGCTTTGTCACATCAACCCCTTAAGGGTGGTGATAACAACCCTTATATTTTAAATAGGGAACATGGGTCGAGTGTTACATCATTTGAAAGCTCTTTCTTTTCTGAATACAGCACACTAATTTTTTTGGAAGTTTTATCAACTCGTTTACAAATTATTCACAGTTGAAGATGCAAAAACGCATTTCACTCATTCCGATAAGAAATGTGCTGATAGTCAATGTTTTGTTGGTTTGTAAACAAAAAATTGACTATCAGAACATTTCTTATCGGAATGAGAGAAATGCGGTTTATTATTTCAGTTTATCGGTCGGTTTGATACTTGATAGTACTACCGAAAATTAATTTCACAATGGTGTATTCTGTAGAAGAAAGAGTTGAAATAATTACTCTTTTTTTCAAAAACGATGACTGTGCCAACCGTTCCGCAAATTTGTTTAATGAACGACATCCGAACAGACATGTTAACAGAAAATACATTTTGGAGTTAGTTGCAAAGTTTCGACAAAGTGGTTCAGTAGCCAACAAAAAACGGGATCTTGAACGTGAATTTCCAGTTAGAAATGAGACTACTGAGATTGAAGTTTTAGGACAAATTGCTGCAGACCCAACTTTGAGCACGACAAAATTGGCCACTGTTTCAAACATCAAAAGAACTACTCAGCGAATATTGATGCATTATAAATTTCACCCGTATAAAATTCATGTTGTACAACAACTCAATGAAGATGATTTTGATCGGCGGCTGGAGTTTTGTGAAGTTTTGACTGCACGAATTGCTGATAACGGGAACTTTCTGTTCAATATCTGTTTTTCAGACGAGTGTACGTTTTTATTAAACTACAGTCAATCATCATAGTTGTCGTTATTGGGCAGATAATAATCCAAGAAATGTTCACGAAATCCACACTCAAACTCCACAAAAATTGAATGTCTGAACTGGCATTTTTGGAGACCGTTTAATCAGACCAATTTTTCTTGATGGCAATTTGTGTGACGAAACGTATTTGGAGTTACTAGAAGATATCGTTTACCCTCTACTAATTGACATTGTTGAAAATGATGATCGCTATCAAGAAAATCAATTAGTGTTTCAACAAGATGGAGCTCCTCCGCATTTTTCACAACGTGTTAGGGAGTTTTTGAACAGAGAGTTTCCAGAGCAATGGATTGGGCGTAGAGGTGCTATTGAGTGGCCCACTAGATCACCGGATTTAACTCCTTTAGACTTCTTTCTATGAGGCCATTTAAAGTAGAATTTTCGCAACAGAACCGGAGTCTCTGGAAGAATTACGACGACGCATTGTTGAAGAATGCCGTCTAATAACTTCACAAATGCTTCAGAATGTCGTTTTGAACAAAATTTGTACTTTTGTATCGGAGCTGGTGGTCAACAACTTGAACACTGACTTAACTGAATACACATTTTTGAACGTTTGGTTTTGTTTTTTAGTTTTTTTAAACGAAAAATTGACTAATTAGTGCATTTCTTATCACAATGAATGAAATACGTTCTTGCAACTCCAACTGTGAATAATTTTTAAACGAGTTGATAAAACTTCCAAACAAATTAGTGTGCTGAATTCAGAAAAGAAAGAGCTTTCAAATGATGTAACACTCGACCCATGTTCCCCATTTAAAATATAAGGGTTGTTATCACCACCCTTAAGGGGTTGATGTGACAAAGTTGAGTTTTATGTCAAAACATGTCCCCCTCAATATTAAAATTGACGTGTTACAGCGTTTCTTAAAAAAAAAATTTCTGGGCGCAAGTCGGTCTGTATATATATATATATATATATATATATATATATATATATATATATATATATATATATATATATATATATATATATATATATATATATAAATAAATTTTAAGTAATTTAGTTCATAAAATTTTGAGTTTTTTCCAAATTATAAATAAAATCTGAAAGACCTGCGTTGAAACGATTTAATGGTTAAAGTCCAATGCCTGACAGACAGAGTAGTTAACTGCCATACGTAGATTGAATCATACAAGTATAAACCATACATCAACGGCAACCAAACGTATTAATTAACAGGCATAAAACATACTACCCGAACATACAATCGTGAAATCTCGACCCCACATATCGCAAATGACAGACGACACGAAATTAAAAATTTGCCAAGTGTTTGTTTTTTTAACTGGGGATTGACGCACACGCATACAATTTTCTAGCTTTATAGAAAATTGATTTTCGGACATTTTTCTCAAAAAGAGTTAGACCACAAGATTTTTTTGATAACAGAGATATCGATGGTAACACTTTCGAAAGAATTATTTAAATGTGCGCGTATTAGGACCTCTAAAATCGATCTTCAAGGTCTGTCTAAGTTTAAAGTATTACTTTTAGTAATACGCCGTATAATTATAGTGTACAATTCTTATGAACATTCACTACCATAACGCACTAGCTGCGTCCCGAATTTTTTTTATCTAACCTATACGATACACAAGCTAACGTATTTATTACCGTGTCGTACCTCAGAAAATAAGCACTCAAATCCTGTAACAGAAAAGGGAGGTTACCATTTAAAAAAAAAGCAGCGATGACATCATAGCGCTTTAATGAAGCACCATGTAATTATCAATTATATGTAAAAAAAACTGTGCAAATTTAAATAGAAGTTGACTTTCCCACAAGTTGTTCCTTGAATTTTTAACGAATTTATTAATTACGCACTTTAAGAAAGCATTGTGTAGGAATAGACTTTCATAAAGATGTCTGCTAAGTTTGTTAGTTTTTGGTTGAAATACCTTATCGCTAACAATTTCATACGTGAGTAAAGCTTTGAATCATATAAAAAATTTGTACATTGTGTTACAAAATGTTTAGCCCAAAAAGTTTTAAAACAAAGAATCATTAGCTCCACGATTTAATATGTACCTAGAAAAGACATCCCTTGCTTACAAAAAACCGAACCCATGTCATCCTCCTAGCTAAATCCATCACGTGCCACTCTGGCTCAGCTACAGGGATACAGAGATCAACGCCCCCTAAATGCCGTCATCTCTTACCCCCGGTGCTTGTGTGCTATTTTTTGTGACTTACCTCTATGAACTTTGGAAGCTGAGGTAACGTGCTAGAGAAAACTAAACGCCAAGATAGAGCTGCATTAAAAGGGTGCAGATAGATAGTTCCTGCAAGACTGAACTAGTGAAGGGCGGGGAGGGTGAAACCGCTTCTTGCACCGTCTGGAGTCTAGACTAGGCTTGTTCTAGTGCAGATCCGGATCCTTACAGTCCCTGGCTAATTTATTAAACTCACAGTCAAATATCCAATTATGAGAAATTTTGATCTCTCTTCTAGCTTCTTTTGAGAAAAACAACTTTAAATGCCCAAAACTCCATTTTCTATGAAGCTAAAAATTTTAAATTTGGTATATTAGGGTAATGTATGTGAGTCTCTTTAAAATAAACTGGTATTACAGGTTTCGTTAAAGTTACAAAATATTTGTAGAAGAAAAATTTATATTTAGAAAAGGAAAGTATTTGCCAAATCATAAACGTGACAGGTATTTTCTCTTATTAATCGCCGGGATGATACTGTTTTGGTCAACCTAATCGAACCGATTTTTCCAACAAACAAAGTTTTTTCAAAAGAACTTATCTGTAAGTGAATTTTATTAATGAAAATTCACTAATATCAACAACAAAAATGTTTGTTGAAAATTATAATTTTAGACCCAAAGTGACAAAGTTACCCAGGCGTTTAAAAAATGAGATCTTGGTCCAAACGTATCAAATCTGGACACTATTCTTTCTACCAAATATTAAAAAGCCTCTGTGATTCAGTGGTAAGAACGTGTGCCTCTGAACCGAAGGGTACTGGGTTCGATTCCCAGTGTTCCCGTTTCACTTTTCCAGTACCTACATACTGTAAAATTAACATCAACGGAGGTTGTAGCATGATGTTTGAGCTAGTTGAATGTCTGCACGTTCTGCCTTTTAGAGGGGGCGTAAATCCGGCGGTCCCGTGTCCATGATATGTTGGACACGTTAAAGGTCCCTACCCTCCTTACAGAAAGGCAGGGGTTCGGCAAAATTTCCTGGATAGCAAATGAAACTCCCTGGCGTCGGCGATTGGCCATAGGCGCGGAAATAGACCGACGTTAAAGAAACAAAAACACACACAAAACCAAACAGTAAAGTTAGTGAAACAAAACAAAATGTTACATGCATCGGGCGGGAGGCAAGCTCAGCCCGCCCGCGTGTTACGTGAGCTTTCTACCACTGAACCACGGATTAGCTGATCAATTCTTCGTTTACGTAGTAGTCATACAGAACTTGTTGTCCCAGGAAATTTTATAACAATTCTTAAAGGAAATATAAGTAAACAGCTAATTACAGAATTAATTAAATTGTGACTTGTTCGCCGGTCGCGGAAGCACATTCAACTGTTTCGATCTTAACTGGCGTTCAAAGATAAAAGAACGAACTGTTTTAAAACCATTTTCATAAACATGACAAAATTTGACAAAAAATTGTCAAATCATTGTTTGGCAAGAACGTCAAATTTTCTTTATAAAAGCGATAGTTCCTTAAAAACTTCTTGATTGCCTTCCCTAAATCTTGATCTTGCGACTATATACTACATTTTCAGTCTAAAACTTTAATTGGGGGAAAAAAGGTAAATAAAATTCAATAAACATTTTATTGAATTCACCAATTTAAATATCACAAAATTTTAATTCCATGTCATTTGTCATTCCAGCGTAATTGTTAACAAACGATATGATCGGTTTTCGGGATTTCTCGATCGCTAGTTCGGGTAGAATGTTTTACGCGTGCTATTTGTATTGTTTGATTATCGTGGAATTATGATTTATGCCTGTAGTATATATCAATCTACGCATGGCAGCTACCTACTCTGTCTTTGTCAGGCATTGGGCTTTAGCCCCTTAAGTCGTTTCAATTCATGTCTTTTAGATTAATTTTTAATTTGAAAATTGAAAATTACTTAAAATTCACAACAGATGTTTATTTACACCATTTCTAACTGCATGTAAAGTGCCATTACAGTTATTTTAATACTTTCAAAAATATAGCGTACTCAAAAACATGTTTGTATATTTTTGGGGATAAAATGTCCGTTGATTTACTAACTCGTCCAGGATATTAACAACATGAACATATGTGTCGAGTTTCTGCATTTTTACACCAGTATGCAGTGATTTTGTCATTTTGAATTTTTTCTTCGATACTTTAAAGCCGCCCCTGATTGAGGTCTATGCTCTAGTCTGAGGGTGTTAGACCACGTGTCGCGCTATTCCTCTAGTGTTCTAGCCCCTAGGGGAGCTAGCACACGTGGGGGTTCCATATAAACATCGCCGTCAGTGCCGCTTAAGGTAACACCATATGTAACTTATCCGTCAACGGGCTGCCTATTAATTTAATGCTAGAGAGTGACAAAAAGATCACCTAGACCGAGGACTGTAAAGGGAAAAAGCTGCTGTAAGCGAGACCGGATATAAGCGACACCGTACTCGCGCTGTTGTGAGTGGGAGTTTATTCTCTGCTGTTGGAACGATACCAACAGCCTCGCATTGATTTCCTTCGTGATGCTGCTCTTCCGCGGAAGTAATGTTTGATTATAAGATTGAATTTTGTGATAATTTTAGGTTTCTATTTAATGTTTCTCCAAAACAGATATGTATAAAGTCTTTGAGTTACTGTGTAACATTCTGTATGATTTAATTAAGTAAAATGTAATAATGTCAGTTTAGATTATAATAAATTAACGAATATCAAATTGAAGCTAATGTAATAATCATAAAATATTTTAATGAGTGACTTCAGAATTTGACATCCACAGAAAGGAAACCATTACTGGGAATTATATTTCGATAGATTCACACCATAGTTTTCCACAAAAAAAAGCTAGTTTGAATTGTCTAGTTCATAGGTTAATACAGTTTCCATTAAATAAAGAAAGATACAACAGAGAACTTGAATATATTTAAAATGTAGCTAAGTATAACGGTTAATCTAACTGTTTAGTGGAGAAACTAGTGAAGAAACATAAAACAACGAAAATATTAGGGGAATTTACGACTTTAAGAAAAGATAAACCAGACAAACCGTTGTGTGTTTACCATTTGAACCGCGAATTACAAAAGGTTTTAGTAGAATTTTTACGAAAGCCAATTTGCTGCTAACATTTTCTACAAAATAATACATTAAAAAATTTGCTAGGTAACCCAAAGGTCAAAGATAAAACCACCTATGTGTCGGGAATCTATGAAGAAGGTTGTAAGCACTGTGAACTTAAATATGTTGGGCCAACTAAAAGCACCATTCAAACTGGATTTAAAGAACATTTAGCGCAACTAAGATATGGCACTATTGACAAATCATGTATTGCTCAGCATATTTGGGATAATAATCATCATGTAGATAAAGAAAATCTCAAGTTAATAAAAAATATCAGGCAGTCGCGTCAGCTTGATGCCTACGAAAGTATGTATGTATGTATGTATATATATATATATATATATATATATATATATATATATATATATATATATATATATATATATATATATATATATATATATATATATATAGAGCTCTTTCAAGAAGGTGCTTCAACATTAACTTAAACAGCATGTTGAACAGTTTACAACACAATAAATTCAAAATTACTTAATTGTTGAACTCGAACGTAATCTGACAACTAACAATGCTAGTTTTGTTTGTTGACATTCATTACTGCTTTTACGTTGTTACTTTTCCAGCTTTTATTTCCAGGAATTAATTTAGTTATTATTGATAAACTCAGACAAGGACTTCAAAACGTTGTGCACTAGCGACAATAAATGAGGGTACCTTACTTTCAGACAAAACTTCAAAGCTTTTAAATCTGACATAAAAAATGTAAAAAACTCAAATAAAAACAATTATGGTTGAAAATACCCGTTGGTCCCCCAAAAATGAGACGTTACGGAAGTGTTGAAATACAGAATTTACAGTCAAGACATATATAATCCACCTTCGATCACACAAATGAAAAGTACAACCTCTTGAAGGTTTCAGTAGTATTAAATTAATTCCTACACATGTAAATTAAATTGCAGTGAAGAAGCATACGTAATTCCCAAATATCTAGCATATCAAACATTGTTTACAATGTATAGAGAAGTTAAGTGGTTTTGTTTTCTCGTAAAATATTACTACACTTTAGCAAGCTCAAACATAGATTACTAATACCACTCCACTCCTGAACTATATCAATTGACTTCTGAAGTTTAATATAATAATCAGTAGAGTTTACTGAAAAATATAATTTCAAATTGTCAAGAATCAGATGTTCAAACGGTCAAGAGAAACTCAAGTCGTTAATAAATAAAAGAAATAATAAGGGCCTCAATTTTGACCACTGAGGAACACCAGATGTAGCAATTAATTCAGTCGAATCAAGGATATTGTAATAAACAAACCGGCTGCGATTAGACACGTATGACTGAAATAAACGTAGCAGTGGTTGTGTAAAACCATAAACATCCAGTTTTTGAATGAGTAACACATGATTGAATCGGTCAAACGCCTTTGAAAAATCCATGTATCCAGCTCGTCGACCCGACTTTTCTTAACTATGACATTAGAAATATAGTCTGTCATACACACGATTTGTTATCGTTGATCACACTGACACAAAGTCGTGCTGAGGCTTGAAAATGTAACGTTTTACAAGCGGTTAAATGTGATTTATATAAGCAAATTTCGAAAATCTTTGCAAAACTTGACAGCACAGCTATTGTGAATAAAAGTGGATCATCACTCTTTAGCACAAGAGAAATTTTTAGCTTTTTTCCATAAGTCTGGAAACCTCTAGAAATTGACAAGGTTATAATTGTAGAAAGTGAAGAGCTAGTATACAAAATTCTTTACCAAAAAAGAAGGTAGCATGTCAGGACTTGAAGTAAATTTATCAAGCAACTTTTTGGGGTATTCCATGCTGTATAATCTTGGCCAAAACTCCAAGCTACCCCTCCTTCAGGTGTTAAATGATATATGGACGTCAGAAAAAGTCCCAGAAGACTGGAAGAACTATGTGCTAAAAATGATTTTAAAACCTGGAAAAGACCCTACCCAACCCAAGTCCTACAGAGCACTCAGTATGGCATCCTGTATTTTCAAAACCTTTGAAATAATGCTCAAACGAAGAATAGAACAGTGGCTAGAAATAAATGAGAAATTAGTCAGAACACAGTACGGCTTTAGGAAAGGTTCGTCGGCGATAGAACATGTTTTACACTTAGTTAATGATATTAACATTTCATTTACGAACAAAATGACAACCACAGCTGTATTTCTAGACATTCAGTCAGCATAAGACGCCGTCAATCTTAAGATACTTTATCACAAAATGGTAAGAATTGGACTCCCAGATATCTTAGCAAAGAAAATAATATCCCTTTATGAAAATAGAAGGCTGTACATCCAGGCGGGCAACAATATGGTAGGCTCTAGAACAACTAACGTCGGAATTCCACATGGAAGCATTCTATCTCATCTGTTATATTTAATATACACAGCAGATCTCGATGAGTACGTAAGCGACGCAGAGATTTTGCAGTTTGCCGACGACATCTGTCTCTATACATGTAACTGTGAAATAAGTGATGGCATTGAAAAACTCGATAGGGCAGTGGCAAATCTACATAGTTGGTTATGGAATAACGGACTTCAGCTATCTTAATCCAAAACTAGGGTTTGTATTTTTACACGAAAAAGATGCTTACTTCCTTCGATTCTACCTCTTGGAGAGATGAGACTACAAGTAGTATCCAATATAAATTATTTGGGTATTGTACTGGATACCAAACTTCTGTGGAAAAATCACATAGAGAAAATTTAGTCCAAAACAGAAAGAGCCTTAAATATTTTAAGAGCAGTTTCCCATAGTAACTGGAGAGCAGATCCGGAAATGTGTCTATTACTATACAGGGCTTATATAAGATCAATATTTGACTATGGATGCAGCCTTTATGATCAAGCGAGTAAGGTTCACCTGAATAAGCTCAACGTCATTCAGAATAAATCAGTACGAATAAGTTTGTGTGCTCTGAGAAGTACGCCTAAAAACAATCTTTTGGCAGAAGCATCTGAACCACCGCTACAGCACAGAAGAAAATACTTAACAGCAAAACTTATTTCCAAACTTTATGCAAAAGATAGCCTTATTATAGATAAACTTCACCATCTCTTTTTGATGACTCTGACTACCATATTCTGACAAAAGAAAAATACCCTCTTATGATTGAATGTTATGAGGAGCTGATTCCCTGGAGGCAGAATATACAGACTAATAAGATAAATTTACTACACCAAATAGATCCACAGCAAAATACACGAGTAGCAGTGGTTTTTACCCAAGATTACTCATTATTTCCATCTACTATGAGAAATTTTATGTTAAATCACGACCTAAAGGGCTTAAATGACGACTCGTATCAAATATATACGAACGGATCTAAGAGCTCTACAGGGGCTGGTTGTGCATTCTACGATCCCCAGAACAACTATTCCAAAAAGATTAGATTCGCCCAACTATTTTCAGTGTTCACCTCAAAATTAATAGCAATACACGAAGCAATCAACTACTCTTAACTTTCTAAAAAGTAATAACATTTTTATATTGTCAGATAGCAAAAGTGTACTGCAGGCGTTAAAAAGTTACGGATATAAGAAGCAAAACAATGCTAATTCCTTAATTATAAAAACTCTAAAGGCATTAAACGATATTAAGAAAAATGGCAAGAACAGCACCCTTATATGGATTAAAGGTCATGCTGGTTTACGAGGAAATGAAATAGTTGTGAACTTGCAAAACAAGCCATTAACGATGAAAGTGATTCATTTTATAAGGCTCCAGTGCAAGATTTTTGGTCTTTTAACAGAAACACTTTAAAACAAAATTGGGAGATAGAATTTACAAACAGCATAAAGGGCCTTTTTTATAAACAGATACAACCAACAATACCACTAAAGCCATGGTTTGTTGATTTTAACTATAATAAGAAACAATTATCTAGTATTTGTAGATTAAGATTTAACCATTCTCTAGTCCCAGCACATATGTATAAAATAGGCTTAATAAGTAACCCAAATTGTGAATGTGGTGAGTTGGGGAGCGTTCAGCACGCGCTACTGGAGTGTAAATTAAAAAATAATGCAATAAATCAATTTTGCGACAAGGTGCACTGCCGGACGGGTGTTGAGTGCCCATTCAGCTTGCCACAACTATTGTCAAGCAAAAAAAGTTGTATATGACTTGTTAATAGAACACTTAAAATTGTTAAAATTAAATTTATAAAGGTACCCTTGTTATTGAAAAAAAAACAAATTGAAAAAAAATTAAAAAAAAATATTTGCAGAACAAAAAGTATGGTAAAAAAGAACAAAAAGGAAAAAAGAACTAAAAAAACAGGGAACAAAAAATAAACAAACAAAAAAAGGAAAAAACAACTAAAAAAAACTTAAAAAAATAACTGGGGCCAAAAAAAATAAACAAAAATAAATACCAATTTTGGAAACACATTTTCATATAGATTGTTGTGGATTAATTGTTGTATATGCTGCTTATATATTTATATGCTTATATTTATGCCTACCTATATATTATAGATTTGTATTCAATTTTGGCAGACTGGTCACAGCCAGGGTAACCTGAATAGTAACGCACCTGGACGATACGCGGAGATTGCCATAAATCGGTACTTGGGCTTATGGACATATATATATATATATATATATATATATATATATATATATATATATATATATATATATATATATATATATATATATATATATATATATATATATATATATATATATATATATATATATATATATATATATATAATTTCATACAATAATATGAATTACAATTTTTGAACATAAATATGTTTAACATAATCTATTAAATTTATATAGTTGAATATTATTTGAAGCCAGGATTGGATCCAAGCCATAAGGGCGGTCGATATATTTCCCTTTAACTAATACGGTATGTTTTCTAGTGTGAGTTTGCCTATTGTTGCATTTGAAGAAAATGTGTTCAATATCTTCACATTCTTAATTTTAAATATGTATGCAAGATTAGTCGCCTTCAATGAATGGAGTTAATAATTACTACAAATTTGTGTTACGAAAGAGAGTAGTAGCTTTTTTTCCATGACCTAGCTGGGATGTTGCATTGAGACTTTCTCTGAATGACATAATCAGGGATAAAGCGAGTTGTGTGGTCGTTGACCTCAGTTGAGAGAGCTGAAATACCACGAGTCATGTGTGTTGTTGGATTCCCAGTGTGCTATGGATCATCTGCTTTGAGCCCTTTTCGGAAAGAGAGGGAGATCCGTTTCCGGCGCCCTTACCTGCACGGTAAAGAGAGAAAGAGTCAAAGGCAGGGTTGGAGTGTGTTGCGTCCTGCCGTTAGCAGGATTACTTGAAGGCATTTTTAAATGCCGTTATCTTAATCGATCAATAATAATTTGTTTTTATGGCCATTAGAAAAGGTTATAGTGGAAAAAAATTATTTGCATTCATTAAATTGTTGCTCTAATTTTGTGTAATTGTTCTATATAATTTCATTTCTGAACGTCACACAGTCTGGGATAGACATCACTAAACATTGAATGAAATGCTTCTCGCCAGACAACAAATTTATTCATTTAATTACTTCCCAACGCGTTTCGACCTCCAAGAGGTCATCCTCAGGGGATAAATTTGAACAATTCTCAAAAATTGTACTTGAAACTATACAAAAGGTTCAACAGGCCAAGACTTCATCCTTTGTACCAGGGGCCCTGCAACACTACATCTGAATTCGCCAGATATATATATATATATATATATATATATATATATATATATATATATATATATATATATATATATATTAGTAAAATGAAGGACAATGGCGGTTGAAACTTAAGGATTTGCAGAGCACTCTTCTTGCGACGTCTTCTTTATATAATCCGTCTTTGTTTCAGGTTCTTTGCCTAAATGTTGCGAATTTTGACGTTTCAAATCGCTCCTTTGGCGTTTTGAGGAAAACCCCATTTTTTAAAATGCCTATAACTCGTTTGTCTTGTAACTTACATACCTAAATTTTGGAACGTGGGTCACTATTTGTAATACAAACACGCCAACCAAATTTGGTTGCCCTTACTTTGCTATCTCTGGAGATATAATTTTTTTCCGAAAGAAAACAAAAAAATCCGGGAAAACCTGGCTAAGGAAGTTATCCAAGCCACTTGCAAAAGGATGGTACTCACCAAATTTGATCAAAATCGGCACATTATTTTTTGAGTTATCGGTGTGATATGTATATATATATATATATATATATATATATATATATATATATATATATATATATATATATATATATATATATATATATATATATATATATATAGTATGTATCAAACTGGATGGGAATATATTGCTATCTCCGTTATTATTAGAGATAGGGAGACGGTTAAATTAGCAATGTTTTGTAGAATTTCATGCTCGTTCCAAATATGTATTTTGACCTGCCACTTTTCGTTTTCGAGTTAATTTGAAAAAAACAAAATTTGTCGATTTCTTTTTTCTTCAATATGTAAGTAGGCGTTGATCTGACATGTCTAAGACTTGCACATTGTCAGGACACTTTTTACAGAGTAATCGTTTAGTGCTATTCTCAACTTTGGATTGTCATTTGTTTTTGAGCTACAGGTATCAACGTTTGTTTTTATTATGGCAGCCATATTTGATTTTTTGCTCATGTGATAGCCTGTGAAAAGAGCTTTCCAATGATGTACAACATGCTTAAGAAATCTTGTAATTGCACTGACAATTATGAGAAAACCCGTTTTGAGGATAGTAGGCTATGAAATCCAATACAAAAAAAAACAAATGACAAAAAAAGTGTTCAAAAAACAGTAGGCCATGGAGTCTAACAATAGACTTCTACTTTTAACATAATTTTCCGTAATGATTCACGATAAAAAAATATGAACTTTGAACACACTAATGAATCGGCCCATTATTAGAAATGATATTTTACATTACAACATTATCCTAAAAAATTGTTATAATTTAATTAAATAGGTAAACCTAGTAAATAACTAAATTTACTAACAAAACTCAATAAAAAGCAGATTAATGATTTACGAAGACGCCTAGGAAAATTGTTTGATATTTAAACGTAAGTCAACTGAAAAACAACAGAAGAAATGTTGCCATGGATATAACACTATTGCGAAAATTAAGAATACTGTCATTCTTAATTATCTGTACAATTTGAGGTGTATTTAACACGTTGCTTAAAATTTTGTACTTAATAGTTTGTTTCATGTTTATTTTAAATATTATACAACAATATGTTCAGTAAAGAAGACTATTTTGACATGTTGGAATGTTATATTTGTTCTAACCGAAATACTGAGGCAGCTGCAAATTCATATCAAAACAACTACCCAGAAAGACAACAACCAAACACCAAAATATTTCGCAGGATAGTGACCAATCTACTGAACGACGGTAGCTTCTACGCAAAGAATCTACCAATGCCTAGAAATGAAGAAAGAAATAATGCCGTCTTACAGGTTTCAAACGAAAACCCTCCGCAATCTGTTCGGTTTTATGGTGAACAAATTGACCTTCCAAAAAGTACGGCACACCCTGTATTAAAACAAAGTCATTACCATCCATAAAAACCTACTATCGTACAAGGCTTAAATGTTGAAGATTACCCTAAGCGGCTTCAATTCTGCAGATGGTATCAAGGACAATGTTAGCAAGATGAAAATATTCATTTAAAAATAATATGGACTGATGAATCCAGATTTACAAATTGTGTATATAGTCGCCATAATAGGCATTATTGGACAACTGAAAATCCCCATCTAAAAGAAGAAAGACTATTGCAAGACAGATTTGGTATTAATGTTTGGTGCGGCTTATTGGGTAAAAAACTGTTATTTTTATTTGTAGATTAGACAGTTAATTTAAAAAAAATTCAAGTAACTTCATTGTTGGTCCGTTCTTTTTTGAAAATAATTTAACTGGGGAAAGATATATTAATCTATTGAGTAATGATATCTTACCAACAATTAGAAGAGTTCAGGATAATTTAGACGAGATTTGGTACTAACAAGACGGTTGTCCAGTTCACAATGCTAGGATCGTCAAAGAATTTTTGTACCAAAATTTTAATAATCGTGTCATTTGTAACAATGGCCCGGTTCATTGGCGTGCTCGAAGTCCTGATATAACACCCATGGATTTTAATTTTTGAACTCTGAAGAATGATGTGTATAAATTCGATCCACCACAAAATATCAATGAATTACGAAACAGAATCACGGAAGCTATAAATCATATTAACTGAAACACCCTCACCAGAGTTTGCAGGCATGTTTCAAAAAGGTGTATAAAGTGCATTGAACAAAACGGTGGCCATATTGAACAATTTTCTATTGAGTGTATTTTTAAGTTTCTATTTTATTATTTGTTGAGTTCCGTTTGTAATTATGTTATTTTCTGGAGTTAAGTTTCTATTTGTTATTGCCGGGTTTCGTTATTAAACTGGTTCACATAATATTACCTAGCATTATTACCTAATTAATTATTGTAAATTAAATCACAATATTTTTTATCGTGAATCATTACGGAAAATTATGTTAAAAGTAGAAATCTATTGTTAGACTCCATGGCCTACTGCTTTTTGAACACCTTTTTTGTCCTTTGCTTTCTGGTATTGGATTTCATAGCCTACTATCCTCATAAAGGTTTTTCTCAAAATTGTCAGTGCAATTACAATATTTCTCAAGCATGTTGTACATCATTGGATAGCTCTTTTCACAACAAAAAATCCAATATGGCTGCCATAATAAAAATAAACGTAAATACCTATAGCTCAAAAACAAATGACAATCCAAAGTTGAGAGTAGCACAAAAAGATTACTCTGTAAAAAGTGTCCTGATAATGTGAAAGCCTTCATTGGTTAATTTTTTTTTTACGAAAATCACTAAAATGTCTCCTAACGTTAATCAACATCTAAGGCGTGACCTAGCTAATCGCAATCGTTATTCTTCTTAAGCCAGTTAAATCGCGTGGTTTAGTTTCGTGTACCATACTTTTCACCTAAGAAGGAGTCTAATACCTTAAGATCGGGTGATCGTGCTGGCTATTCTTACGATCCTCATCTTTCTACCCACTGATTTGGAAATATTAAGTCGAGGTACTGCCGGGCATGGATTTGTTTATGTGCTGGTGCTCCATCCTGCTAGAACCATATCACACTCGCTGGAACTTGTGGGTTTGCTGGAGCGAGATATAAGTTTGCCAAAGTTGGTACAACTTTGGCAAACTTTCAGAATTCAATTGTGAGCCGTACTCCAGAAACGGCTAATGGAAGGTCTACGTGGGACATCCATATATAGATATTGCATGCAATGCCAGACCAATTTCGACCTAATCTGGGTATCATTTAACACATTAATAATTGCCAGTTGACAGTCGATGATGATGATCATATGCTTGCGTCATGTACATAACCAAGTTAGTAGTAATAAAGTTGCTGGAAAACGCCAGCTCTATAGAGAATCGTGGAACCAAGAGAGAACCTCTAAATCTATTTTGCTGCCTTACTGTATTGTGAATGCATGTGTAATAGACGGAGAGCCAGAGGTGATATGTCAGTCAGTCAGCTGCAAAGGGGAACAGAGCTGGTCAGTCAGTTCGAATTTGTGTATGAAAAATAAATAATGTGCAATTTATTTACAAAGCTTGGAAATTTTGTTGTGGGTATATATTGATCTGTTAAACATTAAAAAAAATAGTTAGTCAACTGTTTTGTAGAACAACACCCGTCAGTCAGCGAAAAAAGATATAAAAATTTCGGGCGCGCCGGCCGCGTTACAGGCGGCATGCTCGCTCTTCTCCTCCTATTATTATTATTTCAAATATCAGAAAACTATGTGAAATTATAATTTGTAATTATAAGTTATTAATTGGTATTTTATTGATAATATATATATATATATATATATATATATATATATATATATATATATATATATATATATATATATATATATATAAATTATATTAACAGACAATTTATTTATTTAATAAAGTGTAACGAGATAACATTACGAAAAAAAATATTAAAAAATTAACTATTAAAACAAACGTATAGTTGATGATTATCCTATACAAAGAATATATTTAAAAATATTTTTTTCAATCACATTCAAAATCCAGTCCTTCCTCTGAATCTTCGAATTCACGAGTTTAACTTTCGTGATCTAAAAGATCTACTCTGATATTTCTGACTGAGATTCTGGTTGATTATTTAAAAAACAAGTGAAATTATGTAATTTCAATCGTATAATTCAATTTAGCAATAGTAATACAGTAGGCGCTCGTTTATGTGAACTAATAGAAACCGGAGTATTCATAAAATCGAAATGTTCATATAATCGAACTGAATATTAAATGTATTTATTAAAAGTTATGCACTTGTTTACAGTATATTAAAATATTGTGTTATGTGTGTCTGTACTTTCTTTGCCGCCAAACTTTTCTGCAACGCCTTATCTCTGCATTTTCGCAATACCAGTAACTCATCGATGTTGAATATATTTTTTTCGCTCCAAAGAATAACCTTATTAAAAGCTTCCACATCGTCTGCTGAACTTATTTCTACTGCTTGTTCTTCATTCTCACATGACATTATTTCATCCTTATCATGATCTTCATCATCAGCATCAATTTCTTGTTCATTTACCTTATCTTCATTCCAATTTTCAATCTCCTCTCTTGAAAATTCGTGCTAAAATTTAAGATTGTGATAAAAATTTTGAAAATGTACAATATGGTATGTAACTTTACCGGACTACCTAATTCTGCTAATAAGTTTTTCCATTCTTCAAATGGTTTCTGTATTTCACTCATGTACTAAGCGGAATGTCTTCTTCAGGGTCGAAAACTTCATAAAAATTCAAAATGTTTTGCATTTGCCAATTGCTTGGATTTCGGAATCTGTTGGTATAATCTTCGAAATATATTCGCATAAAATTTTATTTTCGAGAAAGATGTGTATTTTCAGTAATAATTTAATTTTCATATACTCTATATTCTATATATTGAACATTTAATATAAATTTCTTATTGCATAAATTTTTAAAAATTGGATAAAAGACATTAAACTATATTAAATAAAGAAATAAATTGTCTTTTGACGTTATTAATATACTTATATGTTTTAATAAAACAATAAATTACTAATTTATAATTACAACTTAAAATTTCACATAGTTTTCTGATATTTTGAATAATAATAATGGGAGGAGAAGAGCGAGCATGCCGCCTGTAACGCCGCCGGCGCGCACGTAATTTTTATATCTTTTTTGGCTGACTGACGGGCGTTGTTCTACAAAACAGTCGACTGACTATTTTTTTTATGTTTAATAGATCAATATATACCCAGAAAAAAATCCAAGCTTTGCAAATAAATTGCACATTATTTATTTTGCGTACACAAATTCAAACTGACTGACCAGCTCTGTTCCCCTTTGCAGCTGACTGGCTGACATAACTTTTATTGTTATGCAATATAGAATCTGTATAACAATTATCAGCTTTTGTAAATTCATTTTATTACCCCGATAAAAACGACATCTTTGTTGGAGCACCTGTGGCACCTGTTCTAAGATTCGCTGACTGACCAGAATATGTGTACGTGCACAGCGTACCTAATTAACTATCAAAAAATCAGCTTTTGTAAATTCAGAGAATTTTGTCGCCTCTGGCTCTTAGACTATAAGGTTGATTATGTTCCCAGGAATTCCATTTAATCCATGCCTGTATAGTTCATGCTGCGTTGTGATTGCAAGTCCCGTAGCCGACAGCGGTGGATCGTTATTACATCGTGCCTGCGAATTACACGCTGCTGCTGTGGTAATAGATTTAACCGAGAGCTTTTAGCCCTTTTCACTAAATTCTAGTTGACGCATTATGTTTACATTGGAGACATAAACATAATTGGGTACCGTTTTGAGCGAATTAGGAGTAATTTTTGTCGTTTGTTGAACAATTAGTTGTTTTTCACTTACTTCAGAAAAAGCATGTACGCAGCAGGTGTGTTATGGTAGTGAATTTTCATAAAAATATTTTTAATGTCAAATATACATATATGTTTAATGAAAGGCATCAAATTTGGTTAACAGTATAACCTTTACCTTTATAGTAGGAAAAAAGTTCGGGACGCAGCAAGTGCGTTATGGTAGTGAATTGTTATTAAATGCTTCAAATTTGAATAATTCAATTTTCTATAAACTTAAAAAGTTGACTTTTGGTATGTAGTAAGGTCTTTCCCAAGGCAACATACCCACCAGATTTCATTGAAATAACTTAATGAATTTCGGAGAAAAAATATTTTTTTTCGAAAGACAACTCAAAATTTGAATTAACTCAATTTTCTATAAACTTAGAAAGTTGAATTCTAGCACATAGTAAGGCCTTTCCCCAGGCAATATAGCTATTAAATTTCATTAGAATGGCTTTGTAATTTTCGGAGAAAATTTTTTTTTTCGAAAGAAAACTTAAAATTTTCCCGGAAAACCTTGTCCGATTTTCCTGGCTAACGAACTCTTACAATCTATTATTAAAAGAAAGCCACTTGCTGAGTTTCATCGAGATCGGTTAATTATTTTTGGAGTTATCGTTTGGATACCATATATATATATATATATATATATATATATATATATATATATATATATATATATATATATATATATGTATATATATATATATATGTATATATACATATATATATATATATATATATATATATATATATATATATATATATATATATATATATATATATATATATATATATATATATATATATATATATATAGGGTCATTGATGGTCGATGGTAGGTTAGACGTTTATGGAAAACGGGACATAGGATTAATCTGAAAATTTGGATACTGCCATAAATAGGCACGATCTGTCTTTCTAAAATATTTTTTATTTTGGCGGTGTTACCGCTTCTACTAAAAAGTGGTAACAACTTTCCTATTTTTAATGGGACACCTGTATATTATTTTGTTTTTAGAATTGTAATTTCTTTATGATCATTTTTTCTAAATAGCTTCCTATACCTATCTACATCGGTTTTCGAGATAATACTTATTAAATTTTTTTCTCAGAAAAATGGCCCCACTAAGATTTTAATTTATCTGCTATTTGAACCCATAGAAGGCCGAAATTTTGCCCACAGTTTGGAAAGCCTGTTATTTAATAGTTACCTAAATAAATTCATTTCATGTTATACAGACAGGTTTAAAATTGAATAACGTTACTCCCAAAAAAGCCAAAACTTTATTTTTTCAGATAGGACACCTGTATATTATTTAAAATTCTGAAAGGCAATTAAATTTCCTTCAAGTTTATGTACCATAGTGGTATACCTAGCTCGTCAAGTTTTCGAAATAATCGCAATAATTAATGAAAAACACATTATCTTTACATAATTTGTATTAGTTGGTTATGCAACGCCATCTGATTTGACAATTGCTTAATTGTTTACTTTGTTTGACAGACGCCGAAGTTTTAAGATTCATTTGCGATTTTCCACTTAACATTTATTTGAAAACAAGTTAAGATAGAGCGAAATAATTACTCAAATGAAGTTTTGATGACACTATTCTTCATGGACAGTGTGACAAAATTGTAGCAAGAACATGTAAGAAATTCAATGAAATGTATCATGAATTGCAAACAATCAGCGAAAGAGAGGTTATGCGAATACAATATAATTTTATCAATTATAGTTCAAGACTTGGGGCAACTCGAAGTTTGCCAAGGCCTGTAACGTCGAATGAAATCACGTAGTTGGACCTGTTTTTATAGAAAATCTAAACGGTCCAAGATATTTAGAAATGCTAAGAGATCAGGTTGGCCCAATGTTAGCAGAATTGTATCCAAATGTAATGGAACCTAATATTCCCCATGAAAGGATATGGTTCCAATAAGACGGTGCACCACCCCACTTTGCTCTTCAAGTACGCAAGTATTTACACGAAGTCTTGCCACAAAGATGGATTGGACGAATAGGTTTCGTAGAATGGCCCGCCAGATCACCAGATCTTACACCTCTTGATTTCTTTTTTATGGGGATACCTTAAAAAGAGGGTGTATAAAACGCAACCTGCTGATTTAGATGATTTGAAAATGAAAATAACAACAGAAATTAGGAGCGTAATGCCTGACGTGTTGAACAGTGTTAGGGAAGAATTCCAGAGCAGCTTATTTCGTTGTGTGCAAGTGAATGGAGAACATTTTGAACATTTATTATAAGAAAGGGACGTTTTTATTAAGTTTATTTTCGAAATTTGAATTTCAGGGTAAACTGTTCAGTTTTAATATTCTGGTATTAAATTTCCACCCTGTATTGAAAACTGTAATATTAGACCATACATCTGGGGTATCTCCGCATTCAGAAAAATGTGATCCATCGAATTGTGATGAAAAAAGGTAGGGTTGCTATTTTTTTAAATGAATAAAGTGGTGGGGGTAAATGGTGGGAGTTTAATTTTTTTTAACTATGATTATAAGATAATGTTCGACAAATTAAACTTCACGTGTGTCAGCGTTTTCCACAAAAACTAGTTTTTGCTGAATAATGAAATTTATTCCATAAGTGTGTTTCACACTGTATATCTAAATATTTCCAAAACTAGAGACATTAGGTATAGGGAGTGTTATACAAAAGTTGAAGCAGAAACGCAAAATACAGCTTCTTTCATTTCAAAAAAAATTGTGTTACAGAATTTTGAATTTTTTCAAACTGTTATTTAAGAGCCCCCTCTATATGGCATCTCGATTTTCTCGACGAATAAGATAAACGAAAACCTCTCTCAATGCGTCATTTTCATGGGACTTCGGCATCAATCAAACTTGAATAACTCAATTTTCTATAAACTTAGAAAGTTTAATTTTCGTATGTTTTAAGGTCTTTCCTAAGGCAAGATATCCTCAAAATTTCATCAAAATAACTTTGTAATATTCGGACAAAAAAAATTTTTCGAAAGAAAATTCAAAATTTGAATAACTCAATTTTTTATAAACTTAGAAAGTTGAATTTTGGTACGTAGTAAGGTTCTTCCAGGGCAACACATATAGTAAATTTCATTAAAACAGCTTTGTAGTTTTCGGATAAAAAATTTTTTTCGAAAGAAAACAACATTTTCTCGGAAAACCCTGTCCGATTTTCCTGGCTACGAACTCATCCAAGCCATTAATAAAAGATGCACTTGCCGAGTTTCATCGAAACCAGTTAATTACTTTTTGAGTTATCGGATGGATACATACATATATATATATATATATATATATATATATATATATATATATATATATATATATATATATATATATATATATATATATATATATATATATATATATATATATATAAACATATAAAAATTGAAACTGACCCTGGATATGGGTTCTAGGGGCCCTAGTTCGCGCTCATTTGAAAAAAAAATTGTAGTCACACCATCGACACCCCTCTATTAGTGAATTTTTTAAATAAAGATTCAGTAAAAATGGGTAGGAAGAAAATGTAAATCTTTTCCAGAAAAACTAGTTTGATCGGACTGACTGGACAACGTATCTACAAAAGGAAAAAACCTGTCACATCTATAATCGTCCCTTCGTTAATCACTTGGATGAGTTCATTGGCCGACACAAACTGTTTTGTGAACTAATTCTTTTGTTATTTCGTGATTTTAAACAATTTTAACATTCGCTACCTTCACGCACTCGCTGCGTCCGAAGTTTTCCATGGTTGGTGTTAGAATTTTTTTTCCTTTTTGTCACCAGTTATTCTTGGCAAAAGAAAGTCCACTCTGTGCCTTGCCCTTACCGTAGTATAAAGATATGTTGGTAATATGTTATAATTTCACAAAGCTTGTGACATTTAAACTGTCATTTGTCAATTTTTAATTATTTAAACTAACATAGCAAAGCATCATGTGTAATGCAATAAGTTTTAAAAATTATAACGTTAAATAATGTTCGTTGAAAACCAGTTAAATTTCAAACTAATTGATACAGTTGTTAAAAGATATCTTAATTTACTTCCATGCATAAGATTCTATTCGGTAGCTAAAATGAAAGAATGTTACAACCTCACAAAGGCGACATTCCAGTCGAAAAAGCTACCAAAAGATGTGAACCCGAACGGTGTTTTTACTTGTAACCAACTGGACCTCAGAGATATAAAGGTATACGGTTTTGACTATGATTATACTTTGGTCTGTTACAAGGAATCTGTTGACTTTCTTCTCTATAATTTAAGCAAAGAGATGCTCATCCAGGAATACAAATATCCTAGAGGAATAGCAGATCTCAATTATCAACCAGATTTTGCAGTAAGAGGTCTACACTACGATATTGAAAAAGGGGTGTTACTCAAGTTGGATTGCTTCTTACAGATCCAAAATGATTCAGTATACAAAGGCCTTCGTCAGTTATCACCCGACGAAGTATTGAGAATATACCCCACATCTTACAACGCGAAACACATGACACATAGTTACCTCAATTCTAAGATGATACAAGTTGCTGATCTCTTTTCCGTGCCCGAAATGGGTTTGCTAATAAATGTATCCGATTATTTTGAAAGAAATGGCATAGACTACCATCCGGAAATTCTTTTTAAAGACGTGATTACTTCAATAAGACACTCCCATTCGATCATGCATAAGGAAGTGGCGGCAAACATTTCGAAATACATTGAACCAAATATAAAATTGAGACCATATTTGGAGAAGTTGAAAAATGCTGGGAAAGAAATATTTTTGCTTACAAACAGCGCGTACCATTTTGCCAATAAAGGTTTAGAAGTGTTGATAGGGCCAGATTGGAAGGACTTTTTTGATGTTTTGATGTTTAGAGCAGGAAAACCTTCCTTTTTCACTGACTCATCCAGACCATTTCGTATATATGATGAACAAAGTAACAGTTACACATGGGATAGGGTCACAAAGTTACAAAAAGGTGTAATATATTATGAAGGTGGTGTAAGTAAATTACAGGATTTGACGGGTTGGAAGAGTCGGCAGCTTCTTTATTTTGGTGACCATCCTTACAGTGATTTAGCTGACGTGACGTTGAAGCTAGGTTGGAGGACTGGTGCTATAATTTTAGAGCTTTGGTATGAAATTTCTACTCTGAATAAGACTGAATATAAACAAGATGCTAACTGGCTTCACATGTTGACTCAATTAATAGAAGAGAATCAAGATACGGTCAGTCCAGGAGAAGAGCAGGTTCTGGCAGAATGGATGGCTGAAAGGGAACGACTGTTAAAAAGCACCAAAGTTATTTTTAATAAACAGTTTGGCAGTGTTTTTCGAACAGACTACAACCCAACGTATTTTTCAAAAAGGTTGTTCAGATATTCCGATATATACACTTCAAGCATAACTAATATGCTGAGGTTTTCAGTGAATCATACCTTTTATCCAAGAAGAGGTGTAATGCCTCATGAGTATTTTTCTCATTTTATGTGACATCTTTCTCGCATTTGGTATATGCTTAAAAATGTTTATTATCCTAAGCGTCTATAATTATTTAATGGAATATTGTCGATAACGTTCTGTCGTGACAGAAAATATACACTATTTAAGTTATCTTTATTGATTTATATTACACATACCTAAACTGACAAGTCAAAAATAAAAGAGATACATTTCGGTTTTCCTTGATCTCTAGAAAATGTACCAACAGGATTCAAAAAGTCAACTAATCCATCATCATCATCAATCAGCCACTGCGTCTACTGCTGGACATAGGCCTCCCCTAGTTGAGTCCATTCTTTTCTGTCTTGGCGCTACGAATCCAGTTTTTTGTAATTTTTGTAATGTCGTCTGTCCAGCGAGTTGGTGGTCTTCCTCTGTCTCTTTTATCGGATCTGGGTCTCCATTCAAGTAATCGTTTTGTCCACCTGTCATCTTGCATGCGAGCCACATGTCCCGTCCACTTCCATTTGAGTTTTGCCACATGTACGACCACATCAGTCACTCCTGTTCTTCTGCGTAATTCTTCATTTCTAATATGATCACGTAACAAAACGCCAAGAATCGACCTCTCCATTTTGCGCTATGCTGCTTTTAGTTTCTTAGCATACTCCATACTTACCTTAAAATACTACCAGACAGAATACCCGTCAGATTTGATTGAGTAGCCTGTATAGCATGCACACTAGGGGGTGGAGCGAAAAATGTAACTTTTCAACACGAATTTGGAATAGTGAAAAATGTGTCTTTGGGGTCCATTAGTACCTATATAAAATTTTATTAATTTGAACTACGTCTGTTGCCCTCTGCAGACCCTTAATTTAGGGAAATCTAGACATATATCGTATATCAAAACTATAACTTGAAAATCAAAATCAACTATATATAAATTGATTATGTATACGAATTATCATAATTCTTGTCAATTAGCACGCTAAATAACGTTTTTGACTTTTAATCACCCCGATATCAACCCTTGAGAGGAATGTCAAACAAACCAAGAACTCACCAGGGGGAGGTGACTGCTCGACGAGTTCCATTTATCGCACCCTCCAACTGTAACGGAAAGCTCAACTGTTTGAATTGCCTTTTAGTCTCAAATCTCGACATCATTCTGCGTGAATCAAAAGTGGTTTTAATATATCCATCTCGTTTGTCTGAACCAATAACTGATAAAGAAGTATCAGTTACTAACTTGATACATCTCTCTACTGCTTGGGTGTGACAAGGAAAAGCAGTTATCTCTACCATTTTATTAGATGCGGTGTCGATTAATAACCCTATCTCCTCGGTTTCTAAGCTATAAAGTATTGGGGGTGGGGAAATTTCACATTCTTGCCAGTCAATCAGGTCTATGTAGTCGTCAGCATCAAAGTTTAATTCCGGTACACTGAAAGCTCTCACTGAAGGGCGAGTTCTCTTATATGTATCCTATCATCATTTAACATATCGTGGAAAACTATAGACCTATTTCGATACTGTGCAATTTTTCCGAAATTTTTTAATGTATTTTGTATTCTAAGGTATTCTCACATGTACAGCATCTGATTGTAGACGAACAACATGGATTTCTGCGGGGCAGGTCCACCGCTACTAACCTTGCTCTCTTTACTCAGGTGGCAAGCGAGACAATCAATGCTGGTGGTCAACTGGACACCATATATGCAGATTTTCAGAAGGCCTTCGATAAGGTGAACCACAAGGTTCTTTTGAAGAAGCTTTATATGTGTGGGTTTTCTCTAGACCTGATAGAGTTATTTGCATCTTATTTGACTGGAAGGGTACAGTATGTGGTTTATAGTGGAAGCTAGTCCTCATTGTTTTCGTCACCCTCTGGGGTGCCCCAGGGGTGAAATTTGGGACCTTTATTGTTTGTCAATGATCTGCCGAAAAGTATAGCTAAATCCCGTTGTTTGTTGTTTGCTGATGATTTAAAGATCTTTCGTGTGATTTCTAGCATTAGTGATTGTGAGGAACTACAGAGGAGCATTGATGCACTGTCAGAATGGTGTTTTGAGAATAGAATGTTCCTGAATATTGAGAAATCTTTTGTTTCTACTTTCACGAGACGTCTTGCCTCTGTTGAGTACCAATATACTGTTGGAGGTGAACAACTTTTGCGTAGGACCCAGTTTGGTGACTTAGGAATTGAGTTTGACACTAAATTATCATTTGCGAAGCACGTGGAAAAAATTGCTGCTTCGGGGTTGAAAACATTGGGCTTTATTGTGCGAAACTCGAGAGGATTCAGTAGAGTTGAAAACTTAAAATTCTTTTTAATGCATATATACGTCCAAAAATGGAGTATCTGTCGGTGGTGTGGAATCCTTTTTACAAGGTTCATTCTGATGTGGTGGATTTTTGGATCTTATCCCAATTTTACACCCTATGTGACTTTACTTGCTGTGTTTGACATAACCAGGCTTCAGAGCAGGCGCATAGTTGCTGACCTGGTGTTTTTGTTTAAAATCGTGAGGAACTTGGTAAATTTTTCTGAATTTTTAGGCAGCATTCAGTTTAGGCTTCCTCATAGGGATAGTAGACTGGAGTAACTGTTTTATGTACCGGCGTGCAGAACGAATAGCCTGTTCAGTTCTCCGGTTTATAGAATGTGCACAAGTTATAACAGACTGTGTAAGCATGTTGACATTTTCAACATGAATTTAAGAGCATTTAAAAACGCATTGACTGAACATATATATGCCTGACCACGTTGTCCTGTTGACTTTGTTGGGTCTCCAAATTACTTGTACTGAATGAGCTATGAATTTGGAATAGACAGAATAAATTTGAATTTGATATTAGTTTCGTACAATTGATGGACTGCCTGTGAAGCCTGAAATGGAATCTAAGCTTGCCGAAATGTTGTTTTGTTATTGATTTGATGTGTGTAATAAGTGAGATTGTAGAATTATAGGTGTACACCATAGTTATAATTTATCTTGTTATGCAATACGTAAATGGTTTATAAACTGTGTATTTGCATATTGAATAAATAAATAAACATAGATATTAGAAGATTTTCAGGGAGCGCAAAATGAGCATCGCGTTGGATCTACTATATCATTCAGTTTTTGTGGCAAATACCGACTTAACTTAATTGTTAAATTTAATCGTACACCACATTGGCGCATATACTTTTAAAATAAACTCTGTAATAATATCCAAACCTTGACTAGGGTTTTTTGTTCCTATGTAGTGGCGTAAGATCCGATTTGCCACAGCCATAAGCCATCTAGAATGCATTCCAGAATCGCGGTTTCATAAATCATTTGAACAATTTCCACTAGACATTGCACGACAAATTTCAAAGAGATACTTTTGATCCCTACTCAATTTATTGAAATCAATGTTTGGTAAAGCACAGCTGATTGCTTTAAATTTAATAGGTGGCAGATTTTCACAATGCTTTATTTGTTTTCCTAAGAAACCAGAATATCCCCGAGAACAACTTGTGACATCGGCGATATATTCGTATAGATGCCTCAGGGGTAGTTCATTCATATGAAATTGACATATGAAATCTTTGTAAAGGTCGTTTTATCTGTAACTCAATGTGAACTGTCACCCCCCGTTTGGATCCTGTATTGACTACCGTCCCATCACATCATATTAGCTAAGACATTATCTAAGCTGTAATTGTTACTTTCCAAGAAGGTGAAAATAGATTCGACAATGTGTTTTGCTGAGCCTGATCTTGGTATTTTGTGGGCAATGAAATGAGATCCGGGTTCCTGTACAATGAAATATGCCTTTCTACTATTGTTCTTAGTAGATAGAGATGAGCGGTCCACCTTCTGCCACTGTGACGTCACCCACCTTCCAGCTACCACCTCGACCACCTCCTCCGCCAGTCGTTGAGACGTCACCCACCACCGCCACCACCAGCCGGCTGTTAGACAGCTGTTTGTCCTGTCAGACATCTGGAAGGAGGGTAACGTCACAGTGGCAGACAGCTGTTTGTCTGACAGGACAAACAGCTGACTGTTAGTCGAGGTGGTGGGTGACGTCACAACGACTGGTGGTGGGTGACGTCAGAACGACTGGTGGTGGAGGTGTTAGCTGGAAGATGGGTGACGTTACAGTGACAGAAGGTGGAAGGTAGATGTGGCAAGTGGACTCAGAACCGCTTATCTCTATCTACTTACAATCTCCCTGTGAAAGTTTATTGTTTATTGTTTTACAAAATGCAGCACGTAGTCTGCACTGA
Source organism: Tillus elongatus (assembly GCA_964006375.1). NCBI lineage: Eukaryota > Metazoa > Arthropoda > Insecta > Coleoptera > Cleridae > Tillus > Tillus elongatus. The sequence continues at coordinate 117,896,091 of OZ023268.1, read as the reverse complement.
TGATGTAAAATTACCGGTAATTTAAAAATGGGTAATATTAGCCATAATATTACCGGTATCTGACAGGTAATGGTAATATTACCCATACCCCATACACAACATCCTATAAAATTAGTTTATAAAAAATGGTGTGCGTACATAATAAAGGGTTTATACTGTGGTAGTGATAAAAATGTAGTCTGCTTGACTTCAACAGTTTGAGAGAAGTAGCTGTTGACTTAAACAGGTGTGACAGAAGTACCAAATAAAAGATGATATTTATAAGAAAAAGATTAAAAAATAAAGATACAATTAATAAAAATAGGTGGAATACTATTATATTATATGATTTGAGATTAATGCAGACAAAGGCATCTGATCCTCATCCACGTTCTTGACTTCTTTTGTGCAACCGTCATTATCCAAGACCAAGGTACTGTCTTCATCGTCTATGTCACCTACCTCCTACTCTTCCCAATTAATGGAATATTGGCGATCTTACCAGTAATAATTCCGTGGTAATATTACCCAAAACTGTACTGGGTAACTTTACGTAATATTACATAAATTACCGGTAATATTACCTTGGTAATATTACTGCTTTCATTACTAGTCTGTACTTAAATTTTTCAAGGTGTTCTTAATAATATTTTTATCCTAAAAGAAACAGTTTTGGGTAGGATTAAATTAAATAAAAATTCCGGACGCAGCAAGTGCATTATGGTAGTGAATTTTCATTAAAATGTTTTTATTGTAAATATGTGTGTTTTCTTTTTAAGAAAGCAGGCATCAATTTTGGTTACCAGTATAACCTATATAATAAAAATAAGTTGCCATGTTTCATGAAAATAACTTTACTATTTGAAAATGTACAAAAATTTCCTAAAGTAAACTTAAAGTGTTCCCGAAAAAAACATGTTTCTTGGTCAACCTTATAGGTTAATAGCAAATTGAGCTATTCAAATATGAAGCATTTGATCAAAATTCGCTACCATAACTCACTTGCGTCCAGAATTTCTTTTCTTACAAACATGCATTATATTTCGATGGAAAATGCAAAAATGCAATAACATAAGACGTGTTTGATTAAAAAAAAAGAGAGAATTTGTATCACCAGCGACTTATGGGCCACCTGTGATTGTAGAAATATTTTTTAAGATGCAGCTCAAGACACCCTATAATTAATGTATACAATTTTTTTTCGTATCTTGTATAATAACGGATATATTGAGCTTTATTGATTTTTTACGAAAATTCGACAAAAATTATATAGGTACCATTAAACGATAAACTCTATAGCTAAGGCTACTGCCAAGCATCAGAGAAAGGGTCTATTTTAAATGAATTTTCTGGAAACATTTTAGTAAAATGAAGGAAAATGGCGGTTGAATCTAAGACTTCAGGGTTTGTAAAACATTCTTCTTGAGACATTTTCTTTCCATAGCCCGTATTAGATTCAAGTTCTTTGCCTAAATGTTGCCAATTTTTGACGTTTTAAATCGCAACTTTGACGTTTTGAGGAAAATCCCAATTAATTTTTGTTTAAATGCCTATAACTTTTTTGCGTTTTGACCTACAGAGCTAAATTTTGGTAGGTAACTTACATATCATGATATAAACCCCTGTACCAAATTTGGTTGCCCTTACTTTGTTAATTCCGGGGATATAATTTTTTTACAATTTTTTTCGAAAGAAAACACAAAATTTTCCGGGAAAACCTGGACAGATTTTCCTGGACAACGAACTTATTCAAGCCATTTGCAAAAGGAAGGTACCCACCAAATTTAATCAAAATCGGCCCATTCTTTTTTGAGTTATCGGTGTGATACACACAAATATATATATATATATATATATATATATATATATATATATATATATATATATATATATATATATATATATATATATATATATATATATATATATATAAACATATAAAAATTGAAACTGGCCCCGGATATGTGTTCTGGGGGGCCTAATTAGCGCTCGTTTGAAGAAGTTTTTTAAAAATTCAAAAGTGGGGATCTCCTCATTAGTGAATTTTTTTTAAAGAAAATTCACTAAAAGAGCACATTTAAAGCATAGCAATAATAATTTTAATTATTCTCTTTTTGTGATATTCCTTAATGTTTTTACGTACAAGAATGATTTGGTTTTGAAGCTATTTACCTGCCAACAAAAGAATTCAAACAATCATTTTTGGGCATTAGAAAATCTTAAATCAGTAAGAGAAAGAAGATTCTCAACATAGATTTAGTTTCAACGGTTTTTGTTTGTTGATGAAAAATAAAATAAGTGATTGCATTTATAATGAAAAGGTGACTGGAGAAATATATTTGGAGATTTTACGCACAACAGTCACAGATTTCCTAGATGATTTGCCACTAGATTTATGGCGCAGCTGTTGGTACCAATTGTATGATGCCCCGTCTGATTGCACAAATGGAGTCAGTGAAGAACTTATAATGATGTTTGAAGACCGATGGATTAGGCGTGGAGGTGGAGTGATTAACTGCCACGCGTAGATTGATTCATACAACAGGTATAAACCATACATCAACGGTAACCAAACTAAATATATACCAGGAATAAAACACACTACCCGAACCAACAATCGTGAAATCTCGGCCGCGATTATGGAAAATGACAGACGACATGGAATTAAAAATTTGCCAAGTGATTGTTATTTAACTGCGTGATCGATCAATTATTAAGAAACACTATACTTGTAGCTTTATGAACGGCCTCAAATGGAGTTTAAGCGCAGAATAGATATAATATACTGTCGCATAATCTAGCAGAAATATAAACAAAATCAAGCCAAGTCTTTATAAAAATAATTCTAAAATAGTTTCTTTTATCTTTAAACTTAAACATAAGACGTCATATAAGACCGAAACAGCCGTGGGATGTGTTTCAATGATAATTATACTACTTCTATAATTAATTGTTACGTATACTTTGAATATAATATCCCGGGCATGAAACCGATCTAAAATATCACGCAAATAAAACGTTAAATGACGTATCCCCAGATGGCGCAGGGGGCATCGCGCTTGCCTCCTAAACACAAGGTTACCTGATGATCGAATCCAGCTCGATGAATGTATGTTTTTTTATGTCCTATTTTGACATTTGGAGAAACAATAGTGCACAGATTTCATACGTTTTCAACAAGATCTCTTTTTTTAACGCCTGAATAAGTTTGTCACCTTTGAGTCTGAAATTATAATTTTGTTATTGTTAATATTGAAAAAAACCGTTTGATTAGGTTGACTAAAACGAAATCATACTGGTGATGATTAAAAATAACTGCTACGTTTATAATTTGGCAGATACTTTATTTTTCTAAATATGAATTAAGTTTCCTTCTGGAAATCTTTTGTATAACTTTAATGAAATTTTGTAATACTAGTTTCTTTTAAAGAGACTTGCACTATCTACAGATATAGCAAAATTTAGTTCTTTAGCTTAATAGAAAATTGAGTACGGGGCATTTTTCTCAAAAGGAGTTAAAACGCAATCTTTTTTTGTAATAGAAAGATATCGATGGTAACACTTTCGAAAGAATTCTTCAAATGTGAGCGTACTAGGACCTCTAAAATCGATCTTCAAGGCCTGTGTAAGTTTAACGTATTAACTAGATATATATATATATATATATATATATATATATATATATATATATATATATATATATATATATATATATATATATATATAATATAAACTCCGATGGATAAGGCGTGGATTTTGAAGGACAGTGTAAGAGTGGCTTTTTTATAACTGATCCGGACTAAATTCAGAGGGCTACAATTTGCAACGTTAGGGACTCAATGTCTAGATGTCTTGAGAGGAATGGGTGACATTTTGAGCACAACATGTAGTTGTAGCGTAGCTATGCATAGCTGATTGGTTCCAATAATTTATTTCTCTCCAATAAAGTTTTACATTTGTAATTCATTCAGTAACTTTCCATAAAGGTCTTTTGGAATGTTGTACTACACTGTAAAAAAAATATAGGAATCACAGAAAATCAATAGAAACAAGATTCAAGGAACATATAACAGCATTAGATAAAATCCACATATCTAGCTACAAATCAAACGTAGCTAGACACATTCACAGCACAAGCACAAAACACCAAAAACCAGATATCACCCAATTACAACTAATGAAACATATTAAAGACCACAAAAAAAATGGAAATCTGGGAACAATACTACCTTCAACAAACAAACAATAAGAAACAGTTAATGCCAGAACAAATTCAAGTACAAACATTTAAACAAAACTTAATAAAGGCCATACAAATAGACAAATTATCAAACCACAATGATCAAGACAGGAGACCGATACACACGACACAGTCCGAAGGCACAACCAATCAGAGAACAGTAAACGAACCAGTAGAAGCTCAACGCACAGGCGCCACATACAATCTCAGACGTAGACCACACAGGAGCGATCACAGTCAGTAGCGTACTGATGATGAACCAGGACGGTTCGAAACTGCAGTCCACGTAAACCAATAAACAATCACAAATAGTACAGCAAGCAAATAGATTATATATATATATATATATATATATATATATATATATATATATATATATATATATATATATAATTAATGTTTTAAAAAAGATGAAGATCATTTCTATGAAAATTCGCTACCAGAACGAACTTGCCACGTCCAGACTTTTATTTGATCGGATATAAAGCTTTAGATACTACTGAAAGCCATTTTATTATGAGAAAGCAATATTATAATTATGACAGCTTTCCAGTTATATTATTATTTGACCGGTAAACTACAGCGTTCAGTAATGCATATACTCGAACAGGTAATATGTTCCATAATTTAAATGGTAATATCCCAGAGTAGTATCAATCTATAGAATTTTATTTTACCTTGGCCTTTATATAATGCATCGATTATACAATTTCCCACGCATATATTGTGTAACGTAGACAGAAGAATAAAAACTCTGGACGCAGCAAGTGCGTTATGGTAGTGAATTTTCATAAAAATGTTTTTAATAGCAATAATATAATATAATATAATAATAATAGTTATATGTGTGACACTAATATATAAACATATATATATATATATATATATATATATATATATATATATATATATATATATATATATATATATATATATATATATATATATAAACATATAAAGTCTGAAACCGACCTCGGATTTGGGTTCCAGGGGTCCTAAATAGCGCTCATTTGAAGAAATTTTATCAAAATTCAAAAGTCGAGATCTCCTCATTAGTGAATTTTTTTCAAGAAAATTCACTAAAATAATGAATCAAGACCAGTTATTTCTGCCTATTTGTATAACTTTAAAAAGTCGATTTTTATTTGCAAAAATGCGTTAATAAAATAAAATAATAAAACAGTTTTTATGGAATTTTTATTTTTTTAAATCGGTTGTTTTCAGCGTTGACACCATTAGGATGTTGAAAACTGAAAAATATAAGCAATACAAAGTTCGTTAAATACAGACGTAAAGATTATTTCTCTGGCTTCACAAATGTTTGTTTTCTTCTTTGTAACCGGTTTCGATATTTGACGGCATCATCATCCAGAGGTATTGAAATATACAGGGTGTTTCCTATAAAGCGCACGTTAAAAAAATTTCAAGTATTGAAAATGTCACCGATTTGAAAATTTGTATACAGGGGTTATCGATTAATTCCTAATCAATGAAAATATTTTCAAGATGGCGGCTTTTCCGGTTATACCGGAAGTGAGTATCAACTTCGTTATTTTGAATGGAAACCTATATTTTTATTGCGTTTTCAGGTTTGTAGAGTCTTTTTGAAAGGAATATCATGAGATTTTTCTATACCTAAGTTCAGCCGTTTTCCAATTATTTAGACTTTTTTGAAAATGTTCGAGTTTGCATATTCCTTTTCAAAAATCGCTAACTTCGTCGTTTTGTAATATTTTCGAATACAATTCGGGCAGTTTCAAGAGGAAGGTTGAATCTTTCTTTTAGTGTAATCGGAACTGCACAAAAATTAATCTAGCCTCCAAAGTTTTAACATAAGTTTAGGAAATTTCTAAAGAAATGCCTCAATTTTTCCTTCATCAAATAAGGGAACATTCTCAATCGATCTGTATTAATATTCCCTATACATATATTCTATAATTTCAAGTAATTTTTATTTTTTGATAATATTGCGGGAAATTTGTTACTAGCTTTAAAACTGCATTCTTATATGAATCGCCATTGCCATGGAAGTAACAACTGTCACAACTTTGTTTCATGCACCGCGCACCGATAACTCAAAAAGTAATGGGCCCCGATTTTGATAAAATTTGGTGAGTACCTTCCTTTCGCAAGTAGCTTGGATAAGTTCGTTATACAGGAAAATCAGTCTGGTTTTTCCCGGAAAATTTTATATCCGGGCATAACAAAGATGTGGTAACCAAATTTGGTACTCTGGTTTATATCATGAAAAGTAAACTATGTACCAAAAATGAGATATGTAACTTAAAGGACAAAAAAGTTATAGGCATTTAAAGCGAAAAAATTCCTCTTGAAACGTCAAAGTTGCGATTTGAAACGTCAAAATTGGCAACATTTAGGCAAAGAACCCGAAGCGAATACAGGTTATGTAGAGAAAATGTAGCAAGAAAAGTGTTTTACAAACCCTTTCAGCTTCAACCGTCATTGTCCTTCATTTTACTAAAATATTTCCAGAAAACTCATTTCAAACAGACCCTTTCTCTAATGCTTTAGCCGTAGTTTTAGTTATAGAGTTTATCGTAATGGTATATATTTTTTAGCTAATTTTCGTAAAAAAATCAATAAAGCCCAAAATATCCGTTATTATACAACATACGAGAAAAAATTGTATACATTAATTATAGGGTGTCTTGAGCTGTATCTTATAAAATTATTTCCATAATCGCAGGGTGGCCCATAAGTCGTTGGTGATACAAATTTTCTTATATTATTGCATTTTAGTGAATTTTGGTAGGAAAAATCACTAATGGGGAGATCCCGAGTTTTTAATTTTAAAAAATTTTTTGCAAATGAGCATGAACTAGGAGCCCTAAAATCCATAGCTGGGGACAGTTTCAATTTTTATTTGTTTATATATATATATATATATATATATATATATATATATATATATATATATATATATATATATATATATATATATATATATATATATATATATATATATATATATATATATGTATGTATGTATGTATGTATGTATCACGGCGATAACTAAAAAATAATGGGCCGCATTTCGCATGTACCTTCCTTCTGTAAATGGCTTGGATAAGTTCGTTAGCCAGGAAAATCGGACAAAGTTTTCCGGGAAGTTTTGAGTTTTTTTTTCAAAAAAAAAATGTTTATCTCAAAAATAAAAAAGGTATTGTAACGAAATTTGGTAGGTAGGTTCACGATAGAAAAATTAAACTATACACGAAAATCTAGATTTTTATGTTATAAGAAAAAAATGTTATAAAAAATATTTGGTGCCAGATCATTTCTATGAAAATTTACTACCCCATCGCACTTGCTGCGTCCAGACTTTTTACAATGTAATGCATGTTGGTAAGGAAAGAAATTCGGGACGCAGCAAGTGCGTTATAGTAGCAAATTTTCATTAAACGCTTCAAATTATAATAACTCAATTTGCTATTAACCTTCAAGGGTCGTTGGCTAGGAAACCAGTTGTTTCAGGATCGTTTTAAGTTTATTGTCGGAATGTTTGTATACATTTTCAAACAATAAACTTATTTTGATGAAGTATGGTACATTGTTTCTTCTATATAAGTTATACTGGTAACCAAATTTGATGCCTGCTTTCTTTTAAAAAAGACATATTTGCTATTAAAAACATTTTTATGAAAATTCACTCCCATAACGCACTTGCTGCGTTCAGACTTTTCATGACATTTACGTTCTTATATAGTAAATAAAATGTTTTTTAATAGATGTAAGCATTCTCTAGGGGGATTTTTTTTTTCAATTTTAGCTGTCATGAATACCTATAAATGACCTCAATTTTCTCCTGTCTAATGATGCTGTCAAGCAGCGAAACCGGTTACAGAGAAGAAAACAAACATTTGTGAAGCCTGAGAAATCTCTGGGTCTGTATTTAGTATGGAACGGTTTTACCATGTAAGGGCAACAACAATAATTAAAAAGGTAGTCTACCAAAATATGTGAAAATTCGATATGATGTCCATAAAAAAGATTGACTATCCTCTGAGCGACATCTGCAATTATTTTGCAAAACAGATACATCCAGCCGATTAACGGTTTCTTTTACTTGAAAAAGACTTTCTTTAGAAAATACCTTTTTTTGAAGCCTAAAAAATGAGAGTTATAGGGAAAAATAAAAAATCGTCATAATCTTTTTTTTTAATAACTGGAACTGTTTGGAATTTTACAGTCTACAACCGGATCTGGAATAGTCTTAAAAAACTGCACATTTTTGCTCAAAGTATCTTTCTAATAATAAGGGGGCTAGCTGTAGTGAACCAGTATAAATTGAGACTGTGTATAAAGTTAGTGGGAGATACTGAAAACATTATTTCGAACGATATCGATTTTTTTCTAAGAAAGAAAATGCGATTCGCCTTAAAAATGATGTCTGTCCGCTTCTTTAATCCAATCTTTGGCGGCCTCTTTAAAATATATATCCATTACATCGTCGTGTGATTTTACACAAATCAATAATATAATGGTTTACGATTTTTATTAGCAGGGAGGTGATAAAAATCAGGTTATGGGGGTTGTGAACAAGTCGCCACTATGTGATGTTTTATTTGCTGTTTCATAAAAATACAAATCAAGACTTACATTCATTATAATAACAATTTCGTTCCGGCTTCTCTATTGTATGTATTATGAATGCACCCGCGTGCTGTCCCTTCATTTTTTTTGGTGCTCTCCATAGTTGCCAGATCATTGCAATTACTTTTTTTCTGGGAGTTCAGTTAACAGTTTTGACATTTATATGTAGGTATGTATTGTATGTTTAAAAAATAAATACTAATAAATAGTGTATTAATAAATAAAATATACATGATACAGGTGGCCTAAAGTTAAGAGATACGGGGTGTTAAAAGTGCGAATTTCAATTTTTATCTTTCTTGATTAAGTAGAAAAGTATTTGACACATTGTTTTCAAAATTGCCCAGCTCGTAGCTGGGATTTTACACACTAGTCTTGTCTTTGGAGTTGCTCAAGTTTTCTACAGTACCACAATAAACTCCCGTGAAGAATGAAGTCAAAAAATGTAGAATCCCTTAATTCGTTTAGAAATGAAGGAAGACTGTTTAAAGTTAGATAATCTCTTCTCTGGCCTATATCAAAGTGTGTTGACGTTAAGTTGGCGTTAAGTGAGCTAGATGTGAATTATGTTAACGTTTTGTGTACCTTTTTCAATGTGCATTTCATTAGTATTGAATGAGTAAAGTTTTTTCTGTTTTTGTTTTGGATGGTCATTTAGTGAGAACTGCAAGACTTTTGGTACAAACAGCTCAAGTCGATCCATAAACAGCTTGCCAGATCCTTTACGAACCTTTTAGAACAACCAGAATTAAAATAGATGTAAATTTTAACCAAATCTTCCTCTACCCGCTAAAGCGATTTTACCCAGAAGCAATGCGAACCGTTCGTTTGTCGAGTGCTAACTGTATACCAAATTTGAACACGATATCTCAATTCGTTCTAAAGTTAGCGTGGCTACAGGCAGACATACAGACCGACAGACAAAAAAAAATTCCTTCCCAAATCATGTTTTCTATATGTTTTGATAATTTTTACGGCGGTTAAGCGAAAAAGTATGTTTGGAATTTTTGTCGCCGATGCGTTACTTCCACACGTTGTGACGATGTGGAAGTAATATTAAATTATTGTGCTCTAGCTCCTTTTTAAGGAAAAAAACTTTGAATGCCACAAACTAAATTTTCTATTACGCTAGAAAATTAAGATTTGGTGAATCTAATTACTGTATGTCTTTAAAATAACTTTTATTACAAATTTCATCAAAGTTACAAAAGCTTATTCAAATAACTTACCTACTTAACAATTAATCAAGGAATATTAACGTTAATATTCTTATTCTTTGATTTCCATACAATCATTTACTTTTTAACCTCAAAACAGAACTGTCAAACGATTATAAATAAAGAAAACACGTTATTATTCTTTAGTCCGCAATTTTGAAAGCAATAATATACAATCGTTTACTTAACCCCAAAACAGAACTGTCAAATCATAATAAATAGAGCTGTCCAGAACACGTGATTTAAATACCACCAATATGGCCGCTGGTAGGCACACAAACTCGTGTTCCGTGGATGTTAACTTTTGAAATTGTGCTTTGCGCGTGTTTAAAATGGCTTGTGTTGACAAGAGTGAATATCTATTATCACTGGAAAATGAAAATGAAGACGTTGCTAGAAGATATCGAGAGAAAATTCGTATTATTGAAGGAATTGATCCCTATACTCTCTCTTCCTACCAGTAGATGCTTTCGATATCGTTAACTATTTAGTGCTTACCCACAGTTTTTACACTAATCAACAACTGAAAGCCCATAAAAGTATATCTGCTTACAATGAAATAATGTGATGTTTTCATTAGCATTTGGCTAGTAGTATTGATTTTATTTACATTTATGTACTATTTTGTGGATATGTATCTACCTTATCGTATAAAGTTTCAATATTATAATCCATACTTTACATTAATATTAATTATTATATTAATATCGAATTTTTTACTTAGCTTTAGGTCTCATGAAATATGTTATGAACTTTGAACAAGATGTATAATTTTTAAATTACCCCAATTCAATTGAACGGACTTTAGTAATAAATATAATATTTATTTTTATGTTCATGCCTATTTGAAAAATATACATATATACCTGAATTCTTTTGTGCTCAAAAATAATTTACTTGCACATTAGGTAATAAACTTGATTTGCAAATGTGGCTTAAAGCACATTTTCCCACCAGGTTTTTACTTCAAGTAGCTAATATACAACTTCCCTATTTTCCCCTACAAATCCGCGCATCCGAATATACCCGAAGGCGGTCATTAGGATAGGATCGCCACAGTTCGTCGCTGCATTTTGATGCATGTCTGTGGTATATGTTTTCAATCTATGCGTAGCAGGTGACTACTCTGTCTTTGCCTAGCATTATATTTTAACAACTTAGGTTGTTTCAATTCATGTCATTTAGATTTTATTTTTAATTTGGGAAAGGCTCAAAAATTTGTGAACCAAATTATTTAAAATTCACAACAGATTTACGCACTATATTTCTAGCTACATGTAAAATTTCATTCCAGTTACTTTAATACTTTCAAAAATATGTTTGTATATTTTTTTGGGGGAAAATATGTCCGTTATAGCTGATTGACGAACTTGTCCGCGATTCTATCGAAATGAAGGCTTGTGCCAAGTTTCGTTCAAGTCAGTTGAGTACTTTTTGAATTATCGCTGGGATATATACAATGTGTCCCAAACTGGATGGAAATGTATTGCTATCTCCGTTATTATTAGAGATAGGGAGACGGCTAAATTAGCAATGTTTTGTAGAATTTCATGCTCGTTCGAAATATGACTTGTATTTTGCCCTGCCTCTTTTCGTTTTCGAGTTATTTGGAAAAAACAAGATTTGTCGATTTCTTGTTCGTCAATATCTAAGTAGGCGTTGATCTGACATGTCTAAGACTTGCACATTATTAGGACACTTTTTACAGAGTAATCTTTTTGTGCTATTCTCAACTTTGGATTGTCATTTGTTTTTGAGCTACAGGTATCAACGTTTTTTTTATGGCAGTCATATTGGATTTTTTACTCATATGGGCCTGTGAAAAAAGCTTTCCAATGATGCACAAAATGCTTAAGAAATCTTGTAATTGCACTGACAATTTTGAGAAAAACCGTTTTGAGGATAGTAGGCTATGAAATCCAATACCAGAAAACAAATAATAAAAAAAAAGTGTTCAAAAAGCAGCAGGTCGTGGAGTCTAACAATAGACTTCTACTTTAAACATAATTTTCCGTAAAAAATATTGTGATTTAATTTACAATACTTAATTAGGTACTTACATTTAAAAATGAAACAATTTTCAAAGGCGTCTTCGTAAATCATTAATCTGCTTTTTACTGAGTTCTGTTGGTAAATTTAGTTATTTTCTAGGTTTACCTATTTAATTAAATTATAACCATTTTTTAGGATAATGTGTAATGTAAAATATCATTTGTAATAATGGGCCGATTCACTGGTGTGTTCAAAGTTCTTATTTTTTCATCGCGAATCATTACGGAAAAATCTGTTAAAAGTGTATTGTTAGACTCCATGGTCTACTGCTTTTTGAACACTTTTTTTTGTAATTTGTTTTCTGGTATTGGATTTCGTAGCCTACTATCATCAAAACAGTTTTTCTCAAAATTGTCAGTGCAATTACAGGATTTCTCAAGCATGTTGTACATCATTGGAAAGCTCTTTTGACAGACTATCACATGAGCAAAAAATCCAATATGGCTGCCATAATTAAAACAAACGTTGATACCTGTAGCTCAAAAACAAATGACAATGCAAAGCTGAGAATAGCACAAAAAGATTACTCTGTAAAAAGAGCCCTGATAATGTGCAAGTCTTAGACATGTCAGATCAACACCTATTTAGATATTCGAGAAAAAAGACAAATTTTGTGTTTTTTTTTCAAAATAACTCGAAAACGAAAAGAGGCAGGGCAAAATACAAGTCATATTTGGAACGAGCATGCAATTCTACAAAACATTGCTAATTTACCCGTCTTCCTATCTCTAATAATAACGGAGATAGTAATACATTTCCATCCAGTTTGGGACACACTGTACTATATATATATATATATATATATATATATATATATATATATATATATATATATATATATATATATATATATATATATATATATATTATATGCGTGTGTGTGAGTGTGTGTGTGTGTGTATGTATATATAAACATATAAAAATTCAAACGGGCCTTCTAGGGACCCTGATTCGCGCTCATTTCAAAAAATCTTCCTAAAGACTCACCATCGTTACCTCTCTATCAGTGAATTTTCTTAATGAAAATTCACTAAAAGTCCGATGCCCAGTTTCACAAAGCTCGATTAAATATTTAACGGCCGGGTAGTTAATCAAGGCTTCAGACGACCAACCACAGACTATGATGCGGGTTTTTGCCATGACCTCCAAATCTTTTGAAGCTGTGATTGGTCGTCTGAAGCCTTGATTAACTAACCGGCCTTTAAGTATTTAATCGATTTCTGTGAAACTGGTCATAAAGCTTTTTAAGATTTGAAGTGTACCGCAGGCAGCGCCCTCTATCTGCTAGAGCCAAATTGGGATATAACTATTTTTTTAAACTCACCTTTACAAATTTTTTAAGACAATGCGTCAAATATTTTTTTAGATAACAAGAGAAATCGCATTTCAATGCCTCACTTTTAACACTCTGTATATATTTCAATGTTTACTCTTGGACTCAGGTAAGTTTGGCTAAATCTACTGCTTCTCTGCGTACCATTACTTTTGGACCACTTGTATAACTTATAAAAATACTATGGCTTATTTTATCAAAATGATTGATAGCACCCGTAAAATGTTAAAAAACTATTTATTGTAAAATGTGTGTGTATTATCTTTGAGGTCGGTCTATTTCCACGACTATGGCCACTCAGCGACATCAGGGAGCAGTTTCACCTCGCTATGTTGGAAATTTTGCCGAACCCCTGCTTTTCTGTAAGGACGATAGGGATCTTTAACGTGACCGACACACGACCAACGGATTTACACCCCTTCCGAAGGGGTTGTAAAATTCAACCACACCAAATCTCAGTCTTGCTTTCTATCTCATAAGAAATACACCAGCCTTTGACCCATCACAATGAACAACCAAGTTATTCAAAGTAATGGGTCCTTTTCCCTTGTTGGCATTTCTGTGGATCGCAATCGGTTGGCACCAACATGTCAGATCAATTGCAGAAGCGGCTGCTACGAAATTACGTTTCCTCTTCCGGGCTCGCAAATACTTCTCACCAGCTAATCTCTATACCTTATATACTTCACAAATAATGCCAAACCTCGAATACTGTTCCCACATCTGGGGTGCCGCTGCCGCTTCTACACTTGCTATCCTGGACTCCATTCAGAAGAGAGCTATACGTCTTATCGGAGATCCTACCCTCACCCAAAGGCTGCCATCCCTTGCCCACCGACGTGCCGTTGGTGACCTCTCTCTTTTTTATAGATACCTGCACGGCCACTGCTCAGAGGAGCTTTCTTCCATAGTTCCCCCACCTGCTGTCCCCAACAGATTTACCAGGGGAACAGAACGAATTCACCCTTTTACTGTCCAGGTTACCAGACATAGAACATCTTGTTATGCCCGCTCTTTTGTCCCGAGGACTTCCAAGTTGTGGAATTCCTTGCCGGCACATGTTTTTACTTCGCCGAACCTCCAAACCTTCAAGTCCAAAATTAACAAGTTGCCTCTTTTCTCCTTGTCGACACCCACGGTACGATAGTATTTAGGCTGTAAGCTCTCGTGGTGTGTTGTTGAAATATTAAAAAAAAACATTCAAGTTGCTCAAATACATTTATGCCACAACTTCGGTTGGTATGTTACGGTATGTACTGAAAAAGTTAAAGGTGAACCCTGGGATAGAACCCAGTACCTTTCGGTTCAGAGACACACGTTCTTACCACTGAACCGTTATTGTAAAATAAAAAATATGGTATTTAGAGCAGCACTACACTTCAAAATATTTATTTATGAACCGATTTTAGCCGTTTTCTTTTCATAAAAAAAGTACAAAAAATGTGTTTCGGAACAAGATTGTACTTTTTAAATCGTCAAACCAACGCATACCGAGACAGTTTCCATCAGGTAAAATGTGTTCATGTTAATTATTGATTGTATCCCTAGATCGCGAGACGTTTCATAAATCTGGCAGATGTGTAGTAACGCCGGTTAGTTAAGCGGGGCGTCATACATGCGGGTTACGGCGACCGTAGCGCCACCGGGCGTCAGCCGTCCGAACCCAACTGACAGCGCCAAGATGGTGTCCGCCTATTGCGAGAGGGGAGTGGCGAATGGAGATCATCATAAGTCGCGGTGTCTTCAAGTGCCGGGAGCCCCTTGTTTAGGGCTAAGCTGAAGCCGGGCCCCCATATACTGTTCACAAGTGCCGAGATGACCTCGTATCGGTGTGCTATCACATTATAGACCCAAAGACACACCTTCCGCAACTACTATTGTAACATAACACTAGAATATTGTCAACTGATCTGTGATATAAACTATGGCCGTTCGTATGGATAGCTCGCAACCTAATAGGAAAATTAACTACAAAGTCACGGTAGGTCTCTAACTATTAGGTGATTTGCGTTTGTTTTCATGTGTAAGGATCGAGTTGGCGGCGTGAGGTCCTTGACCCCGCCCAATTAGAGAAGTGTTTTATCGTTTTGTGGAGACTTATCAGTTGACGTTTATTGCGTAACTTTTGTGTGAAGAGGTAGTCTTCTCCCTTGGCGCTTTAAAATTTAAAAGCCTCTCGGTTTCATTGAGTAAACGGAAGTGTTTGTGGGATAGGTGATCGTATTACTGCTGCCTTGCGTTATCACGCCGTCTTGCTTACGTGTTTTATGCGCTATTGTGATTTTTTGTCTACCTTTGTGAAGGTCGGCGTGATTAGCTTCCATTGAGTAGTTTACCCAGTTTTTATTTATTCATTCTTTCAAAGGGTGTTGCTGCATACAGTTTTTATCTTAGCTCTGCCACTTTTTCAATGCCTACCGCGATGACATGAAACTTACAACGTAATATTTGGACTGGTTTTTAAATTAAAAATCGCATTTACAAAAAAATGTCATTAATAAAATAATACATACGTTAACAGTTGTAACGAAGTACCTACTTATATATTTTTCAAATTGCCACCCATGCTTGCTTGTTTTAAAAATAAGAAGGGAGTAAATAATAAATTATCTATACCTACAGGATTGTCACGCGAGTAGTTCCCTAGACGATTAGCTGGTTAAAGTGACATTTGATTCCTGAAAATTTGATTACCCAGGTATAACTTCCAAATAAAAACATGATGCGCTATCACTTCCGATCTTACCGGAAGCTACTGTCAACATCGTTGATTTTATTTTAAATGTGACACTGGTATATTTTTGCATTTTAGTGAAAGAAAATTCACAGGACCCCAAATTCACTAATAGAGAGGTAACAATAGTGAGACTTTCGGAAATTTTTTTGAGATGAGCGCGAATTAGCCCCCTAGAACCCACAGCCAAGGTCCGTTTAAATTTTTCTATATATATATATATATATATATATATATATATATATATATATATATATATATATATATATATATATATATATATATGTACGTACGTATGTATCCGAGCTATAACTGAAAAAATACTCAACTGATTTGAACGAAACTTGGCACATACCTTCATTTCCTTACAATGGATGAGTTCGTAAATCAGCTATAACGGACATATTTTTTCCCCCAAAAAAAATATAAAAGTATTTTTGAATACACTATATTTTTTTAGTACGTATTAAAGTAACTGGAATGAGACTTTACATGTAGCTAGAAATGAACTAAATAAACCTCTGTTGTGAATTTTAAGTAATTTGGTTAACAAATGTTGTTTTTTCCAAATTAAAAATAAAATCTGAAAGACCCTGAAACAACTCTAGTGGTTAAAGTATGATGCCAGACAAAGATAGGGTAGTTACCTTCCCACGCCTAGATTGATACATATACCGTAGGCATTCATCATAATGCACCGATAACCAAACAAAATAACACACGTAAGGCAGGATCGCTACAACATTCTAATGTGCAACGAACGTTCACACCCGAACTGTGGCAATCCGACCCTAATGACCCGCATTCGAGTATATTCAGATGCGCGGATTTGTAAAATGTTCAAAAATATCCTAATCTGAAAGTGAGAGGCGAAAATAACGAAGTTTTATATCAGCTACGTGAAGTAAAAACGAGATGGTATAGTGTGTTTTGTTTATTTATTATCATTTGGCAGTTCTGTTTTGAGGTTAAGTAAATGATTGTATTATGCTTTTAAAAATGGCAAGTAAGAATAATAACGTGTTTTGTTTATTTATTGTGGTTTGACAGTTCTGTTATGAGGTTAAGTAGTAAATGATAGTAATTTAAATAGATATAACAACTTGTATATGCTTATAAAATTGGAAACCAAAGAATAATATTGTGTTTTGTTTATTTACCATGGTTTGATAGTTCTCTTTGGAGGTTAAATAGTAAATGATTGTATAATATGCTTCTTAAATTAAAAATCAAAGAATAAGAACATTAACGTTAATATTCGGTGATTAGTGTATTATTAGAATAGTATATAAACACCGAATTACTCAAATTTCTTGAAAACGCAGTCTAATCCACGACAGGCAGTATGGATTCCGTCAGCGCAGATCAACTGCCGACCTCCTTTCATTTGTCACCCATTCTTGGAACAAGTGTATGGAACTACACGGTGAATCCCAGATTGACGCTCTAGGCATATACAAAGCATTCGGCCAGGTCTGGCACGCAGCGCTGCTTAATAAACTTCCGGCCTGTGGCCTACCACCAAAACTCTGTACCTGGACAGCAAGTTTCTTCTCCAACCGGAGCATTTCTGTTGTCGTGGATGGCCATTCTTCTAAACTGTATCCAATCAATGCAGGAATTCCTCAAGGTTCAGCTTTAGCCCCTACTCTGTTTCTTCTCCACATCAATGACCTCCTCTCGAGCACATCCAACCCAGTTCACAGTTACGCGGAGGACAGCACCCTCCACTCAAATACAATATTCTAAGCCTGTCTCTTTAGCCCAATTTGATAAGGATCGCAGACTCATGGAGGGTTCTGTCTCCGTGGATCTCCAAAAAATATTAGACTGGGGAAGTAGAAATCTTGTACAGGTCAACTCCACCAAATCTCAGTCTTGCTTTCTCTCTCATAAGAGATACACCAGCCCTAGACCCATCACAATGAACAATCAAGTTATTCAAAGTTATGAGTCCTTTTCACTTGTTGGCATTTCTTTGGATCGAAATCTCAATTGGCACCAACATGTGACATCAATTGCAGAAGCGGCTGCTAAGAAATTAGGTTTACTCTTCCGGGCTTGCAAATACTTTTCACCAGGTAATCTCTATACATTATATACTTCACAAATAAGACCAAACCTCGAATACTGCTCCCACATCTGGGGTGCCGCTGCCGCTTCTACACTCGCTATCCTGGACTCCATTCAGAAGAGAGCTATACGTCTCATCGATGACCCTACCCTCACCCAAAGGCTGCCACCCCTTGCTTACGGACGTTCCGTTGGTGACCTCTCTCTCGCTCCCTTTTATAGATATCTGCACGGGCACTGCTCAGAGAAGCTTTCTTCCATAATTCCTCCACCTGCTGTCCCCAACAGATCTACCAGGGGAACAGAGCGAATGCACCCTTTTACTGTCCAGGTCACCAGACACAGAACATCTTGTTATGCCCGCTCTTTTGTCCCGAGGACTTCCAAGTTGTGGAATTTGCCGGCACATGTTTTTCCTTCTCCACCGAACCTCCAAACCTTCAAGTCCAGAATTAACACGTTGCCTCTTTCCCCCCTGTCGACACCCACGGTACGATAGTATTTAGGCTGTGAGCCCTCGTGGTGTGATGTTAAAATAAGAAGAAAAAAAGTAAAAAAAATTAAAATCCTTGAAATTGAAGAAAAGAATTTAGAAGGTGAATCGGCAATTTAAAAACTCTGGACGCAGCAAGTGCGTTATGGTAGTGAATTTTCATAAAAATGTTTTTAATAGCAAATATGTGTTTTTTTTCAGAAAGCAGGCATCAAATTTGGTTACCAGTATAACCTATATAGTAAAAACAATGTGCCTTGTTTCATCAAAATAACTTTATTGTTTGAAAACGTACAGAAATTTCCGAAAGTAAACTTAAAATGTAACCGAAAAAATCCGTTTCTTGGTCAACCTTATAGGTTAATAGCAAATTGAGCTTTTCAAATATGAAGCATTTAATCAAAATTCGATACTATAACGCACTTGCTGCGTCCAGAATTTCTTAACTTACAAACATGCATTATATTTCGATGGAAAATGCAAAAACATAAGGCGTTTTCCACTAAAAAAAAATTATTTGTATCACCAACGACTTATGGGCCACCCTGTGATGGTAGCAATAATTTTTTAAGGTGTAGCTCAAGACACCGTATAATTAATGTATACAATATTTTTTCATATCTTGTATAATAACGGAGATATTGAGCTTTATTGATTTTTTACGAAAATTCTACAAAAATTATATACCATTAAATGATAAATTCTATAGCTAAGGCTACTGCCAAGCATCAGAGAAAGGGTCTATTTCAAATGAATTTTCTGGAAATATTTTAGTAAAATAAAGGACGATGACGGTTGAAACTAAGACTTCAGGGTTTGTAAAACATTCTTCTTAAGACATTTTCTTTCCATAGCCCGTATTAGATTCAAGTTCTTTGCCTAAATGTTGCGAATTTGGACGTTTTAAATTGTCACTTTGACGTTTTGAGGAAACCCCCAATTTATTTTTCTTTAAATGCCCATAACTTTTTTGTCTTTTGACCTACAGAGCCAAATTTTGGTACGCACCTCACCTATAATGACATAAACCAGCGTACCAAATTTGGTTGTCCTTACTTTGTTAATTCTAGAGATATAATTTTTTTTGAAGGAAATCCCAAAATGTTCCGGGAAAACCTGGGCCGATTTTCCTGACTAACGAACTTATCCAAGCCATTTGCAAAAGGAAGGTATTCACCAAATTTGATCAAAATCGGCCCATTATTTTTTGAGTTATCGGTGTGATACATATATATATATATATATATATATATATATATATATATATATATATATATATATATATATATATATATATATATATATATATATATATATATATATATATATATATATATATATAAACATATAAAAATTGAAACTGACCCTGGCTATGTGTTCTGGGGGGCCTAATTAGCGCTCACTTGAAGAAATTTTTTCAAAATTCAAAAGTCGGGATCTCCTCATTAGTGAATTTTTTTTAAGAAAATTCACTAAAAAATTCTGGACGCAGCAAGTGCGTTATGGTAGTGAATTTTCATTAAAATCTTTTTAATAACAAATATGTGTGTTTTTTTTAAGAAAGCAGGCATCAAATTTGGTTACCAGTATAACCTATATAGTAAAAACAATGTGCCATGTTCCATTAGAATAACTTTATTGTGTGAAAATGTACAAAAATTTCCAAAAGTAAACTTAAAATGTTCCCGAAAAAACACGTTTCTTGGTCAACCTTATAGGTTAATAGCAAATTGAGCTTGTCAAATATGAAACATTTGATCAAAATTCGCTACCATAACGCACTTGCTGCGTCCAGAATTTATTTTCTCACAAATATGCATTATATTTCGATGGAAAATGCAATAACATAAGGCGTGTTTGATTAAAAAAAGGAAATTTGTATCACCAACGCCTTATGGGCCAGCCTGTGATTGCAGAAATATTATTTTAAGATGTAGCTCAAGACACCCTATAATTAATATATACAAATTTTCTTCATATCTTATATAATAACGGATATATTGAGCTTTATTAATTTTTTACGAAAATTCGACAAAAATTATATACCATCAAATGATAAAGTCTATAGCTAAGGCTACTGCCAAGCATCAGAAAATGGGTCTATTTGAAATGAATTTTCTGCAAATATTTTGGTAAAATGAAGGACTATGACGTTTGAAACTAAGACTTTAGGGTTTGTAAAACATCCTTCTTGAGACATTTTATTTCTATAGCAGGTATTAGATTTAAGTTATTTGCCTAAATGTTGCCAATTTTGACATTTTAAATCGCCACTTCGACGTTTTGAGGAAAACCCCAATTTATTTATTTTTAAATGCCTATAACTTTTTTGTCTTTTGACCTACATAGCTAAATTTTGGTAGGTAACTTACCTATAATGACGTTAACCTGTGTACCAAATTTGGTTGCCCTTACTTTGTTAATTCCGAAGATATAATTTTTTTTCGAAAGAAAACACAAAATTTTCCGGGAAAACCTGGGCAGATTTTCCTGACTAACGAACTTATCCAAGCCATTTGCAAAAGGAATTTTTTCAACAAATTTGATCAAAATCGGCGCATTATTTTTTGAGTTATCGGTGTGATACATACATATATATATATATATATATATATATATATATATATATATATATATATATATATATATATATATATATATATATAAATATATAAATATATATATATATATATATATATATATATATATATATATATATATATATATATATATATATAAACATATAAAAATTGAAACTGACCCCGGATATGTTTTCTAGGGGGCCTAATTAGCGCTCATTTGAAGAAATTTTTTCAAAATTCAAAAGTCGGGATCTCCTCATTAGTGAATTTTTTTTAAGAAAATTCACTAAAAATTAGATACCAAAATACCTACGGGGAAATACGAAGCAAATATAATGGCTTCTATGCATGTTCATTTTAAATTGTTACTTGCTGCAAGTAGAAAAGAAATTAAATTTTATTCTAGATTATAGTGTTTTACTTCATGAAGGACTCGAAAGTGCAACAACATTTATTACATTATATTTCCAGTAAGTTGTAAAAGATTATACTTTACAAAATACAATTTTGTTTGAATAAAACAGTGAAGTTGGCACTTAAATTAAAATAATACAAAAATGGAACTAAATAATTCAAAATTCTATTTGATGGTCTATGTTCTTGAAACATTTTGAAACGCCATTGCAGGATTACAGATGCTTTTTTACAGCTTGAAACATTTATTTATGTGAAAATCTTCTAAATAACAGCGTCCCAAGCACAGTTTGGTAAAATAGATCAAAAAATTTATAGGCATTTAAAGAAAAATAAATTTGTGTTTTCCTCAAAACGTCAAAGTCGCGATTTAAAACGTCAAAATTGGCAACAGTTAGGCAAAGAACCTGAGACTAATACGAGCTGTGGAAAGAAAATGTCTCAAGAAGATTTTTTCACAAAGCCTGAAGTCTTAGCATCAACCGTCATTATCATTTATTTTACTAAAATATTTCCAGAAAAATTATTTCAAATAGACCCTTTCTCTGATGTTTTAGCAGTAGTCTTAGCTGTAGAGTTCATCGTTTAATGGTGTATAATTTTTGTCGAATTTTCGTAAAAAAAATCAATAAAGCTCAATATATCCGTTATTATACAAGATACGAAAAAAATTGTATACATTAATTATAGGGTGTCTTGAGCTACATCTTAAAAAAATATTTCTACAATCACAGGCTGGCCCATAAGTCGTTGGTGATACAAATTCTCTTTTTTTTTTATCGAACACGCCTTATGTTATTGCATTTTTGCATTTTCCATCGAAATATAATGCATGTTTGTAAGAAAATAAATTCTGGACGCAGCAAGTGCGTTATGGTAGCAACATTTCATTAAATGTCTCAAATTTGAATAGCTCAATTTGCTATTAAGCTATAAGGTTGACCAAGAAACCAGTTTTTTCGGGAACACTTTAAGTTTACTTTTGGAAAGTTTTGTACATTTTCAAACAATACCGTTATTTTGATGAAACATGACACATTGTTTCTACTATATAGGTTATACTGGTAACCAAATTTTATGTCTGCTTTCTTTAAAAAACACATATTTGCTATTAACAACATTGAAAATTAACTACCATAACGCACTTGCTGCGGCCAGACTTTTTTCCCCTCAGGGCTCGTCCGCGGCTTTGCCACCCCGATAGCACCGCGGCCTTTGGCTTATTGTGCATGCCCTTTGTGTTTTCTACTCCACCCATTCCAAAATCTTGTGCCTTGAACTGGTCTGCACATCAATTGGTAGGGTGAAGTTTTATATTGCTCTGTCTCCGGTCTAGGCTGTAGATTTTCTTGTGCGGCCCAGAGCTTTACACTCGCACAAGATATGCTGGGCTGATTTCTCCCCCTAGCAGGAGAGTCTGCATGCTAGGTCCCCCTCGAACCGCCCCATTTTATGCATGTGTTTCTTGACAGCCATGTGTTCCGACAAGAGTCCTGTTATGTTCCTGAGCTGTCCTCTGCTAAAATTCGTCAGCTCCACAGCTCTCTTTGAACTGGGTTCGTCAATTATTGACTTCCCATGTCTGAGCCCTGAACAGTCTGCCCAGTACACCTTGTGTTGGTTTCTGACCCAGGACTCAATGGCTCCCCTGGCAGTGCTCTTTGTCACGCCCAGAGCCGGTTCTGATCCCATAAATGGTTCTGCTGACCGTCTCTTTGCGAGACTGTCAGCTTCTTCATTGCCTTTGACCCCTGAGTGCAGGTGTTTCTTGACAGTCATGTGTCCCGTCAAGAATCCTGTTATGTTCCTGAGCTGTCCTCTGCTAAGATTTTGCAGCTCTCCCATGTCTGAGCCCTGGACACTCTGCCCAGTACACCTTATGTTCGTTTCTGACCAAGGACTTAATGGATTCCCTGGCGGTGTTCTTCGTCACTCCCAGTGCAGAATGAGGTCACCCTCATCTGGATGCCGGGTCACTCATGTCATAAAGGCAATGAAAAAGCTGACAGTCTCGCAAAGAGAGGATCAGCAGAACCATTTATGGGACCAGAACCGGTCCTGCTAGAAATCTTGGTCTTTTATTGGATTCTGACTTGAGGTTTAAGGACCATGTGAAGAACATAAGCAAAAAATCCTAATCATATTTGAGATTATTATATAACTAAGGTGACATTCTAAAATTTCATTTTGCAAAAATGCTTTGTGACTCGACAGTCTGGTATCAAGTTTCTTGAATTAATGTGATTTTTATTTATGCTTTCTGTATTGACAGTTATACCGTAACGTTTTAAGGTTCAAAACTATTGCTCTCACTGGGTAAACACTTTACGAAAATATGATCATGTTTCTCAAACAATTGTTGACATGAAGTAGTTAAATATGTAGCAGAGAAGAAGGCATCACTTAGGCAACTTTATTAATTCCTTATTTACATCGGTAGGTATATAGGTACTTTATGTCTTAAAATTAAATGTATCCCGCGATCTAACATCCATTCAAGAAAAAGATTGAAGCACATGTTTACAGTCCCGCGTCACAGATCAACTCTATTTAAAAGATCTTTGGATACAATATCATTAAATTATATAATCCTTTACCTGAACAAAGGAAATTTCGATTTCCGCCATAAAAGTGCGGAATGCCGAGGATGATATTAGGTTGACTAGGCCATACACCCTCAGGATCCCCAGTAGATATCACTGGAGGGAAAATGAGGTTGAATTCCAGCCCGCAAGCCTGGTCTGTTTCACCGACGGATCGCGGTTGGAGGACCAACAATCCTCCGGGGCAGGAATATACATCGAGGGCCTGGGGGTGCGCGACAGTTATGCTCTTGGCGCATATACCACGGCATTCGAAACAGAGGTGTACGCTATCCTGTGTGTGGTCAATAGACAGGATGTGAAGATGAGTCCCGAGAAATGTGTGTACATCTGCTCGGATAGCCAGGCAGTCACCCGGACAGTCTGCGCGGCCAGAATCAGGTCTACACTGGTTCAGGAGTGCGCTGACGCTCTCAAAGCACTAGCCAGGACAAAGGAGGTACAACTAGTGTGGGTTCCGGGACACTGTGGCGTAGCGGGGAATGAGGTAGCGAATAATCTCGCAAGCCTCGGTTCACGGTGACCGTTCTGTGGCCCGGAGTTGGCGATAGGTATAAGTAGGAAGACGGTATCTGTCGCCTTAGACAGGTGGACCGAGGAAGCAATGAAGAGGCACTGGGGGTCGGTTCACCAGGCGAGGGACTTCGTGGAGGAGCCGGACAGCGATAAAGCTGTCTGGCTACTCGGAAGGAGTCGCCGCATCCTTGGGGTGCTAACAGGCCACTGCGCCCTTAGAAGACACCTCACATTGATAGGCGTAGAGAGGGATCCCATTTGCCAGGAATGCGGCGAGGATGAAGAAACGTCCTACCACTACCTGTGCGAATGCTAGGCTTTTGGGAGTCTTCGAGCCGAATTGTTCGGATCGAGGACCTTGCAGAGGAATCAGGTAAGTACCGTCCAATTGAAGACCGTCACGGCCTTCATCTCGAGGTCGCGGCGGTTTGGCGACGTAACCGAGGAGGAATAGTGCATGGTTGCTGGGGTTGGCAAAAAGGGCCCATGGTGGCCTACTTGCTTAGCTTTGGCATCTCCACCACTGACACTACTACTGCTTCCGCTACCTGAACAATTCAAGAAGTACAATGTAAATAAATCGAAATAGAAATATAAACTTTTAATAATTGGTTCATGCTAAAGCTGCAGTTTAAATGTTGTATTATTTTGCCACCAGGTTTTATGTAGGTTTTGTTTTGTTGATCTGTATTCTGCATACAACATATGAATTAGAATCTGTATATCGATTGTAGGTATATATTTGTTTTTGTTGAGGTCTCTGATGTGGGGTAGAATTTTGGCAGCAGTTACCTTGGTAATAGTTAGGTATTAATTTGAGAAGTATCCCCCCTCCTCTCTCTCTCTCTCTCTCTCTCTCTCTCTTTCTTGGGTGTATGGGTGGGATGCTGGAGATGCTGGTTTCATGGCTTGGCCACAGCATATCATATGCTGTGCGTCGGTCGCGGTTAAGTATGAGTAGAATGAGTAGCCATTGCGGCTAGACTTCACCGTGGCTTTGGTATGTTGTCATTCAACTTTTGTTTCTTGAAATCTTTTGATTTTAATTCGTACTACCATTATAATTAACATTTTGTTATATTCGATAGCTTTACTTTTAATAAAGACAATTTTGTAACTATATAGCCAAATATTTCGCTTTATTAGTGAATTTTCTTAAAAAAAATCACTAATGAGGAAATCCCGACTTTTGAATTTTGAAGAAAAAAAAATTCTACAAATGAGCGCTAATTAGGACCCCCAGAACACATATCCAGGGTCAGTTTAAGTTTTTATATGTTTATATATATATATATATATATATATATATATATATATATATATATATATATATATATATATATATATATATATATATATATATATATGCATCACACCGATAACTCAAAAAATAATGGGCCGATTTTGATTAAATTTGGTGAGTACCTTCCTTTTGCAAATGGCTTGGATAAGCTTGTTAGCCAGGAAAATCGGCCTAGGTTTTCCCGGAAAATTGGGTGTTTTCTTTCGAAAAAGATTATATCTCCCGAACTAACAAAGTAAGGGCAACCAAATTTGGTATGCGGGTTTATATCATTATATGTAAGTTATCTACCAAAATTTAGCTCTGGAAGTCAAAAGACGAAAAAGTTATAGGCATTTAAATAAAAATTAATTGGGGTTTTCCTCAAAACGTCAAAGTTGGCAACATTTGTGCAAAGAACTTGAATCTAATACGGGCTATGGAAAGAAAAAGTCTCCAGAAGAATGTGTTACAAACCCTTAAGTCTTAATTTCAACCGTCATTTTCCTTCATTTTACTAAAATATTTCCAGAAAATTCATTTCAAATAGACCCTTTCTCTGGTACTTGGCAGTAGCCTTAGCTATAGAGTTTATCGTTTAATGGTATATAATTGTTGTCGAATTTTCGTAAAAAATCAATAAAGCTCAATATATCCGTTATTATACAAGATATGAAAAAAAATGTATACATTAATTATCGGGTGTATTTACCTACATCTTAAAAAATATTTTTACAATCACAGGCTGGCCCATAAGTCGTTGGTGATACAAATTCTGTTTTTTTTTTTTAATCAAACACGTCTTATGTTATTGTATTTTTGCATTTTCCATCGCAATATAATACATGTTTGTAAGAAAAGAAATTCTGGACGCAGCAAGTGCGTTATAGTAGCGAATTTTGATCTAATGCTTCATATTTGAATAGCTCAATTTGATATTAACCTATAAGGTTGACCAAGAAACGAGTTTTTTCGGGAACACTAAGTTTACTTTCGGAATTTTTTGTACATTTTCAAACAATAAAGTTATTTTCATGAAACATGGCACATTGTTTTTACTATATAGGTTATATTGGTAACCAAATTTGATGCCTGCTTTCTAAAAAAAAAACACACACACATTTGCTATTAAAAACATTTTAATGAAAATTCACTACTATAACGCACTTGCTGCGTCCAGATTTTTTTTACTAGATAGCTACACCAATTTGGAAAAAACCTTTTAATAGCAAAGACTTTTGATTGTCCTGGGACTTTGTACGGAACTTTGTACCAATCCTGTATGCTTTAGCCCCCTTGAAATATATTCTCATTGGATCACACGTTATAAATAACTTCAGTTGAATCGTGTACTGATTAATAATAATAGTAATAAACAATATGCAGAAAAATACAAGTCACTTTGGCAGAGACAATTCACCAACATGCCAGACGCATTAAAATAAGCGAAACAAATCTAGTGGGAGTGGAAAATTCAGGAGACACGACGTGAAACACAAAACCGTGCAATTAAAATAAGAAAACCATGAATAAAAATCCAATAAAAGCACAGCGCGCATGCCACGAAATCCGAGACTTGTAAATTAAACCGGATGGAAGGCGATAACTGAATAGTTCTGCAGTATGGGCCGTTTATTAATCGATCGTCCATTTCGGATGCAGAAATAAAACAAATGATGGGAGAGAATTAAGACGAACCGTGAACCGTATTACATATCAGCACGGGTTTTGGGAGGACCCTTGTGGTTTTTTGAATGTCGTGTTTTCACGCCTGCTCGGACGGTTCGTCCCATCAATGGTGGCTCGTCCAAGAAGGCATACTGGACAGTTAAAATGAGTTAGACGAGAGTAATTAAATGAAAATCAAAGATTAACATCATTTGGGTTATATTAGCGAATTTTCGTAGAAAAAATTAGCTATAACTTCGCGACTTTCAAGCTTAAAAGAACGTCGCAAACAAGTGCGAATAGGTCTCTCTGGAACCCATACCCGCGGTCAGTTTCAGAATTTATATATATATATATATATATATATATATATATATATATATATATATATATATATATATATATATATATATATCTTTATTTATTTATTTTAATTCCATGTGTTACACACGTAAGCTTAAGCTTGCGCTTTTTTATAAAGCACAATTTTCATTAAAAATATGTTATAAATATGTCAAATGTCAAAATGCTTATCTAAAAGTGTCACTTGAGTACTAAATCACAAGTTATTGCTGTCAGTATCTTCTGCTTTCCACCACCACTAACATTTCTGCAACTACTTTTTATAACAAAAACTTCCGTGAAATAATATATTTTTTATAATTATAAATTTGACGTATAAGACATTTCCAACATATATGTCGTACGAAAAGTAAAAAAATAATGGACCGATTTTTATGAAAATTCACACGCGTGTTCCTTTAGTAAATAGCTGGGATAAGGTCTTTACCCAGGACCAGATGTCACCATGCTTTCCGTGAAAATTGTTGGTTTTCTTCTGGAAAATATTGGTATGTTTGGTAATAACAAAGCTGGTAGGCAACTTGTTCCTATATAACAATCACATGTCTCAAAGTCAGATCTTAAGGTTAAAAGAAAAATTATATACGTTTTTAAAGAAAACAAATGTTGGGCAGAAGACCAATATACTAGGCGTGTCCGTAAAATAAGGTCTCCAAGGCGCTGGAACCGCAAGGAACACTTTTGCGCAAGATCCTGCAAGAGTAGCGTGTAGCTTGATCCCCTCCTACAAACTCCTATCAGTCCAGCTGTCTGCAAAGCCTTGTCTTGGTTTGGCAGCCCTTCGCGATGAAGCTTCCACTCACCGCTCCCGCCAGGTGTGAGTTACGCTCTGTGATTCGTTCTTGCGTGCTAAGGACACTACGCCTATAGAAAGCCTATAAAAAGCGCTGTCATCGTTAGTTATGTAAAGATGTTGAGACTTCTTCTTGTTTCTACCGCCCTGGGCAAGGCTGAACATTTTGCCTCGTTGTTCGCCGGCAATTCTACTCTCAACCCACATCCAAATGTTCAACCACCAACGGTCCCCAAGGTCGCGCATAAAATGACGGATATCATTTTCAAAACTAAAAAGGTACGAAAGATTCTCTCTTCTCTTAATACCAGGAAAGCCTCTGGCCTTGACGGGATCCCAGCAATGGTTCTCAAAAAATGCGCACCAGAACTTGCTCCTGTTCTGACTCTTACAATAGAGGCATATTCCCTGGTAACTCGAAAACTGCTCGAGTACAACCCGTCCCCAAGAAAGGATCCAAAGCGCTTCCTAGCAACTACAGGCCTATTTCTCTCCTTTCAGTCGTCTCTAAGGTGATGTAAAAGTATATAAATTACTAAAATTTCTTGAAAAACACAGTCTAATCCACGACAGGCAGTATGGATTCCGTCAGCGCAGATCGACTGCCGACCTCCTTTTCTTTGTGACCATTTCTGGGAACAAGTCTATGGAACTACACGGTGAATCCCAGATTGTCGCTCTAGACATATCCAAAGCATTCGACCAGGTCTGGCACGTAGCGCTGCTTAATAAACTTCCGGCCTATGGCCTACTACCAAAATTCTGTACCTGGACAGCAAATTTCCTCTCCAACCGGAGCATGTCTGTTGTCGTGGATGGCCATTTCTCTCAGCTTTAGCCCTACTTTGTTTCTTCTCCACATCAATGATCTCCTCTCTAGCACATCCAACCCAGTTCACAGTTACGCGGACGACAGCACCCTCCACTCAAATATACAATATTCTAAGCCTGTCTCTTTAGCCCAGTTAGATGAGGATCGCAGACTCATGGAGGGTTCTGTCTCTGTGGATCTCCAAATCTCCCCATTAGACTGGGGAAGTAGAAATCTTGTACAATTCAACCCCACTAAATCTCAGTCTTGCTTTCTATCTCATAAGAGATACACCATCACAATGAACAACCAAAGTAACATTCAAAGTAATGAGCCCTTTTCACTTGTTGGCATTTCTGTGGATTCTGTGGAGCACCTTCCTTTTGTAATTGGCTTGTATATTCGGTAACAAAGAACATCGGATCAGGTTTTCGAAAAATGTTTAAAAAACCAAAGCTATGGGCAAATATATTTTGTGCGCTAGTCTCTACCACAAAACTTATCCTATAGGAGTGAGAATAAATTACCATTATACTGTCAAATCTGACAGTTTTTAAACACTACTTTCGATGAAAACATTATTTTAGATACTATGCTTTAAAATTGTACATTTAATACAGCCACAAGCCTAAGCTTATTTGTATTGTACCTTGTAAAATTTATCAGAAGAAAATAAATATATATATATATATATATATATATATATATATATATATATATATATATATATATATATATACCAAAGTTCGTATATCTTAAGTTAAGAGAAAAAAAAAACGTTATAGGCATGATAAAAAGGTTTGGTTGTACTGAAGCTCAAAAACCTCGTAAAAAGGGGCGCAAGACCAAATCATTATAGTGGTTAACGAAATCTATTAAATATTAGAAATGGAGATTTAAGTTTTTTCGTGCAAAAAAGTCAAAAAAAAAATATGGGTTTTATTTTAAGTTATTCAAAGTAATGAGTCCTTTTCACTTTTCTGTGGATCGAAATCTCAATTGGCACCAACATGTCACATCAATTGCAGAAGCGGCTGCTAAGAAATTAGGTTTCCTCCTCCGGGCTCGCAAATACTTTTCACCAGATAATCTCCATACCTTATATACTTCACAAATAAGACCAAACCTAGAATACTGCTCCCACATCTGGGGTGCCGCTGCCGCTTCTACACTCGCTATCCTGGACTCCATTCAGAAGAGTGATGAGCTATACGTCTCATCGGTGACCCTACCCTCACCTAAAGGCTGCCATCCCTTGCCCACCGACGTGCCGTTGGCGACCTCTCTCTCTCTTTTATAGATATTTGCACGGGCACTGCTCAGATGAGTTTTGTTCCATAGTTCCTCAACCTGCTGCCCCCAGCAGATCTACCAGGGGAACATAGCGAATGCGCCCTTTTACTGTCCAGGCCACCAGATATAGAACATCTTGTTATGCCCGCTCTTTTGTCCCGATGACTTCCAAGTTGTGGAATTCCTTGCCGCCACATGTTTTTGCTTCTCCTCCGAACCTCCAAACCTTCATGTCCTTCACAAGTTGCCTCTTTCCTCCTTGTCGATACCCACGATACGATTGTATTTAGGCTGTAAGCCCTCGTGGTGTGTTGTTGAAATATAAATGGCCAGTCTGTATATTAGTGATTAATTTTTGGGTAAATTTGTAGATTAAAATTTTAGATAAAATGACTGCTAATAGATAAAGTTTGGTATCTTACATGCACGCTGACACTATTCTTACCTTTTGTTCTGTTATATTTGCCGAGTTATTGACATTTAATTGTTTTTTACACTATACACACTTTCTAAACAACTTTCCAGTACGTTTCTGTTCCGTGACACCCCTTCCCCTCCTAAACATTACATTTGTCATAAGGTTCACATTGACTTCGGGAATCCCTGGAATATTCTAGACACATTGGCTTCAACTGATAATTTATCACCTCACTTTTAGTACGCCGCTAGTACGCGTACCCGTTTAGACGGTTCCTTGTATATTCATGTGTTTGCCGACGTTATTTCTAAAATTGTGCGTTGTTTACCTTGTTCTGTTAATGACCATTAGTGTTTTTGTGGTTTAGGGTGCATATGTGGCTAGTTCTTCGGCTGATGTTATTTGTTTTCTACATTGTTTTTCCAATAAGGAAAATGCGATGTCCAAGGTTGTTAACTACAAGGTCGAAGGTGGTTTACACCAATGGCCGGATCTACCTAATTTGCTTGAGATGCAAAAGATAGGTGTTATGTAAATTTATTGTTCTTTTGTAAATTTCGATCGTTTGAGAGTTTTTTTTTTGTATGTTCTCTTTTAGTTGTACACACTAAGGTACTTATATTGTTACATGGATTTTCTTTCCTCTGGCGTTCCACTTGTGACGAACAGGGGGTGGGGGCTGCTTGGTCGTGGGGATTTTCCTTCCCCTCTCGCATGCATACAACCACCCTCTTGCATAAACCACAAGACAAGGACGAATTTTCTGGGAGCAGCCCTCGAAAAAAATTACGGGACCGGGGGTGCTGTGCGGGGTAGGCTAAGTTTAAGGGTGATGTGGCTTCAAAATGTAAAAAATACAGCTTTCAAGTCGTTTTCGCATTTTCTGCCCATATTTCCTTTTTACTACCTCCCCCGCCCAGCACCCCTATCCACTCCTTGTCCCGTAACTTCCTTGGGGCGTGTGAACAGGAAATTTTTCTTGTGGTTTGCGCATCCACAGGGGGCTCTAAGCATGTGTCCGAAAATATATGTTTAAAGCGTTCGGGAGGTAATCCGCAAATTTACCAATTTTTCTATGTTGTACACTACCATTATTTGCTTTAAAGTGTTTTATAGGTGTCGCATCTTAGCTCTTATCTATTCAATAATAATAATAATAATAATAATAATAAATTGTGTTACATACAAGCTTAAGCTTATTTTGTATGACACTTTGTATCATCATTAATGTAAATAAATATAATAATAGTTGTTATTAAAATTCAAAACAAAATAACGCTTTGGCTACGACTACACTTTTTGTTAATAAATACCTGAATGTTTTACTTAAAATATATAGAGACGGTCTGAACATTATCTGCATCAACGTTTGTCTAGTTTTCATTCTCCTCAATGTTTTTCGTTAGCCCTGTATAACAATGTGCGCGCACCGCCACTGGCTGCCATATGTTTGGATGTGGGTGTAGTATATCGGAAATCGAAGAGGGCAGACAGAGACGCCCTCGTAAGCCGGAAGTTGTGACGTAGCCAAGTCGACTTCAGTTCCTATTCATCCGCTGTCGCGGTACGCGAGTCGCGAACATCGAAAGCCGGGTTTGGTTCCTCCTTAAAAACGCTTCACTGATGATATTATGAGTCTAAATTATATACATCATATTTTTAGAGTTGTTATTTATTGTGATAAATTAGTTTAAATTAAAATCATTGATTTAGCCTATCTCTGTAATAAATATGTGTTCATTGACGTGTTCAGAAGAATATTTGCCATTCGTGTATTTGGTTGTGTTATAATAGTACAAAAAACAAACTATATTTTGGATGCGGTTTTCTTTAGATAATTCATCAGTTTGGTATGCATTTACAACATTGTGTATTTAATTTAATTTTAATTGCAAAATGTTTGTTGGAAGCTCTGTAACTTCGGGTATTAATATATATATTTCTTAAAATATAGTAATATTAACAATAATAATGGTATTTTATTAAACAGATTGGTATGCGAAAATGTTAAACAAAACAGTCGGGAGGTGATTCTATCGAAGCCACAAGTTCCTATAACATTTTTTTTCAAAAGTTAGAAATTTTGGGGCTACAGGCTCTTGAATTTGTTTTATTCCAATCATTTTTTTTAATAACTTTTTTGTTAGTGAATCGATTCTTTTAAGATTTGGTACGATTGTAAATAGTGTAATTGTGTATTGTTGTGTCAAATTTGACGTGACGTTTTTAAAGGCAAATAACTGAAACTGCCCTTTACCTGTAGATAATGACATAACTTTCTTGAGTGAAGATCGGAACCTGTGATGAGCGCTGATAAGTACAATTTGAAGAAACGAATTTATCACAACACAGTTCTTAGTCCTTTCCATCGTTTCGCTAACAACCTTGGCGTAATCAGAGGGATGAATAAAAGTAAGTAGCAAAACGATTGTCAGGCCTGAAAAACTGTATTGTAATGAATTGCGTTCTCCAAATTGTACTCATTATAACTTGCTAAAACATCTATAAAAATTTTGACAGCATATATTGCCGTAAACTGCGGCGTTTTTGAGAAAACCGCTTTTAAAAATTCTCTTGCACTAAATGAATACCAAATCACTCTTTCACATTTTAGCGAATTTTTTTTTAATTCGCTTATGGGGAGATCTGTGTTTATATATATATATATATATATATATATATATATATATATATATATATATATATATATATATATATATATATATATATATATATATATATATATATATCCCCGACCGATAACTCAAAAAATAATGGACTGATTTTGAAAAATTTGCAGAGTGCCTTCCTTTTGCAAGTGGCTTGGATAAGTTCGTTAGCCAGGAAAATCGGACCAGGTTTTCCCGGAAAATTTTGTGTTTTCTTTATAAAAAAATTCATATCTCCGGAAATAACATGTTTGTATTATAAAGAGTGAACTCTGTACCAAAATCTAGGTCCCTAGCTTTAAAGACAAAGAAGTTATGGGCAGTTAAAGCAACAAATTTTGGAGATTTCCTCAAAACGTCAAACTCGCAATTTTAAACGTCAAAATTGGCAATGTTTAGGCAAAGAACGTGAAACAAATACGGATTGTGAAAAGAAAATGTTGCAAGAAGAGTGTTCTGCAAACCCTTAAGTTTCAGATTCAACCGTCATTGCTCTTCATTTTACTAAAATATTTACAGAATATCCATTTCAAATAGACCCTTTCTCTGATGCTTAGGCTGTCAGTTTAGTTAAGTTTGGTTTTGGTGGCTTTTTGGATATTTGTTTGTAGGTTTATTGAAGTTTATGGTTTAACGGTCTATAATTTTGTTAGCTAATTATCGTAGAACAAATTTGTTAATGCATTTTTGCATTTTTTTTCGAAATATGATGCGTTTATAAAAAAAATCTGGACGCAGTAAGTGCATTTTGGTAGCGAATTTTCGGTAAATTTGCAGTTTATCTCCCGAACGCTTTTCAAAACACTGTTTTCAGAAACCTGCCTAGGCCCCCCCTTGGATCCACAAACCCCAAGGAAAAGTTCTTGTTCACACTCCCCAAGGAAGTTACAGGACCAGGAGTGAGTAGGGGTGTATAACTTTTTTTAGCTAATTTTCGTAGAGCAAATTCGTTAATGCATTTTTTGCATTTTTTATCGAAATATGATGCGTTTGTAAGAAAAAAAATCTGGACACAGTAAGTGCGTGTTGGTAGCGAATTTTCGGTAAATTTGCAGTTTAGTTCCCGAACGTTTTTCAAAAAACTGTTTTCAGAAACCTCAAGAAAAATTTTGTGTTCACACCCCCCAAGGAAGTTACGCGACCAGGAGTGAGTAGGGGTGCTGAGCGGGGTAGGTAGTAAAAATGAAATGACCAGAAAATTTGAATAAAGCTGGCTTGAAAGTTGTCTTCTTCACATCTTGAAGCCATATCCCCCTTAAACCCTGCCTACTCCGCACACCACCCCTATTCACTCCCAGTCCCATAACTTGCTTGGGGGGTGTGAACAAGAAATTTTTCTTGTGGTTTGTGCATCCAGGTGGGGTCCTAGTAATGTTTCTGAAAACAATTTGTTAAAAAGCGTTCGGGAGCTTATCTGCAAATTTACCAAATTTTCATTAAATCCTTCAAATTTCAATAACTCAATTTGCTATTAACGTAAGCTTTGTTGGATAGAAAACCAACATTTAAGTTTATTTTCGGAAAATTTTTATATATCTTCAAACCATAAGTAATTTTGATAAAATATAGTACATTATTTCTACCACATAGGCTATACCGGTAATCAGATTGATGTCGCATTTGCTATTAAAAACATTTTAATGGAAATCACTTCCATAACACATTTGCTGCATCTAGACTTTTGAAAAATGTTTATATATTTTCAAACAATAAATTTATTTCGATGAAATATGGTACATTGTTTCTACTATATAGGCAACCAAGTTTGATGCCTGCTTTCTTCAAAGAAAGAAATTTGCTATTGAAAATATTTTAAAGAAAATTCGCTACCATAACGCACTTGCTGCGTCCAGAGATTTTTCAATATTTACAAAGTGACTTTACGAAACATTCGGCGTAGTTTGCCTCGAAAACGAGCTTTTGTGTAATTGATTTTCAGATAATAGTTTCATGCAGTTTTCTTTCTTTATGGTATAGTTGAAATTAATATTAAGATAAATAATAATGGTTATTCTAACGTCTAACTACGTGACGTGTATTATTATCGTTTGGCCGGCGGAAATGCACTTGCAGCGACACGTTAATATGGTGAAGCTAGGATTGCCCAACCATACCTTATTATAACGTATCCTACTTTATTTTTGGTAAATATACTTTTACATGAAAATAACGTTTTTTTTTATTAATAATAATTTAATCAGTTAGGGTAATTCCGGGGGAGATGGCCATAGTTTTTATTTATTATATAATTAAATAGTATAAACACAAAGAAATTATTTGTTTATTTTTTAATTCACATTTAGGCCTATAGATACTGCAATAAACTTTAAACAACCTTAAATTTACGCCTTAGTAGTAACCGAAAAATGGACACAAAAAATACCATTGGCCATCTCTCACAAAGCATTCGGGTGAGATGGCCATAGAAGAGTGGGTGAGATAGCCAACTTAGAACTTATAAAACCTCATGTGTTTTCTTCTGTTTGCCCTTCCATTTCGAGTTTCCACATGGCTGACAAAAATTTTCATATGATGTGCAAGTGTCATGAAGCCGTAAATGACACTGACGCAACGAATCCAGTCCACTTTTTTATTTGTTTGGTTGTAATCCTCGCCGCACTCCAAGCATTCATTTTCATTAAACTCTTCACATCCTGATGATTCATCACTTTCTAGTTCAATTTCTGGTTCGCTACTTGAGGATGAATATTCAATTTTTTTCTTTTTCTTTTTTTTTTCTTTCTAAAGTTGAGTTTTTCAATGCTCTTTTCAATCCAGCCGCCTCTCTTTTCTTTTGAGCTGCATCCTTCTTGGTGTCTTTTTCTTTGCACCTGTCAAGGTGCTCTGGCGAGGTGAAAATAGCCGCAACTTGTTTAGCACGCTTTCGTATAATGTTAATTTTTTCTAAACCGGTGACAATTCCTTGAGGAATTTTGATGGTGTCTCATTGTCAGCAGAAGAACTCTGTTGAGAAGTATGCTGAATTGGAGAGTGTGATTCAGAAGTAACTGTCTCATCCGAAGTAGAACTTGCTTTTGAGTTACTTTGGACTGGTACAAATGCATAATCTGGAACCACTGTAGGGTTAAATGACATTATACCTGTAGACTTGAAACCTGAAGTTGCGTTTTGGGTGGTAGCGGATTTTCCCCAGCCTGCTTGTATTAATTCACCAAACTGAAGTCTTGTTAGTCGTCTTCCAAGGTGTTGCTTCAAGCAAAGGCGACAGGCTTCATAGAAATGCGTTTTAGGGGATTTAAAAAACACCTATCGAGTGGCTGAAGGTAATGGGTCGTATGGCTAGGCAGAGAGAGCAAAATAATATCATTTGAATGAGCAAACTCAAGCATTTCTACAGAGTTTACATGAGAGGTATCTCCATCTAGAATCAACAACGCCTTCCCCAGTGGTTTTCTTGGAAGGAAGTGCTCAGTAAGCCATCGAAGAAAAATTTCTGCATTAACGTATGTAGATTTTTGTGACATATAAAGCATCGATCCTGGTGGTAGATTGTCTTCCCATTCATTTTTTAATTCTTGCCTTTCATTATGACAGCTGGAGGAAGAAAGTTGCCTTCTGCGTTGCAGCAAGCTATTAGAGTGATTGTTTCACCTCTTTCAGTGGATGTTACTGTGGACACAACTTTAGACCATTTTGCTGCTAACACTTCATTAGGGCGACTGTTCAACTGTACTATGTCGAAAAGCATAACTATTGGACAATTGATAGTCCCTTTATTAATCTTATTTTTAAAGGGGTAGACATTGATCCAATCCAATCCATAGCAGGTGGTAGTGGAATTTTCATTTACGTAATAGTAAAGGATTTTTTCACGCCCGAGGAGGTACCACCCCATTCATCAAGGGGCCGGTGAAGTCCCAACGGACGTTTCCGGTTCTGGTGTATGAGTCGGTTTCCCTTATAAACAAAAATGATGATGTAGTCCAGTCTCATTCACGTTGAAAATATTGGTTGGTTTATCAAAGAGTTGATTTCGTCCATTACAGATTGAAGTAAATTGAAATGCTCCGCAATTTCACCGCGGTTCATAGCACTTGTGCGAGCCAGTGAAACACCTTCGGCTTTACGTACACTAATTTGAGGATTTTTCGACAGGAAGAATGCAAGCCAGTTATACCCTGCTTTCTCAGTTTCCTCGTTAAAGCGATGTTTAATGTTAAATTGAACGGCAAATGTGTAGGCAATTGACCTTACATCGTCTCTGGTTAAAGGAAAACTACATTTCTGCATCATTAATATGTGACGTGACAATCTTTCTTCGATAGCTTTTCCAAATAGACAACTGGGACCCATGTGACCTTTCTCACTATTGTTAGTTTGTATCCCTCACTCCAAAGTTTTTCTTGGAATACTAAACTCAAAAGCAGCTTGTCTAACAGAGATATTTCGAGACCCAATTGCATCGATAGCCTGCACTATGTCTTCTTGTCTCCAGTTACCGCGACTTGCGATTGCTTTTCTAACGTATTTGTTAGGCATCTATAACAAATAAAAGATGCTGGTTACTTATGAAATATTAAAGTACCTAGATCATCAATACCTATATTGACATACCATATTATGGTATGGCCACCTTTCCCAATATAGCGGGAGAGATGGCCCACCCAATATTTTAGTCAAATTAAAGTCTTGAGTTTACAGTTTTAGGTTAGACAGCGTTGTTGATACTTTAATAGCCGGCTCCAACAGAAATATTGAATAAAAAACATATGACAATTTTATGGCACTAGGATATGTAGTGACGAGCAAAATTTATTCATATACAAATATAATTACGGTCAAATTTTCTTACCTTTTATAACAATAACGTTACAATCACACGTGTAAATCTAACAATACACCATAACTAAACACAGCGCAACAACTGGTATTGCCATCTGTTTTCAGTATTGCGAACCACAAGACATGGCCATCTCCCCCGGAATTACCTACTGCAAAAAGTGTCTAAAATTACGAAAAACTGTATACTGAATTGAGAAGACATGCAATTTGCGTAACGTTTTAAAGGAAAAGCAAATATAATAACGATTTAACATTTTGTATGACAATGTACCTAGCCGTCTGTTTTGCTGTACGTAATAGTTTCACTTTATCAAGCAGGTATCAAATAGGTTAAACATCCACCTTATTCTCCAGATTTGGTCATCCCGTCCAAAATGAAATCGGTATTTAGAGACACGAAATATGTTACTTGTGTACAAAATTAACTTAAGCTATATTTTAATTTAGTTATTTCGTGAACATCATTTAAAAATAAAAGAAAAACCTCCGTGTTAATGCATTTTATGTTAATATTCTTTTGGATTAGATTACTTTTCCTCATTTCCATGGGCGTCTGTCTGCTTCTCTCATTCTGTCACAATTAGCCATGCTGGCATGGAATTATTTATTCCACGTACACAGAAAACCTCTGCAGCCACTCAAAAACCCTGGTTCTCTAAATCCTGTGACAAGACCAGACTTGAAAAGGTCAAAGCTTACAAAACGCATCTACACAATCCTAGTCAAGAAAATCGTCAAGGATTTAACGACGCAAGAAACCGCTATGTCCGCATTCTTTCTGAGGCAAAAAAACTCGTTTAATAACCACATCAAAAACAAAGTCCTCTTAAGCTCCAATAGCGGCAAACCCTTCTGGACTCTTGCTAAATCTATTGGGAATAATTTCTACAAAAGCACGTTCCCACCTTTTATCTCAGGGGATGAAATTGTTTCTACCGCCCTGGGCAAGGCTGAACTATTTGCTTCGTTGTTCGCCGTACTCTCAACCCACCTCCAAATGTTCAACCACCAACAGTCCCCAATGTCGCGCATAAAATGACGGATATTACTTTCAAAACTAAAATGGTACGAAATATGATCTCTTCTCTTAATACCAGGAAAGCCTCTGGCCTTGACGAGATCCCAGCAATTGTTCTCAAAAAATGCGCACCAGAACTTGCTCCTGTCCTAACTCGTCTGTTTCAGACATCTTACAATAGACGCATATTCCCTAGTAACTGGAAAACTGCTCGAGTACAACCCGTCCCCAAGAAAGGATCCAAAGCGCTTCCTAGCAACTACAGGCCCATTTCTCTCCTTTCAGTCGTCTCTAAAGTGATGGCAAAGTATATAAACACCGAATTGCTAAAATTTCTTGAAAAACAGTCTAATCCACAACAGGCAGTATGGATTCCGTCAGCGCAGATCAACTGCCGACCTCCTTTCCTTTGTCACCCATTCTTGGAACAAGTTTATGGAACTACACGGTGAATCCCAGATTGTCGCTCTAGACATACTAAAGCATTCGACCAGGTCTGGCACGCAGCGCTGCTTAATAAACTACCGGCCTATGGCCTACCACCAAAACTCTGTACGTGGACAGCAAATTTCCTCTCCAACCGGAGCATTTCTGTTGTCGTGGATGGCCATTCCTCTAAACTGTATCTAATTAATGCAGGAGTTCCTCAAGGTTCAGCTTTAGCCCCTACTTTATTTCTTCTCCAACATCAATGACCTCCTCTCTAGCACATTCAACCCAGTTCACAGTTACGCGAACGACAGCACCCTCCACTCAAATATACAATTTTCTAAGCCGGTCTCATTAGCCCAATTAGATGAGGATCGCAGACTCATGGTTCTGTCTCCGTGGATCTCCAAAAAATATTAGACTGGGGAAGTAGAAATCTTGTACAATTCAACCCCACCAAATCACAGTCTTGCTTTCTTTCTCATAAGAGACACCAGCCCTAGACCCATCACAATAAGCAACCAAGTTATTCAAAGTAATGAGTCCTTTTCACTTGTTGGCATTTATGTGGATCGAAATCTCAATTGGCACCAACATGTCACATCAATTGCAGAAGCGGCTGCTAAGAAATTAGGTTTCCTCTTCCGGGCTCGCAAATACTTTTCACCAGCTAATCTCTATACCTTATATACTTCACAAATAAGACCAAACCTCGAATACTGCTCCCACATCTGGGGTGCCGCTGTCGCTTCGACACTCACTATCCTGGACTCCATTCAGAAGAGAGCTATACGTCTCATCGGTGACCCTACCCTCACCGAAAGGCTGCCATCCCTTGCCCACCGACGTGCCATTGGTGACCTCTCTCTCTTTTATAGATATCTGCATGGGCACTGCTCAGAGGAGCTTTCTTCCATAGTTTCTCCACCTGCTGCCCCCAACAGATCTACCAAGGGAACAGAGCGAATGCACCCTTTTACTGTCCAGGTCATCAGACATAGAACATCTTGTTATGCCCGCTCTTTTGTCCCGAGGACTTCCAAGTTGTGGAATTCCTTGCCGGCACATGTGTTTCCTTCTCCCCCGAACCTCTAAACCTTCAAGTACAGAATTAACAAGTTGCCTCTTTCGTCCTTGTCGACACCCACGGTACTATAGTATTTAGGCTGTAAGCCCTCGTGGTGTGTTGTTGAAATTTAAAAAAAAACCTTTCTCCTGTAATTATTATTCATTGAAGCTTGTATTAATTTTACACATCTATAATAAGAGAATAAAAAGTCAGATTGTAAGTATACAGGTTTTTAATGAAAATAGAAGAAGAACGTTAATGAATCTTATTATTTTCTTTCCATTGAAACAGATGACGCTTGTTCTATATCAAGTAGCTCAGAACGAGTATTTAATCCAATAAAGACGAAAATCAATGTCTCCAAGCGCCAACAATTGACAGTAATCAATTTAACCTTGAATATGGCGTCCCTGTGACATAAAACTGATGAGATTTCAAACGAAATTAGATTATTTCAAATTGTAAAAGCAAACCCCATACAGATTTAACATGTGGGTGCAAATGATTTAAATGTCAACTCTGTTGAGTTGATTAAATAATGGAAAGATAACTCATGTGTGTTCTAAATGATATTATGTTATGTAATTGTATTTTCAAACAAAGAAGCATGCCTAGAGTAAAGATTTTTTTAAATTACATTGAAATTCCGGAAGTTTGTCAAAATGTCGATTACTTTGAATAAACTAAAGCTAAGAATACGCCAGTATTGGTGATTGACATTTTTTCTCTTCTGTTAAATTTATCTCATTGTAAATCAAACATACATTTATTTTTTCAGTTCTGAACGTCACACAGTCTGGGGTAGATATCACTAAACATTGAATTAAAAGGCTTCTTACCAGCAAGACAACAAATTTATTCATTTAATCACTTCCCAATGCGTTTAGACCTCCAAGAGGTCATCATCAGGGGAGAAATCTATAATCACAATAAGAAGGTGTGTCAGAAAAACATTAGTTTTTCCGGTAGGCATTTGTGCACTTAGAGCACAATGATGACAAGATATTCTCTACAGAAAATGTCAAAAGCTAAAATTTTACTGTGTGACTTGTGATTTTAGCTTTTGACATTTTCTGTAGAAAATATCTTGTCATCATTGTGCTCTAACGTGCACAATTGCCTACCGGAAAAACTAATGTTTTTCTGACACACCTTATTGTGATTATAGATTTATCCCCTGAGGATGACCTCTTGGAGGTCGAAACGCGGTGGGAAGTGATAAAATGAATAAATTTGTTGTCTGGTGAGAAGCCTTTTCATTCAATGTTTAGTGATACATTTATTTGAAGGAATAAGGAAAATGGTATTTTTAAGTTTTAAGTTAACGACCAGTTTTATAAAGGTACATTTTCGATATTGGAATAGTGGAACCCGCTTGAAGGTACTTGTCTTTTAACTTACATATAAACACACTTGGAGAACCTAAAGCACCACAACACATTTAAAAAAACCTGACAATTGTTTCACTAATCAAGTTAGCGTCATCAGAGGATTAATGATTCTTAATTCTGAATTCTTTTATTTACTTTTTCAGTTTTAAGAAACTAAAGAAGAACCAAATATGTATGGGCATATAAATTTGTCGTTTAAAGTGATGTGATTTTTGAAGAACTAGAATCAGCATAAGCTTCCTTTAATCTATGAGCGCTAGAAAGCACATCCGGTGTCAGTTTCAATGTTTATATTTTTATAGACAGATAGATAGATGTATGTGGAAGATGTATGTGGAACAAGTCAGAAAGTAAAATAGGTAATATGAATAAAATCAGCAACATAAAACACACACGATTGTATAAAGAAAATATCTAAAGAATATACAGCCAATAATCAAAAATCTTATACAAGCAAGTCACAATCATAATACCTAAATATTCACGCCCTTTTTTCCCCTCAGGGCTCGTCCCCGATTTTTCCGCCCCGATACCACTGCAGCCTTTGGCTTATTGTGCATGCCCTTAGTCTTTTTACTCCACCCATTCCAAAATCACTGTGCCTTGAACTAGTCTGCACAGTGATTGGTAGGGTGAAGTTTTATATTCCTCTGTCTCTGGTCTAGGCTGGCCGTAGATCAGTTCTCTTTTGCGGTCCAGAGCTTTACACTCGCACAAGATGTACTAGGCTGATTCCTCTCCCTCGCCGCAGAGTCTGCATGCGAGGTCCCCCTCGAACCGCCCCATTTTATGCAGGTGTTTCTTGACGGCCATGGGTCCCTTCAAGAGACCTGTTATGTTTCTAAGCTGTACTCTTCTAAGATTACGCATCTCCACAGCTCTCTTTGTACTGGGTTCGTCCATTACTGACTTCCCATGTCTGAGCCCTGGACAGTCTACCCAGTACACGTTGTGTTCGTTTCTGACCCAGGACTTAATGGCTTCCCTGGCAGTGCTCTTTGTGACGCGCAGAACCGGTTCTGGTCCCATAAATGGTTCTGCTGACCCTTTCTTCGCGAGACTGTCAGCTTCTTCATTGCCTTTGACCCCCGGAGTGATCCGGCATCCCGATGAGGGTAGCCTCATTCTGCCCAGCCAGGTCGCTCGTCTCGTCTCGGCACTCACTCACCAGTCAGGAATTTACCCGTGGGCTACTTAGTGCCTTGAGGGCTGTCTGTGGCTATGAGGATCCGCTTGTTGGTGTAGCCCCTTCTCTTGTTCACTCGCACACAGTGCAGCATGGCATACATTTCGGCCTGAAAGACCGTTGCATGTGCTCCGAGGTTAATACTATGATTTACCCTCGGTCCTTCCGAATAAACACCTGCCCCCGTTCCACGCTCCCCACCGGATCCGTCCGTGAACCAGACGAGCGCGTCCCGTGGTATGCCCGGCGTCTCCTCCCGCCATGCCTCTCGGTCGGGGATTTCCACTGTAAAGTTGTGTTTTCCCTGCAGATTCGCCGGCTCGCGAAGTCCGACCTCATTTCAAGCATGGGCTCCTTTACGGTCTCCTGAATTTTGCAGTGGTCCCTGAAGCCTGGGTTGATCTTCAGTCTACCATTGCAGGCTAGTCTGTATAGTCCTAGCCTGGCCACCCCCATAATAACTAAGTGTAGGTGGGCAGATCCAGCAACTCCTCCATGGCGGCTGTTGGGGTTGAAGATATGGCCCATGTGATGCTTAGGCAAGCCATCCTTTGGATCTTGGCTTGTTTTTGTTTGGCACTGGATTGTGTCACCTTAGGCCACCAGACCAGTGCCACGTATCTTAACGATGGTCTGACCACCCTTGTGTACAGCCAGTGGGCCACACTAGGTCTTAGTCCCCACGTTTTTCCATATAGCCGCCTAGTGACAGTTAGAGCCAAGACTGCCTTACGCAGTATTTTTTCAACGTGACCATTCCAGGTTAGCTTAGAGATCCCCGGGTAGGGATATTTAACATGCCCAGCATCGCATGGACACGGGACCGACGGCTTTACGCCCCCTCAGAAAGGCGGAACGTGCAAACATTCAGCTTGCTCAAATACAATGTCACAACCTCGGTTGATGTTAATTTT
This sequence comes from Tillus elongatus, assembly GCA_964006375.1. Classification (NCBI taxonomy): domain Eukaryota; kingdom Metazoa; phylum Arthropoda; class Insecta; order Coleoptera; family Cleridae; genus Tillus; species Tillus elongatus. The sequence goes on along the minus strand of OZ023268.1, from coordinate 117,851,134 downwards.
GCAGTATTTACTATAAAAAAAAGTGAAAGGGAAACCAACCCGGTACTCGTCGGTTCAGAGGTAGACGCCCTTACCACTACACCACCGGGGCTCTATTGCGAGCTTTCGGAATTATTTATTGCTTTATCAAGGCTATAACATGGAGGGAAAACATCTATTCTGTTAATAATAAGTATGGATAAATATTAGTATAGGATCCATGTATATTATAAATCGCAACTTTTAAAAATAATATAGAGAAATATCCAGTATACTCTAATTTAACTAAAGACTTGCTAAGACTGTTATACTTTTATTATAAACTTATGTAACCCTTATATTGAATAAACGTTTTGAAGTTGAATTGAATATCTCAAAATTGCATAAAGTGTTAGCAAGGACCTCGATAACAATAAACCATATTACTCAAAAATAAGCCTTTGAATGATATTCAGAGCCAGTGGCCTGTTCCATCATATATTGACTTTTAATTATGGATCAAGTCGTCTAGCCGGCGCCTCATCTTCCTTTATTTCTCCAGTTTACGGGTATTCAGCCTTTAAATTCAGCCCTGGCATCGCTTTTATTCTCTGAACTATTAACGATCTCATCTCTGGAGATTATTTGCGGATTGTATCAAGGAGAAGCGTATTTAGAGAAACGTTGTATCTAAGTAATTGGGCTTGCGTTTATATTAGTCACATGGTGACATTTGCATATTGCAAACGCTATAAATCAAAATTCTGCTTATGACAAGTATTTGCTTATTTGTAAAGAACCTTGTATAATTAATGTGATATGAATCAATTGTAAACGATTTAAAAAACCGTAGTTCAAAAATAGGTGATTTGCTTTACAAGGCTTACCTATACCAAATACTATATAATGACAATACGAGACACTCCTATGCTTTAGCATTGGTGATATTTGTGACAAGTACACTAGCGCCACCTCGCGTGAAGTACTGACAACTGAGCGGATAATTTGAATTGTATATTTACCTGCATATTCTTAATTTAGACAATTGGTTTATTATAGATGGATATAAAAACTTGTACATGACAAAACAGTGAAAATTGTCTGATTATATAGTTATAAATAGAATTTCTATCAACAATCAGCTTGAAACCTAAATGAATTCAGCATGATTAATTCTGCAAATTTCTCTTACCCATAATCTTATTTCATCATAATTTAAAGTACTACCTTGAAACCGTCGTTAAACTACTATTTCAAGGGTAGATATAGGAATATACTGAAGCCTGATTCTGAGGATATCAAGTTACAATCTGTACTTACCTATAAATAATTGTTCTAGGTATAAATGGTAGCACAGTACTCAATTTGCTAGATCTCTACATCAAAACTGTCTTATTAATCTAATATTTCAAAATATGTACCTGATATACTTAGTACATAATTAATAAATTGTGCAGATGAAAGGTGAGACTAATTCTTACTTCCGTGAATAAAGCTATTATAGGGCTGAATCTGCTATTTCCACTTGTCTCTTTAAAAACTTGTCTTGGGAAGATAATTAAAAGCCTTTACCAAGTAAAATAATTTCAAACGTGAAAAAACGTGACAATTTATGCCATACTGAAATAAAAAAGGACACAGAAGAATATAGAAAAACAGTTTTCTTATACCATTTATTATTAATGCAAAACTTTTTTTTTAATGCACTGGACGACAAGTTATGATTGAAGCCTTTCAACTACCAGTTTACGAAGTTTATCTATAAATAGGTACATGATGGTAAATATTACACAATAAATTATCTTCTGCGAATTGTACATATTGGCATAAGAGTGATTCTGAATTTGTCTTCTGCTTCAAATCATATTCACGTTTCGCCATCCTTTGGAAACCTATGAAATGTATTTGATAGATTTAGCACGTTATAATTCGAACAATTATAGATTGCACACACCCAACCACTAACATTCATTGTAAAAAACACAGCTCAAACTTAATTATACACAGTTAAACACCAGCAATTTGTAGTGTTAAACGTTCTCGAACGACGTAACATCAGTACTATCCGCTGGGGGCGCTGATATTTTTGTAACACGAAATCAGCCGAAGTGTCCTGTATTGTCATTATATAGTATTTGCATATACTTTTACCAACCAACCAACCACACACAAGTTTAACTTGCAAAAGATGGCTCTACGCGGACTAAATTACAACGGGGAGTTCAGCAGGTGCCAACACTGAGTTTAACGGATCATCTGCTGGCTCCCGATACATTTCAGTGATTGAAGACTGATAAACGCACTGTTGACTGCAAGCACTATTTTGTGAAGTTTGTCTGTCATTCTGCTTTGACAAAAAGTTTGTCTGTCATTCCGCTTTGACAAATTGGGAACAGTTGAAGTCCAGCAGAAACTTAGCGGGATTGGTAAACGCATACGTTCACACAACTGTTCAACTATTTGCGCCTGGTGAACTCGGTCATGAAAATTATTAGATTTGCTGATAAATACTAGAGTAAAGCTACGTAAAAAGTAAAAGTCTTAAGTACCTCTCTGATTTGCTTTTTTTGTCAAAAAATTGACCAGTAATCTAAAACAATGGACTTTGTAGCAATTTATAAAATAAAAAACTCATACGTATGCCAAATCAGGCATTAGTTTTTGCAGCCCACCTAAGGCCGGCACTGCTCAGAATATACGCTACAAATTTTGTTTTCCTTCTTGTGTTAATCATATCCATTTTCAGTTATATTTACGGACCTACACAATAATTCCACCGAAAAGGAATCTGCCTAAAGCTAGATTCATACGGACGCGAATTGCGAAACTTATTCCTCCTGGTTCATTTAAAATAATATTGTAAAAATATTTGAAATAAACCAATAGGAATAATTTTCTCAAATATATGAACCTAAATTTACAGTTATGCATACATAATACTAATGTATTTTTTGCTGCGAGCATTGACTAACTACAAATTAAGGCACGGGTCAATGGTATTGGCCATAGAGAAAGAAAATAGATCTATAGCACTGGCCAATTCGCGTCAAAACTATAGACTTATGAAGAACAGGTTCTCCAACCTATACTGCCTACTACTTTCTCTAGTTGGCCAAGCTTGATGGATATTTAGCGTTGACAACTATACATTTAGACTTTTTTTTTGGTCCCACAGGGCTCGTCCGCAGCCTTGCCGCCCCGACAGCACTGCAACCTTTGGTTGATTGTGCATACCCTTAGTCTTACTCCACCCATTCTAAAATCACTGTGCTTTGAACTAGTCTGCACAGCGATTGGTAGGGTGAAGTCTTATATTGCTCTGTCTCCAGTCTAGACTGACCGTAAATCAGTTGTCTGTTGCGGTCCAGAGCTTTACACTCGCACAAGATGTGCTGGGCTGATTCCTCCCCTCGCCGCAAAGTCTGCATGCGAGGTCCCCTTCGAACCGCCCCATTTTATGCAGGTGTTTCTTGACGGCCATGTGTCCCGTCAAGAGACCTTTTGTGGTTCTGAGCTGCCCTCTGATAAGATTTAGCAGCTCCACAGCTCTCTTTGAACTAGGTCAGTCAATTATTGACTTCCCATGTCTGAGCCCTGGACAGTCCGCCCAGTACACCTTGTGTTGGTTTCTGACCCAGGACTTAATGGCTCCCCTGGCAGTGCTCTTTGACACGCCCAGAGCCGGTTCTGGTCCCATAAATGGTTCTGCTGACCCTCTCTTCGCGAGACTGTCAGCTTCTTCATTGCCTTTGACCCCCGAGTGACCCGGCACCCAGATGAGGGTCACCTCATTCTGCCCAGCCAGGTCGCTCGTCTCGTCTCGGCACTCACTCACCAGCCAGGAATTTACCCGTGGGCTACTTAGTGCCTTAAGGGCTGCCTGGCGGTCTGTGGCTATGAGGATCCGCTTGTTGGTGTAGCCCCTCCTCTTGTTCTCGCGCACACAGTGCAGGATGGCGTACATCTCGGATTTAGACATTTAGTAACTTTCAGATTTTTAACACAAAACTTTGATTTTCAGTATTTTCTTGAGTTTAGTTTTGAAATAACACCTTTTACTCGCCATCTTGGAACCATGTCGCGGCAAATAATCGTCCTAGGTGCGCCTGTGTCGACGACCATCTGAGCCTTATTACCGCTTACGTATTCGTCTACGACGAGAGCGCTGCCAGAATCGCTAACCTGAGGAATGGTTACCGGTCCTTGCTTCACTTTTTCCCTTAGGCGTGATCTTAGAGCCCAACATTCGCCCCTTATATGTCCCACCTTGCCGCAGTTCCAGCAGCGCAAGGCATTTGCACGGTGAGCTCTTATTGGGTTTTCATGAGACTTCGGCCTTATTTGTTCTGCTATTTTCTCTAGTAGCTGCATGATCTTGGATGAATCTGTTTTATTTTCTTCTTGGACTTGGAGACTGCGAACTTTCACATGACTTTCCGACGCTTGCTTTACCACTTCAAACTCCAAGGCATGTGCCAAAGCATCGTTCAAGTTTTTGTGTCTTGCCATCCTCAGCGCCTGCTGCGTGTCGGTATCTCTGATGGCCTTAATGAAGGTTTGCACCAACAGCTGGTTTAAAAACTCCATCGGAGCTATGGGGTAGGCTAATCGCGTCAGTTTGACAACGTCGGCGTGGATATGTTGGAGACTTTCGCCCAGTTTCTGACAACGATTTTTCAACTGCAATTGATACAACTGTTGTGTTACATTTTGTCTATTTTCGGAAACTTTTTGTACATTTTCAAATAATAAGTTATTTTGATTGAATATGGTACATTGTGTCTACTATATAGGTTATACCGGTAAGCAGATTGATGCCTGCTTGCATTGGAGATATATTTGCTGTTAAAAACATTTTGATGAATATTCACTTCCAAAACGCACTTGCTTGCGTCCAGACTGTTTAAAATTTAAAATCTAGCACTGTGATCCAGAACATATCACTCATAGGCGTAAAGATTCTGAGATGTATAAATGGATGGATGAAATTTGGAAGTATTGTATGGGTAATGTTTTCAGAGTGCATTCAATCATTAAAATATCTGTATTTTCTTTGCTTTGACATAAATTATGTTGCAATTGGTTGCCCGCTTTGTTCCCTGCCAGTTCTTTGTCACATCTTCGTTTGAACAAAGGACTGTACCTTCCTCACAATAGAAGTTCAGGTAGACGTGCATTTATACAGTGATCATGCTAAATGCACTGTGGTTGCAAAAAAGCAGGTGTTATATGTTCTTCCCTGTGCACCTGATGGCTGGAAGAAGCGTGTGAGAACGTGTCAAGATATCACTATACTTGAGGAAAGCATTGAAGATAAAGACATGTCGTCCTCCATAAACGCTTTCATCAAATATGAAGATATGGAAGATTTACATTTTGAGTTGAATGTTGAATGAAGAGGACAAGAAGCAGCGGACAGAACTTGAATAGATTCGTCCTAGGCCCGTAAAACTGTAAATACCGTGGTTTTTGTCCAACAATGATTGTCAAAGTTTATGATTTTGTGTACATAATTTTTTATACCGTATATCTTGACATTGGTCGTAGAAACGTTTAGTTGAAATTTGTGAGGATTTTTTTGGTAAAGTCAGCCGCTCGGAAGACATTTTGATAAAACCTAGGAAAGGTAAAAAATGCCGATAACAAAAGCGGGCGGTGGCGTGCCAAAGTCGAAACTTGGATTCAGGCCTAAACATACTAGTGTTTACATAGAGAATCGGTAACCATATTGAACTATCCCCGTATATGTTATAGAAGGGCTTTGCATAATCAATGACGTTTCATTGCATTTTCGAACAGAGTTTTGCCTTTTTAAATAAGATTAAAATTACCTTGTATCTTTTTGGTTTCTTGAAAAATCACGATGCGGAAAGCAATGCAAAGGATCAAATATACCTACTTCACTGAGACCTCTCAGTATTACATCATTCCTCCTGAAGGGATTGGAAAAAATACTGGACGGACACATTAGGGGGAACATCTTACCCAAGAACCCCCTAAATACCCACCAGTATGCCTATCAAACTGGCAAATCAACTGAGTTAGCGCTCAATAACCTCGTCGAGAAGATCACACACTCTCTGGAAAATGGAGAGGTTGCGGTGGCGGCATTTCTCGACATAGAAGGAGCATTTAATAATGCATTACCGATCTCCCTCTACGAGGCCACTATCGCTAGGGGGGTGGAACCTACCATCTGTGGCTGGATCGGAAACATGCTGCACAATCGGACCATTATTACCTCATTACGGGGAGAGGTGGTCAGCGTTAGGGCTGCGAGAGGGTGTCCTCAGGGGGGCGTTCTATCCCCCCTGTTGTGGTCCCTCTTTGTGGACGACCTGCTGGCTATCCTCGGACTCTGGGAGGTTGAGGTCCAGGCGTATGCGGATGATCTCGTCATAATGGTTAGAGGCAAATATGAGGAGGAACTGTCTAGTACTCTTCAAGAAGCACTAAATGTAGTCAATGATTGGTGCCGTAGGGAACAGATGTCTGTGAACCCTCGCAAAACGATCATTGTCCCGTTCACCAGAAGAAGAAGGTTGGACAAATTAAAACCACCTAATCTTATGGGGGAAAACATTCCATTTTCGGACCAAGCAAAATATCTGGGAGTTATCCTAGATAAGAAGCTCAACTGGGACAGACAGTTAGAAAATGTTATCCGCAGGGCTAAGATGTCCCTGTGGACCTGCCGCAGAATCTGTGGGAACAACTGGGGAACAAACCCCCAACAGATGTACTGGCTCTATGTAGTGGTTATCAGACCTATGATAACATATGGAGCCATAGTTTGGTGGCCTAAGGTACTTCGTGGTACCGCGAGGGCCAAACTGGCTCATCTACAGAGACAAGCATGTCTGATGATAACGGGAGCGATAAGCACCGCACCATCAGTCGCTCTGGAGGTCCTCCTCAATATTCCCCCACTTCACATATGGTTGGAGAGGGTGGCGAGGTGGACAACGTACAGACTAATACAAACGGCAGATAACATGCCGAGGGAAGTCAGTCTGAGGGGGTCCGGACTCCTTGATGACAGTGATTGTCACAGGATTCTGGGAATGGTCTCGGACTTGATGCCTACAAAAATCAGCAGAGATCTGTCTTTCAAGACCGTCCTCCCGGAAAGGGAGGACTGGGACCGGAACCAATCGACCCTGTTGAGAGCGGACCTCTGCTGGTACTCTGACGGCTCCAAAACCAATATGGGAGTAGGAGCCGGCGCATATGGGGGCAGCACCGATGCTAGACTATCAGCTAGCCTCGGCAAGTACGCAACCATACACCAGGCAGAAGTTTATGCCATCGAGATGTGTGCAAGGGAAAGCTTAAAAGACCTATGCACAAACAAATCGATAAAGATATATGCAGATAGCCAAGCTGCAATAAAGGCTCTTGGTTCCTACCGGTGCAATTCAAAGACGGTATGGAGTTGTAAATCTGCCCTTAACGAATTGGGCAGCTGTAATGAGGTGTCGCTGGTCTGGATACCGGGTCACTCGGACCATGATGGCAACGTTGCGGCAGACGCGCTTGCCAGGAGTGGTGCCCAGTGTGACTTTGTCGGACCAGAACCGGTGCTGGGTATAACCTCTTGCACAGCAAAACGCACCTTAAAGACCTGGACAGATAGAAGGACAATTCAATATTGGCAAAATCTTCCAGGATTAGCTCACTCTAAGGCCTTCATAAATGGCCTGTCTTGAGTCAAGGGCTAAGAAACTTCTAGAGTTGAACAGACAACAACTGAGTACTCTAGTCGGCCTGTATACAGGACACTGTCGCTTGCGGCATCACATGCACCGTATTGGGATCGGTCAGGAGACCGAGTGCCGGCTGTGTATGGAGAATGACGAAACAGCAGAGCACGTGCTGTGTTCCTGTCCGGCAGCGGATAGGACTAGACACCTGCTCTTTGGCAAGGTAAAGCTTGCTCCAGAGGATCTGGATCAACTTTCGCCCGCAAAGGTTATCGACCTCTGTAGGAGGCTGGATTTGTTGGGCGAAATATAGACATTAGGCGTGAGCCACAATAGACCTTATGGTCGCGGTGGAGGGACCGATATGGACCACTCACAATCTAACCTAACCTAACCTTACATAGAGAATCGGTAACCTTATTGAACTATCCCCGTATATGTTATAGAAGGGATTTGCATAATCAATGAGGTTTCATTGCATTTTCGAACAGAGTTTTGCCTTTTTAAATAAGATTAAAATTACCTTGTATCTTTTTGGTTTCTTGAAAAATCACGATGCGGAAAGCAATGCAAAGGATCAAATATTTCACGCAGACCATTAGTAATAAATTAGAAATACTGAAATTTTTCATGAACCCTTGTATATATTACGTCATCATGTTGACTTGATGTAATTTGTACAGCGTGTTAACACGTCATCAAGGCGAGGCTAATAAACTAAATTACCGGTCTTCCGTTCTTACATTTGCCATACTATTATCGCTCCGTCTTTTTTATTTAGTTCTTTTTCTCTGTGCCTTTTTTTGGAAACAGTTAGCGAATACGCTAAATAAAAATATAACGCACAGATAAGTCTTATAATGATATACTTGCTGATCAGTTAATAACGTAGGTACCAGTCCACTTTTTTGTATTGTATGTATATAAAGCGTGTAGGTATTTAAATGGCTGTAGAAATATTTATGTCATTTAAAGAGACATTTTTAAATTTAAGTACTGTGCGTCAACGTTTTCATGTCATAGTTTTCCATTTTGTTAGTTTTCAGATGAAAATAACTTTTCAACTGGATGGCAAATTGTTACAAATCGGGAGAGCAGCCCAGTGTGTTAACGAAGAACTACTATTCCAAAAACGGTGATTTTGCAAAAATGCAAGCAGCACAAAATTGACTATGATAAGTGTAGAAAGTCATCTGGCGAAGATTCTGCTGATCAAAAAGAAAAACAAAATAAGGAGCAAAATGAAGAATTACCTGAATAAAAATCAGTTTGTATTTAGACCCGGCAAAATAATTATAGAAGCGGTGCTGGCAGTTTACTCCAGTGAATCCGTCAGAAAATAGGTGTGTGCTGTGCAAAAAGTAGGGGAATTTTAATTTTGGATTAGGCGTAGATCAAAATTTCGACCTAGGCGCGCCAACTCCTGTTTTTGTTATCGATATCAACATATCTTTTACCTTTCCTAGGGATGTAAGGCTAGATGCATTTTCGCAACAATTAGAACCGTAGACCGGTTTCGCTCTCATCAGAGCTCTTCAGTACGGCATACTAATTGCAGCAAAAATACACCTATAAAGTAATACGGCTAAGGTAGCCAGGCTTTCAATACTAAGTGAGTGGTGGACGTGCCGCCACCTAGTTAAACCTAGTTAAACTAGGCGGCGGCACGTCCACCACTCACTTAGTATTGAAAGACTGGCTACCTTAGCCGTATTACTTTATAGGTGTATTTTTGCTGCAATTAGTATGCCGTACTGAAGAGCTCTAATCAAAGCGAAACAGGTCTACGGTTCTAATTGTTGCGAGAATGCATCTAGCCTTACATACTTTTTCCCTATATTAGGGTAGAAATGGTCCAGGGCTAACAATTTACTAAATTGTTAGTAAGTTGTATACAGTCTCTATTTTTTAACACTTTGTGTTATTTGGAGCTGGCGTGACAACATACTACTTGGTTCCGCACTAGGTGGCGGCACGTCCACCACTCACTTACCTTTCCTAGGGTTTAACTTTAACGAAAAAATATTTCTAAAATCATATTCAACAAGTGTAAATGAACAAAATCATTCCGCTGCACTTGTATTTGAATGACGTTGTGGGATATAACACATCAGACGTCCCCTCCTTTCCTTATTTTTTGAAGTATGTACAAGTTTTATTTAATTGGAGCTAACCTCGTTAGAAGGTCGAATAGGTTAATGTCCTTACCATAAATGTTGTCATGCTGGATCAAACAGAAATAGTAGTTTTAAAAATTAGCAGGTCTGCATCCTCTAGTGTCTGTTTTTGCGAAATGGAAATTGATGCAGCTCCTGAATCCCTCCTTAAAGTGATATCTTACAGAAAAAGAGTGCAAGGATGATGCCTGTTGTTGCAGGAAAGCAGGTGTTATATCTTCTTTCCCGTGAACCTGCTGCCTGGGAGAAGCTTGCAAAAACGTGTCAGTCATCACTCTACATGAGAACAGCATTGAAGATAAAGACGACATATCTTTTTTTTTAAATAGGAGGGAGAAATACTGCATGCACACCTCGTTCACAACACCGAAGTGCGTGTGAGTTTCGAGGTACTGTGAGACTCCTACTCACAAAAACTCCCTCCTAAGGAGTACCGGACCTTAGTCCATACCTCCGTCGGAAAGATTTCACACAATGACGTTTGGGTTTGAATGTTTCCATTCTGTTTTTGCCGCGGGGACGTTAGCGGGTAAGTATAAGCTTTGGACGCTTCTGCTTATGTGGAAGTTGCTCATTGTACTCGGTGGCACTACGGAGAAGAGGATTTTGGTGAGAAGCGGCTTTTGCGAACTGAGTTGTGGATAGTTGAGTTATAAACTCAAGTATTGAAGGCATTTCCAGATCAGAGTGAATCTGACTGTTTCTGACAAACCATGGCGCACTGTAACCATTCTCAGAATTTTATCTGGATGATTTGAAGGGGCTTAATGTGTGTTGCGGCCGCGGTGGCCCATGCAGGGGATGCATAGGTCATCGCTGGCCGGATAATGACTTTGTACATGAGCAATTTATTGTTAATTGGCAATTTGGAATTCCTATTTAGAACTGGGACAGCTTCGAGATAAACATCGAGGCTTATCGTCGGGAGTGTTGGACATGGAGGCGCCATGTTAAGTGTTTGTCGAGGAAAACCCCGAGGTATTTGACGGAATCTTGCCAGGTAATTAGACGGTTGTCTAACGATACGTGTTCGTGAGGTGTGTGTCTCCTCTTGGAAAATAGGACTGCTGAACATTTATCGGGGTTTATGGCTAGAGAGAATTTCCTATAGCAGCCTTGCAGCTCGACTACGGCGGTCTGAAGTCATTCCGTTATTATCCTCGTCTGCGTACAGTGCGTATGTCACGTTTAGGGGCGCTGTCGACATATCGTCGTCCAGCAATGCATTTATATGTTCGATGAACACGACAAGGAGCAGCAGACAGAACTTGAAGAGATGTCCTGGCCCGTCGATAAGTAACATTATAAGTAACGTGGTTTATATACGCCGCCGTGGACGTGTTTTAAAGTCGAGTAAAATTTACAAATTCGGACTCGGGGGGAAGACGGTTCGAGACTCACCGGCAGCGGATGATTTTTCAAATCACTTCTGTCGTTGAGATCGAGCTTAGGGTGGAGGGTAATGCACAATAGGCCAAGGGCTGCAGTGCTATTGGGGCGGCAAAGCCGCGGACGAGCCCTGAGCGAGAAAAAAAACGTGGTTTATGTCCAACAATGACTGACAAAGTTTAAATGTTTAACAATGACTGTCCAAGTTTATGATTTTATGTACATACTTTCTTACACCCTTTCTTTGCGCAGCTGTATATCTTGAAATATTGGGGTGAAACACGTACTCTTGCGCCTTGCTTATAGAAAATTTACACACCTTTAAAACTTTCTATAAGACACTTGCTGTAGACACCTTAGTTTGGGAGATATTCTACAAAAACTCACAATTTTCGCAGTTTTTTTTTTTTTGGGAAATCGTAATTTTTTAAAAGTCTGTATCTCAGCCATTATTTAAGCTGCGAAGTTCGCTTTGAGCTCAGACAATAGCAAATTTACTCTAATTTAAATTGAGATATGATTTTAGAAATTTTTTTTCGTTAAAGTTAAACCCTAGGAAATGTAAAAAAATATGTTAATATCGATAACAAAAACAGGAGATGGCGCGCCTAGGTTGAAACTTTGATCTAGGCCTAATCCAAAATTAAAACTCCCCTACTTTTTGCACAGCACACACCTATTTTCTGACGGATTCACTGGAGTAAACTGCCAGCATCGCTTCTAAAATTATTTTGCCGGGTCTAAACACAAACTGATTTTTATTTAGGTAATATCAGCTAGTTTTTCTTTTTGATCAGCAGAATCTTCGCCAGATGACTTTCTACACTTATCATAGTCAATTTTGTGCTGATTGCATTTTCGCAAAATCACCGTTTTTGGAATAGTAGTTCTTCGCTAACACACTGGGCTGCTCTCTTGATTTGTAACAAATTTCCATCCAGTTGAAAAATTATTCTCATCTGAAAACTAACAAAATGGCAAACTATGACATGCTGACGTTGACGCACAGTATTTAAATTAAAAAATGTCTCTTTAAACGGCATAAATATTTCTACAGCCATTTAAATACCTACACGTTTTATATACAGACAATACAAAAAAAAAGTGGATTGGTACCTACGTTATTACCTGATCAGCAAATATCTCATTATAAGACTTACTGTGCGTTATTCCATGAAACGATTTTAGAAATCGACGAATTGGGGTGAAACTTACAACAGAAGGATTGCACATTTCTGATGAACGTGTGTTTCACATAGTTTATGCTGACTTGAAAATGGAAAAGCTTTCGACAAAATGAATTTCGAAATGTACCACAGTTTTGAAGAAGATTTCTCATACTTTTTGGTCGCCTTGTCACTGTGGACGAAACTTGAGTCCATGGCTATGATCCAAAGACTAAAGTGTAATTGAAAGATTAGAAGCATTCTGGTTCTCCACGATGCAAAAAATTCGATGTTCAAAAGTCGGTCAAGATTCTTGCTTTAGGCGTTCGCCCTGGAAAAAATATAATGGAAACATTCTCTTTTGCCAAAAGAACGATTAGGTACCAATAGTGTAATTATATTTGTTCTGTCCGTTAACTTTATGAATGCACCTTGTATACAGAGGAAGTGTGTTGTCCATGACGTCTTGAAGACCAATTATGACCACTTTTCGATGTAAATAACTGTACATGTCTGGCCATGCTATTATAATATTATCACATTCCTTTCTGCTTACTCAAAGCGCGTATTTAATAACCAATTCTTACTTTATGGCATACTAAACACCTTAAATTATGTTACTTGAGCCGGTCATGCTCCACGAATATAACAGCTTTTGCCTGAGATTTAAATATTACTTATGAAGCCTGTTGAATTAACATTGTCTTTACATACTTGTGATATTTATTATTTCTAACATTAAAAGAGTTCTTATTTTTGTAATAAAATAATTCACGAAGGGCAAAACCTATGTGTTTTAAGTCATCATGAACTTAATTGTCGTGATACAAGGTGGTTGTTTACTCGCTTCTGGAATAGTTGGAGATTAGTCGGCGCATAGATTGCCTTTGCGCATGGAACTATATATGTCTACATATGTATCTTTATAGAAATATATATATATATATATATATATATATATATATATATATATATATATATATATATATATATATATATATATATATATATATATATATATATATATACGACTGATAACTCAAAAAATAATGGACCAATCTTGATCAAATTGGTAGGTAACTTTCTTTTGCAAGTGGCTTGGATAAGTTCGTTAGCCAGGAAAATCGGAGCAGGTTTTCCTGGAAAAATTGTGTTTTCTTTATAAAAAAAACCTCATAGCTCCGGAAATAACAAAGTAAGGGCAACCAACAAATTTGGTACGCGTGTTTGTATTGTAAAGAGTGAACTCTGTACGAAAGTTTAGGTCTCTAGCTTTAAAGACAAAGAAGTTATGGGCAGTTAAAGAAACAAATTTTGGAGTTTTCTTCAAAATGTCAAACTCTCAATTTTAAACGTCAAAATTGGTGTTTGTATTATAAAGAGTGAACTCTGTACCAAAATTTAGGTATCTAGCTTTAAAGACAAAAGAAGTTATGGGCAGCCTGTCTCTTTAGCCCAATTAGATGAGGATCGCAGACTCATGGAGGGTTCTGTCTCCGTGGATCTCCAAAAAATATTAGACTGGGGAAGTAGAAATCTTGTACAATTCAACCCCACCAAAACTAAGTCTTGCTTTCTTTCTCACAAGAAATACACCAGCCCTAGACCCATCACAATGAACAACCAAGTTATTCAAAGTAATGAGTCATTTTCTCTTGTTGGCATTTCTGTGGATCGAAATCTTAATTGGCACCAACATGTCACATCAATTGCAGAAGCGGCTGCCAAGAAATTAGGTTTCCTCTTCCGGGCAAGCAAATACTTTTCACCAGCTAATCTCTATACCTTATATACTTCACAAATAAGGCCAAACCTCGAATACTGCTCCCACATCTGGGGTGCAGCTGCCGCTTCTACACTCGCTATTCGGGACTCCATAAAAAAGAGAGCCATACGTCTCATCGGTGACCCTACCCTCTCCCAAAGTCTGTCATCCCTTGCCCACCGACGTGCCGTTGGTGTAATCTCTCTCTTTTATAGATATCTGCACGGGCACTGCTCAGAGGAGCTTTCCTCCATAGTTCCCCCACCTGCTGCCCCCAACAGATCTACCAGGGGAACAGAGCGAATGCACCCTTTTACTGTCCAGGTCACCAGATAAAGAACATCTTGTTACGCCCCCTCTTTTGTCCCGAGGACTTCCAAGTTGTGAAATTCCTTGCCGGCACATGTTTTTCCTTCTCCTCCGAACCTCCAAACCTTCAAGTCCAAAATTAACAAGTTCCCTCTTTCCTCCTTGTCGGCACTCACGGTACGATAGTATTTAGGCTGTAAACCCTCGTGGTGTGTTGTTGAAATTAAAAAAAAAGTTAAAGAAACAAATTTTGGAGTTTTCCTCGAAACGTCAAACTCACAATTTTAAAAGTCAAAATTGGCAATGTTTAGGCAAAGATCGTGAAACAAATACGGATTGTGAAAAGAAAATGTTGCAAGAAGAGTGTTCTGCAAACCCTTAAGTTTCAGACTCAACCGTCACTGCCCTTCATTTTACTAAAATATTTACAGAAAATTCATTTCAAATAGACCCTTTCTTTGATGCTTTGGCTGTCGGTTTAGTGACGTTTATGTGTTAATGGTCTATAATTTTTTTAGCTAATTTTCGTAGAACAAATTCGTTAATGCATTTTTTTAAATTTTTATCGAAATATGATGCGTTTGTAAGAAAAAAGCTGGACGCAGTAAGTGCGTTTTTGTAGCGAATTTTCGGTAAATTTGCAGTTTATTTCCCGAACGCTTTTCAAAAAACTGCTTTCAGAAACCTGCCTAGCCCCCCCCCCCGGATCCACAAACCCTAAGAAAAATTTATTGTTCACACCCCCCAAGGAAGTTACGGGACCAGGTGTGAGTAGGGGTGTATAATATTTTTTTAGCTAATTTTCGTAGAACAAATTCGTTGATGCATTTTTATCGAAATATGCGTTTGTAAGAAAAAAATTTGGACGCCGTAAGTACGTTTTGGTAGCGAATTTTCGGTAAATTTGCAGTTTAGCTCCCAAGCGCTTTTCAAAAAACTGTTTTCAGAAACCTGCCTAGAGTCCCCCCTGGATTCATAAACCCCAAGAAAAAATTTTGTTTCACACCCCCCAAGGAAGTTACGGGACCAGGAGTGAGTAGGGGTGCTGGGCGGGGTACGTAGAAAAGGAAATATGAGCAGAAAATTCGAATAAAACGGGCTTGAAAGTTGTCTTTTTCACATCTTGAAGCCACATCCCCCTTAAACCCTACCTACCCCGCACAGCACCTCTATCCCCCCCAGGTGCCGTAACTTCCTTGGCGGGTAGGAACATGACATTTTTCTTATGGTTTATGCAGCGAGAGTGGTTGTATGCACGCGACGGGGAAGGAAAATCCCCACGAGGAAGCATCCAGGTGGGGTCCTAGTAATGTTTCTGAAAACAATTTTTTGAAAAGCGTTCGGGAGCTAATCTGCAAATTTACCGAATTTTCATTAAATCCTTCAAATTTCAATAACTCAATTTACTATTAACGTAAGCTTTGTTGGTTAGGAAACCAACGTGTGAGTTTGTTTTCGGAAAATTTTTGTATATTTTTAAACCATAAGTAATTTTGATAAAATATAGTACATTTGTTTCTACTACATAGGCTATACCGGTAATCAGATTGATGCCTGCTCGCATTTGCTATTAAAAACATTTTTATGGAAATTCACTTCCATAACACATTTGCTGCATCCAGACTTTTGAAAAAGTTTATATATTTTCAAACAATAAAGTTATTTCGATGAAATATGATACATTGTTCCTACTATATAGGCAACCAAGTTTGATGCCTGCTTTCATCAAAGAAAAACATTTGCTATTAAAAATATTTTAAAGAAAATTCGCTACCATAACGCACTTGCTGCGTCCAGAGATTTTTTTTACATTTATGTATGTTTCGATGAAAATAAAAATTTGGAAACTTAGTTTTTTGTTTTTATACCCCAACAACTAACGTTTGTAGACAACAAAAAAAAAGTTAAAATATTTGGGTAAAATACGGATAATTATTGTCGAGTTCGTATTCGTGCCTTACTTCACATTTAATTTTTTTTTCTGTAATTTTTTCTTATGCAACCCCCATGTTGTAAGACATTGTGTGAAGCAGAAAAGATTGTACTTTCAGAAATTCACAATTACTGGCCCTATTACCATTAAAAAAAAAATGACCTACACCCTGTATATTCTGTAATAAAAGGGGTAAATACTTGGAAATCACGTCATAATATGCGAAAAGACGTCCCATATGCGCATATCAAATTTCAATTTTTTTGGCTGCTTACTTTAGATTTTGTAACCCGTGGTCCATATATTTGGCGCTCACTGTAATTGGTTTGAAATTGAAAAGTCAAGGTAGTGCTTTGTTTTATGGGAGTGTAGTACACATCTGGATTTGTATATATTTTTGCTCGATATTAGGATAAGTGACCTTTTGGTTCTTAATTTTTTAGAGTGGACTGGCAATGTTTTAAAATTCGCAAAATCTCTTGACAATTGAATTAACTTTTGCTGTTATATAAATGTAACGCTCAAAGAAACTGTTAAATGTACTTCAAAGTTAATTGGTGTATTTGTGCCGATTTGACAACGTTGCCGTTATTTAATTGAAGCGTTTCATTACACATTACTCTTGAATCTTGGAACTATAATTACAGTGAGAACGGCCGATGGCATTTAGCGTCCTAGTTTCCGTTAAAGAAATGCCAACGATAGATGTTCATTCAGTGATCATTAAATCTTATCGACATGTTGAAATTTGAGGGAATTAACTGATCATATATACTTATTTCTTGAACCTTAAAAGTTTTTCATTTGAATCGTTCCACCCGAGGCTATCACTGACCGAGTTTTTTACGTTCCGACGAAACACCTGTTTCAGAGTTCATTCACTATGATATGGATGCAGAATATTTGTGTGAGGTAAATTTGTTACGTCTAGCCATGGTTAGAGGTCAGGTCAAACATCTTGTTCTTCATTTGACACTAACATTCAGGCTAGACGTGAAGACGGCATACTTTGAAATGGGGTTTAATATTTAGTAAATTGGTTTACAAGTTTTTCTAAATCAGTTGCTGTCTTATTCAGTAACAGATGTAAATGTGACAGTATGCGGAATATTAAGTGTCCAATGATCAATGAAACCATTAAAAATCTCGGGACGCAGCAAGTGCGTTATGGTAGCGAATTTTCTTTAAAATATTTTTAATAGCAAATGTCTTTCTTTGATGAAAGCAGGCATCAAACTTGGTTGCCTATATAGTAGAAACAATGTATCATATTTCATTGAAACAAATTTATTGTTTGAAAATATATAAACATTTTTCAAAAGTCTAGATGCAGCAAATGTGTTATGGAAGTGATTTTCCATTAAAATGTTTTTAATAGCAAATGCGAGCAGGCATCAATCTGATTACCGGTATAGCCTATGTAGTAGAAACAATGTACTATATTTTATCAAAATTACTTATGGTTTGAAAATATACAAAAATTTTCCGAAAATAAACTTAAATGTTGGTTTTCTATCCAACAAAGCTTACGTTAATAGCAAATTGAGTTATTGAAATTTGAAGGATTTAATGAAACTTTGGTAAATTTGCAGATTAGCGCCCGAACGCTTTTCAACAAATTGTTTTCAGAGACATTACTAGGACCTCACCTGTAGGTTTCAGAACAGTTTTTGGAAAAACGTTCGGGAGCTAAACTGCAAATTTACCGAAAATTTGCTACCAAAACGCACTTACTGCGTCCAGATTTCTTTCTTACAAACGCATCATATCTCGATAAAAAATGCAAAAATGCATTAACGAATTTGTTCTACGAAAATTAGTTTTAAAAAATTATACACCCCTACTCACTCCTGGTCCCGTAACTTCCTTGGGGAGTGTGAACAAGAAATTTTTTTTGGGGTTTGTGGATCCAGAGGGGTGGGGGCCTAGGCAGGTTTCTGAAAACAGTTTTTTGAAAAGCGTTCGGGAGCTAAACTGCAAATTTATCGAAAATTCGCTACCAAAACGCACTTACTGCGTCCAGATTTTTTTCTTGCAAACGCATCATATTTCGACAAAAAATGGAAAAATGCATTCACGAATTTGTTCTACAAAAATTAGCTAAAAAATTATGCACCCCTACTCACTCCTGGTCCCGTAACTTCCTTGGGGAGTGTGAACAACAAATTTTTCTTGGGGTTTGTGGATCCAGGGGGGGCTCTAGGCAGGTTTCTGAAAACAATGTTTTGAAAAGCGTTCGGGAGCTAAACTGCAAATTTACCGAAAATTCGCTACCAAAACGCACTTACTGCGTCCAGATTTTTTTCTTATAAACGCATCATATTTCGATAAAAAATGCAAAATTACATTAACGAATTTGTTCTAAAAAAAATTAGCTAAAAAAATTATGTACCCCTACTCACTCCTGGTCCCGTAACTTCCTTGGGGAGTGTGAACAACGAATTTTTCTTGGGGTTTGTGGATCCAGGGGGGGCTCTAGGCAGGTTTCTGAAAACAGTGTTTTGAAAAGCGTTTGGGAGCTTAACTGAAAATTTACGGAAAATTCGCAATCAAAACGCACTTACTGCGTCCAGATTTTTTTTAAGATAAACGCATCATATTTCGATAAAAAATGCAAAAATGCATTAACAAATTTGTTCCACGATAATTAGCTAAAAAAAAATTATAGGCCGTTAAACCATAAATTTCACTAAACCTACAAATAAATATCCAAACAGCTACCAAACGTAACTAAACTGACAGCCAAAGCACCAGAGAAAGGGTCTATTTGAAATGGATTTCCTGTAAACGTTTTAGTAAAATGAAGGGCAATGACGGTTGAATCTGAAACTTAAGGGTTTGCAGAACACTCTTCTTGCAACATTTTCTTTTCACAAATGGTATTTGTTTTACATTCTTTGCCTAAACATTGCCAATTTTGACGATTAATATTGCGAGTTTGACGTTTTGAGGAAAACTCCTACATTTATTGCTTTAACTGCCCATAACTTCTTTGTCTTTAAAGCTATGGACTTAAATTTTGGTACAGAGTTCACTCTTTTTAATACAAACACGCGTACCAAATTTGGTTGCCCTTACTTTGTTATTTCCGGAGATATGAATTTTTTTATAAAGAAAACACAAAATTTTCCGGGAAAACCTGGTCAGATTTTCCTGGCTAACGAACTTATCCAAGCCACTTGCAAAAGGAAGGTACTCTGCAAATTTTATCAAGATCGGTCCATTATTTTTTGAGTTATCGGTCGGATATATATATATATATATATATATATATATATATATATATATATATATATATATATATATATATATATATATATAAACACAGATCTCCCCATAAGCGAATTTTAAAAAAAAAAAGTCGCTAAAATGAAATATAATATCAGAAATTTAGGGTTGATGATAGTAACCTTCAGCTACATGGAACGTGTAAATAAATTTCTTCAGGCGTGCTTAGTGTAGTTTGCTGATTTTATATCCGCACAGAAGGTATTTACCAAATAAAATTAACTTAAATGCGTCTCAGATTTGATGCTATATTTTTTTAACCGCTGCTCACAAGTCTTATTTCTTGGCTCTCACAAAATCAACGTTGTATGGTGTTCATAAGCTTCAAAGTTCTTCTCTTGGGTATGCACATGGCATCGGAAAATTTCAACACATATTTTACAAGAGGTTTCAAGAGGTTATTTGGTTAACAGTTAGATTCAAACTAGAGTAGGTATTTGCTTTAATGTTTTACGGTACAAGATTTTTACCTATTTGCATTATAAAATTACATACTGGATGGACAATAAAGTCCAGGAATTCTCAAAAATCGCTGCTTTTAAATATGTGTCAGATTTAAGTACTATATTTTTTTAACCGCTGCTCACACAAGTCTGTTTTCTGGCTCTCGCAAAATCAACCTATGTGGTGTTCAGAACCTCCAACATTCTTTTTTTTTATATTTCAACAACACACCACGAGGGCTTACAGCCGAAATACTATCGTACCGTGAGTGTCGACAAGAAGGAAAGAGGGAACTTGTTAATTTTGGACTTGAAGGTTTGGAGGTTAGGAGGAGAAGGAAAAACATGTGCCGGCAAGGAATTCCACAACTATGAAGTCCTCGGGACAAAAGAGCGGGCAATACAGGATGTTCTATGTCTGGTGACCTGGACAGTAAAAGGGTGCATTCACTCTGTTCCCCTGGTAGATCTGTTGGGGGCAGCAGGTGGAGGAACTATGGAAGAAAGCTCATCTGAGCAGTGCCCGTGCAGATATCTATAAGATAGAGGGTGAGGGGGCACCAAGGGCACGTCGGTGGGCAAGGGATATCAGCCTTTGGGTGAGGGTAGGGGCACCGATGAGACGTATAGGTCTCTTCTGAATGGAGTCCAGGATAGCGAGTGTACAAGCGGCAGCAGCACCCCAGATGTGGGAGCAGTATTGTGGGTTTGGCCTTATTTGTGAAGTACATAAGGTATAGAGATTAGCTGGTAAAAAGTATTTGCGAGCCCGGAAGAGGAAACCTAATTTCTTAGCGGCCGCTTCTGCAATTGATGTGACATGTTGGTGCCAATTGAGATTTCAATCCACAGAAATGCCAACAAGTGAAAGGGGTTCATTACTTTGAATAACTTGGTTGTTCATTGTGATGGGTCCAGGGCTGGTGTATCTCTTATGAGCAAGACTGAGATTTGGTGGAGTTGAATTGTACAAGATTTCTACTTCCCCAGTCTAATATTTTTTTGGAGATCCACAAAGACAGAACCCTCCATGAGTCTCCGATCCACATCTAATTGGGCTAAAGAGACAGGCTTAGAATATTGTATATTTGAGTGGAGAGTGCTGTCGTCCGCATAACTGTGAACTGGGATGGATGTGCTAGAGAGGAGGTCATTGATGTGGAGAAGAAACAAAGTAGGGGCTAAAGCTGAACCTTGAGGGACGTCTGCATTAATTGGATACAGTTTAGAAGAATGGTCATCCACGACAGACTCATTGAGGGTTCTGTCTCTGTGGATCTCCAAAAATGTTAGACTGGGGAAGTAGAAATCTTGTACAATTCAACTCCACCAAATCTCAGTCTTGCTTTCTATCTCATAAGAGATACACCATCCCATCACAATGAACAACCAAGTTATTCAAAGTAATGAGACCTTTTCACTTGTTGGCATTTATGTGGCTCGAAATCTCAATTGGCACCAACATGTCACATCAATTGCAGAAGCGGCTGCTAAGAAATTAGGTTTCCTCTTCCGGGCTCGCAAATTCTTTTCACCAGCTAATCTCTATACCTTATATACTTCACAAATAAGGCCAAACCTCGAATACTGCTTCCACATCTGGGGTGCCGCTGCCACTTCTACACTCGCTATCCTGGACTTTATTCAGAAGAGAGCTATACGACTCATCGGTGATCCTACCCTCACCCAAAGGCGCGATCCCTTGCCCACCGACGTGCCGTTAGTGACATCTCTCTCTCTCTCTCTCTCTATCTCTCTCTTTTATAGTTATCTGCACGGGCACTGCTCAGAGTAGCTTTCTTCCATAGTTCTTTCACCTGCTGACCCCAATATATCTACCAGGGCAACAGAGCGAATGCACCATTTTACTGTCCAGGTCACCAGACATAGAACATCTCGTTATGCCCGCTCTTTTGTCCCGAGGACTTCTAAGTTGTGGAACTCCTTGCCGGCATATGTTTTTCCTTCTCCTCCAAACCATCAAGGCCAGAATTAACAAGTTGCATCTTTCCTCCTTGTCGACACCCACGATACGATAGTATTTAGGCTGTGAGCCCTTGTGGTGACTTGTTGCAATTAAAAAAAAGACCAAAATTTGTTGGTAAAAAAAAGCTGCTTTCAATAAGACTTTACCTAGATATCTAAGTACATACAGGATCCAACCTGTATATACAGAATCCACCCTGTATATACAGGATCCACCCTGTATATACATGGGAAAATTCACTACCGTACGTGCTTGCTGCGTCCAGACTTTTTTGAGCTTGGAAAAGTACCGTGAGCATCTTTCTTGGAGTACTTGGAGCTGGTGTATACCGATACCGATCTGGAAAACATTATCCGTACAGTTGTTGGGACTATCGCGCAATCTTCCTACACTCGCCATAGATTAGTAGTATGTATATCGACATATTCACTTGCAGTAAAGACAAAAGGCATTGTAAACAGAAAGAAAGTTCGCTTTTGGCACATACATTAGAACGAACAAGTACACTTGAAGAACCCAAATCACCACAACACATCTTTTTACAGACCTGACGATCGTTTTACCCTGCAAAGTTAGCATCGTCAGAGGATGAAAAAATCCATCCTTTGATGACTGCTTTAAAAAGCCGTGTTGTGGTGATTTAGGTTCTCCAAGTGTACTTATCAGTGCCCATCACAGGTTCCAATCTTCACTTGGTGAATTAGAATGAACAGTTATGAGACTGACATAATAGCTGTGATGCTGTCATTGCTGACAAATAATCATTATTGAAAGGAACATGCAAATCTTTTTTGGGATTTTCACGAAAGCTATAGAAATGAGAAAAAACATGTTTGACACATTGTTGATCAAGAATGGAATAAGGAATCCAAATCTTGAATAAAATACAGGCGTTCCGTTGAAAAAAATGAAGTTTATGTCAAAAAGTACAGCCTATATAAGGCCAAAGGTTGCAGTGCTATCGGGGCGGCGAAGCCGCCGACGAGCCCTGAGGGAGAAAAAAAAACAATAAGTACACTTTGAGAAAACCCAAATCACCACAACACTTATTTCAAAGACCTTACGATCGCTTCGTTGACAAAGTCAACATCTTCAGAGGAAGATAATTTCTCATAGAGAAAAAAAACACCCGATATGTCTAAGTAAAGTCTTATTGAAATCAGCTTTTTTAACCAACAAATTTTGGTCTAAAACTTTTTTTCTAGCGCGTACAGGGGCTGTGATTATATAGCGTCAAAATAGATCTGAAACACCCTGTATTTATTGGAACACACCTTGCATTTTATTTGCTTTATACTTATATGTGTGTTAAATCTGCTATAGTTTTTAGATGTTTTGTGACTTAGTTTTATCATGGAATGATTGAAATTTAAATTTTAATATTCTTTTAGTGGCTTTATATTTGGATATTTGTGAACGATGTAATTTTTTTATTTATTTTTTAGTTGTAGTTTTGTTTTGCTGTATCTGTTGCCTATGTGGTATTTTCATGTTTTGTTGGGTTTTTTTCTTACTCTGGCGTACTCCATGATGCATTTGATTGTGTATTAGAGTGAGTGGATAAAATATCTAAATATCTGTAGGTATTTACATGATCTCCAATAACTTATCAGGAAATTTACGAAAGTTCGCTAAAAATAACAAAGGTTTTGTAGTGTGTCAGCACAAGTTACAATCCAGTTTAACAAACAAAATGTCAACACCGTTACAGGTAACCAAACAGATCATTCGATTTACATAACACAGCCTGTGTCAATTAGTACGCCGTATTCAATAAAGCTTTGCTCTTGTTCTATTAAAAGCTTCTCTTCATTCATCAGAACCTAAAACCTATTATTATTGGGGTCAGGCGCAGGCATGCTTCGGGCAAATTGATCACCGTCCCACTTAAATTATATCTCCACCTATTGGAAGAGCGAAAAGAGAGGTTCACATCGGCAAACCAGCAGCACAAAGAGACTCCGCGATTGTCTATTGTCTTCCTTCACGTTCTGACGTTTCGGGTATCACGACTGATTGGTTGAATGATCGATGACTGGGTGAACGGTATGAATTGTTTCATTCGGGAGGAAATTGGGGAATGAATCTGACGATGACGTGCATAAACCAGTGGTTGCAGAAAGCCTTTCTCCCCAACAAATTCTCAGTCAGTTGCTAGGACGAGAGAAATGCGACGTTGTCATATTATACATTTCATCAATATTTAACATTTGGATGTCAAACTTGGGCAGCTTATTTATAAAATGCCATGATTGTTACCACAACTACTAATTCAATTTTGCTTACGGGGAAGTTTCCAGGCTAACTAGATTAACATTTGAAGCGTGTAATAAAATTTACTTTTTATTGCTTTTTTTAACATGTGGTTCTTGGGTAAGCTTGAAATTTGTTGTCCTTTTAAGGCCTTAAGTAGATGTGACATGAAAAATTTAAGAAACAACTGTCGAAAATTTTCATCATTTCAAGTCGATTAACTTCTGTCACTCTTTTGGGCATGTTATATGTTTTATAAAATTGGCTTAGAAATTGATGCAAAATCCAAAAGCGAAATATATTATATATGATGCATTTAAAATAACAATTTGTTACCACCGTCGAAATTAAATATTATAGAGAAGAATTTAGTTTTTTTTTTTTTTTGGTCTCAAAAAGGTCAAGACGTACCAACAAATTAAATTGATAAAGAGCTTTCCTTCTAAAAGCATCAAAGTGCAGATTTCAAACGCCTAAATTAGCGATTTTTAAACAAATATTTTGAATCCATTTCAAAATATTGCTGGTTATGGAGAACAAATTGTACAAAATGGTAAGTTTTTCTTTCAGAAGCTATTGTTCTTCATTTGGCTAAAATGTTTGCAGAACATTTATTTTATATAGACCTTTTCTGTGATGTTTTGGCAGCAGTTTAAATATTATACAGGGTCTTTGAACGAAAACTTAACCCTTCTTTAACTAGTACAAAAAAACAAGTATATAAACGTTTTATAAATGTGTCAATATTGATTTCAAGGGGGCCAATTTTGTTATAAAATTATTACTAAGATATATATATATATATATATATATATATATATATATATATATATATATATATATATATATATATATATATATATATATATATTCATATACATTGTCTATGCAGCCGTGTACTTTTTTTTTTGTTCCCTCAGGGCTCGTCCGCGGCCTTGCCGCCCCGATAGCACCGCAACCCTTGGTTAATTGTGCATACCCTTTTTTTTTCCTCAGGGCTCGTCCGCGGCCTTGCCGCCTTGATAGCACCGCAACCCTTGGTTGAGTGCATACCCTTAGTCTTACTCCACCCATTCCAAGATCACTGTGCCCTGAACTAGTCTGCACAGCGATTGGTAGGGTGAAGTTTTATATTGCTCTTATTGCTCTGTCTCCGGTCTAGAGTGACCGTAGATCAGTTGTCTTTCCCGGTCCAGAGCTATACACTCACACAAGATGTGCTGGGCTGATTCCTCCCCCGCGCCGCAGAGTCTGCATGCGAGGTCCCCTTCGAACCGCCCCATTTTATGCAGGTGTTTCTTGACGGCCATGTGTCCCGTCAAGAGACCTGCTGTGTTTCTGAGCTGTCCTCTGCTAAGGTTTAGCAGCTCCACAGCTCTCTTTGAACTGGGTCCGTCAATTATTGACTTCCCATGTCTGAGCCCTGGACAGTCCGCCCAGTACACCTTGTGTTGGTTTCTGACCCAGGACATAATGGCTCCCCTGGCAGTGCTCTTTGACACGCCCAGCAGCCGTGTACTACTTTTTTCCCAAAATCGTTCATGTAGTTTTCCAAAAAATGGTACAATTATTACTTTCTTCAAAGCTAACTCATGATTTTTAAATTGATTTTCAACGGGTGGTTTCATCTGGGATAGCTTATCAGTTTTATGTGATAAAATATTTACTTTTAATATTGTTCTTCACTTGTGACACAGTTTATGGCAGATTAGATGAAACAGTTTATTGTTTTCCAAAGCGAGATATTTTGGGCCGTCCAACAAATATCGCTCCCGATCAAGAGAAAGGTATTTTAGTTCGTGCAGCAGATAATCCAGAAATTAGTAAGGCATAAGTGCAGTTGCTAATGTAATTAGATCATCAGTTCTGCGAATATTTCATAATGAAGGTCTTCACTTCGCACTTCTACATAGTTCCCTGCCTGCTGATCTTCCAGTTAGGCTATAATTTTGTCATTCATTTAGTAACAAACAGAATGCAGATGCACTGTTTGTGAATAAAATGCTAGTTACATATGAAGCTACCTTTACTCACCGTGGGGTATTCAACTTCATAAGCAGACATATGTGGGAGAATAAAAATCCTTCCTTATATAGCAAAGGCTGGGTATGTATTTTATGTAACAAGGTACACCGGCTCACTTCCCTTTTCAAGTGCGAAATGACTTAATTGAAAGGTACCCCCCAAGGATATATAGTCCGCGGCAGTCGAATCCCTTAGCCAGCTCATAGCCCGGATTTTAACCCATTAGACCTTTTTCTACTCATCTATACTAATTTTCTCAGACAATACGTAACATACTTTTCTAGATGTCAAGGAAAATCGAAATTAAATTTCTCATTTTAACGCCTGTATATCTTTTAATGTTGATTTTTCGACCGAGATAGGTTTGGCTAAATGTAATATTTTAATTCCAAGAATCTACTGCTACTCACTGTATCGTTACTTTTGGACACCCCCTATAAGTACTCTTATAAATATCCTAGTTATTAATTATCGTTTTAGATATTACAACCTTATTATCTTTGGTGGGTGGAATTGATAGCAAAATTGTTTTTTGACGAGCTGTTTCTTTCTAATTATTAAAGTCTAATCAATATTTTTTTATTTTTGTAAGTTGTTGGTGACAAGCTGGCAACATAGTGATTGATAAAAGTGGCCCGCGTTCGTCGACTTCAGTGATCATTAGCTGGTTCAGAGCCTTGGGGCTCAATTTCTACACTCCGCACATCCGGGTCGGACACCGGCTGCTGTTATACCGATGACCACTATACAGGGTCGGCATGGCCTACTTTATATAGTAAGATTCACCTTTCTGACATGTTTGTTAAGCCGTGTACACACTTTGTAACAAAACATTTTCGTAGTAACTTAATATCTAGGTATATAGGTAGTATATACTAAATTTTTTAAAATTTCTATAACTTTACTGAATAACATTATCTCGAGAGTTCAGTTTTGTGAAGTAACTAGAGAATATTGGAACCTGAGATGAGCACTGATAAATACGCTTGGAGAACTGAAATTATCGCAACACATTTTTAGGACGGAGAATTTTCCATCCTCTGATGACGGCAACTCTGTTAGTGAAACGACCGTCAAGTCTTAAAAATGTATTGCAGTGATTTGGGTTCTCCAAGTGTACCTATTAGAAGTAAGTAGAGTATATAATTTAACCCTATTGTGTCGACGCTACGGAAGCCCGGTGATACGTTCTAAATTTTGATTTATTTTTGTGCATACTGAAAAATAACAACTGAGGCCGTAGCATTTGGTCTGATCAAGTTAAATGCCTCCATGTTCCTCCGTTCTGAGAGAGTGTTACGGCATCTTTTCCGTGTACCATGCGTGGTTGGCCACGTCCTTTTATGTCTTCAAAATACAGGGGTTGTGTCAAATTTTTAGGTTGATGGGGGGGTTAATCTGCGCCTTGGAGTCGGTGTTTGCATATAGTCACGTGAATAGGCTGACGTTAAAAAACGCCCACGCGCGAGTCAAGAATATGTGACCTTACTTCCTCTGCACAGTAAATTTTGTAAGTGGCTTGGATAAGTTCGTTATTTATATTTTTGGTTAAATTTCGGCAAACTTGTACTCCGGAAATAACAAAGCTGTGGCAACCTCTTGGGAACGTAGTTTTATATTATAACACATACTATATACGAAAATTTAAATATCTAGTTAAAAGAAACAACAGTTATAAGCATATAAGGCTAGATGCATTCTCACCACAATTAAAACCGCAGACCGGTTTCGCTCTAATTAGAGCTCGCCAGTACGACATACTAATTGCAGTAAAAATACACCTATAAAGTAATACGGCTATGGTAGCCAGCCTTCCAACACTAAGAGAGATATAAGACACGAAGCACGTGCCGCCATCTCGTTGCGGAACCAAGTAGTATGTTGTCACGGCAGCTCCAAATAACACAAAGTGTTAAATATTAGAGGCTGTATACAACCAACTAACAATTTAATAAATTGTCAGCCCTGGCCCATTTCTACCCTAATATAGGGACAAGGTATGTACTTACATACTTAAGGCTAGATGCATTATCACCACAATTAGAACCGCAGACCGGTTTCGCTCTAATTAGAGCTTGTCAGTACGGCATACTAATTGCAGCAAAAATGCACCTAAAGTAATACGGCTGTGATAGCCAGCCTTCCAACACTGTCGAGCTCTAATTAGAGCGGAACCGGTCTACGGTTCTAATTGTGGTGAGAATGCATCTAGCCTTACATACTTTGTCCCTATATTAGGGTAGAAATGGGCCCGGGCTGACAATTTATTAAATTGTTAGTTGGTTGTATACAGTCTCTAATATTTAACACTTTGTGTTATATGGAGCTGCCGTGACAACATACTACTTGGTTCCGCAACGAGGTGGCGGCACGTGCTTCGTGTCATATCTCACTTAGTGAACAGTTATAAGCATTTAATAAAAATGTTGTTTGGTTAAA
Organism: Tillus elongatus; assembly: GCA_964006375.1. Taxonomy (NCBI): domain Eukaryota; kingdom Metazoa; phylum Arthropoda; class Insecta; order Coleoptera; family Cleridae; genus Tillus; species Tillus elongatus. The sequence goes on along the minus strand of OZ023268.1, from coordinate 117,822,299 downwards.
AAAAATCAATTAAACATTACAGACAAAGATTAACTTTTCAACTTCACAAAATATCAAAACTCTGGACGCAGCAAGTGCGTTATGGTAGTGAATTTTCATAAAAATGTTTCTAATAGCAAATATGTTTTTTTAAGAAAGCAGGCACCAAATTTGGTTACCAGTATAATCTATATATTAGAAACAATGTGCCATGTTTCATCCAAATAACTTTATTGTTGGAAAATGTACAAAAATTTCCGAAAGTAAACTTAAATTGTTCCCGAAAAAACTGGTTTTCTGGTCAACCTTATAGGTTAATAGCAAATTGATTCAAAATTAGAAGCATTTAATGAAAATTCGCTACCATATAGCACTTGCTGCGTTCAGAATTTCTTTTCTTACGAAGATGTATTATATTTCGATGGAAAATACAAAAATGCAATAACATAGGGCGTGTTCGATTCAAAAAATTCACTAAAAAAAAGAAAATTTGAATCACCAACGACTTATCGGCCAGCCTGTAATTGTGGAAATATTTTTAAGATGTAGCTTAAGACACCCTACAATTAATGTATACAACTTTTTTCCTAACTTGCATAATAACGGATATATTGTGCTTTAATGATTTTTTACCATAATTCGACAAAAATGATATACCATTAAACGATAAACTCTATAGCAAACACTACTGCTAAAGCATCAGAAAAAGGGTCTATTTGAAATGAATTTTCTGGGAATATTTTAGTAAAATGAAGGACAATGACGATTGAAACTAAGAGTTCAGGCTTTGTAAAACATTATTCTTGTGACATTTTCCTTCCATAGATCATATTAATTTCAGGTTCACTGCCTAAATATTAACAATTTTGACGTTTTGAGGAAAACCCAAATTTATTTTTCTTTAAATGCCTGTAACTTTTTTGTCTTTTGATCTACAGAGCTAAATTTTGGTAGGTAACTTGCCTATAATGATATAAACCCGCGTATAAAATTTGGTTGCCCTTACTTTGTTAATTTTGGAGATAGAAATTTTTTTCGAAAGAAAACACAAAATTTTCCGGGAAAACCTCGGCGGATTTTCCTGGCTAACGAACTTATCCAAGCCACTTGCAAAAGGAAGGGACTCAACAATTTTGACGTTTAAAATCGCGATTTTGACGTTTTGAGGAGAACCCAAATTTATTTTTCTTTGAATGCCTGTAACTTTTTTGTCCTTTACCCTACGCAGCTAAATTTTGGTAGGTAACTTGCCTATAATGATATAAATCCGCGCATTAAATTTGGTTGCCCTTACTTTGTTAATTCCGGAGATATAATTTTTTTTCGATTTTTTTCGAAAAAAAAAACACAAAATTTTCCGGGAAAACCTCGGCGGATTTTCCTGGCTAACGAACTTATCCAAGCCACTTGCAAAAGGAAGGGACTCAACAATTTTGACGTTTAAAATCGCGATTTTGACGTTTTGAGGAGAACCCAAATTTATTTTTCTTTGAATGCCTGTAACTTTTTTGTCCTTTACCCTACGCAGCTAAATTTTGGTAGGTAACTTGCCTATAATGATATAAATCCGCGCATTAAATTTGGTTGCCCTTACTTTGTTAATTCCGGAGATATAATTTTTTTTCGATTTTTTTCGAAAAAAAAAACACAAAATTTTCCGGGAAAACCTCGGCGGATTTTCCTGGCTAACGAACTTATCCAAGCCACTCGCGAAAGGAAGGTATTTGCCAAATTTTATCAAAATCGGTCTATTATTTTTTTAGTTATAGGTGTGACACATAAATATATAAACATATATATATATATATATATATATATATATATATATATATATATATATATATATATATATATATATATATATATATATATATATATATATATATATATATATATATATATATATATATAACATATAAAGTCTGAAACCGACCTCGGATTTGGGTTCCAGGGGTCCTAAATAGCGCTCATTTGAAGAAATTTTTTCAAAATTCAAAAGTCGAGATCTCCTCATTAGTGAATTTTTTTTAAGAAAATTCACTAAAAACTACGAGAAAAATTACTTGAAAAATTTTATGGTTAATGTCTAGTGACGATGTGAAACGTCAAAATATGTGATTTAAAAAAATCATTCTGGAACTGATGTGGTCTATGAGTGTTAAGACGATTTGAATCGTCAAAATTGATGATTTTAAACAAATGTCCTGGAACTTATGCTGTCTATGAGTGGCAAATATTGCACGAAATGTCCTTACAATGTCCCAGATTTGTATTTCACTGTAATGTTCCTTCATCTGATTAAAATATTTGCAAAAAATGCATTTTGAATAGACCACACTTGTTACAAATAACTCAAAACCGTAGAAAATGCGCATACGACCTTCTGCGATTTTGGCCGGGAAATATACTATTATACTTCACTTGGCATGTTTTTTTTTTCGTCTTTTTTTAAGTCTTACTCAATTTTACAGTTATCTGATTATATTATTTCTATAAATATCTACCATAACGCACTTGCTGCGTCCAGACTTTTTTTTTAGAGAATTTTCATTAAGAAAAATTCGCTAATAGAGAGGTCACGATGAAAAGCTTTTGAAAAAATATCTTCAGATGAGCGCGAATTTGGGTCCCTAGAACCCAAAACCACGGTCTGTTAATACTTTTAATTGTTTATATATATATATATATATATATATATATATATATATATATATATATATATATATATATATATATATATATATATATATATATATATATATATATATATATATATATATTAAACTGTTTTCAATCAAACTTGGCAAATATCTTGTTTGAGCGAAAACCGAGGGTTTCCGGTGGAACATCGGGGAAAACTTTTTGAAAACGCTATATTTTTGTAAGTATCAGAGTAACTGCAATGAGACTTTACATGTTGCTAGGAATAGTACACAATATTTGAGTTTTTTCCAAATTAAAAATAAAATCCCAAAGACATGCGTTGAAACGACTTAGTAGTTAAAGTCCAATGCCTGACAGACAGAGTAGTTAACTGCCACGCGTAGGTTGATTCATACAACAGGTATAAACCATACACCAACGGTAACCATACTAAATATATACCAGGCATAAAACATACAACCCAAACCAACAATCGTGTAATCTCAGCCGCAATTATGGAAAATGACAGACGACATGGAATTAAAAATTTGCCAAGTGGTTGTTATTTAACTGGCGGATTCAATCAATTATTAAAATACACTATATTTGTATCTTTATTAACGGTCCCAAATTCAGTTATAGCGCAGCATAGGTATATTATGCTGTCGCATAATATAGCAGAAATGTAAACAAAGTCAAGACAAGACTATAAAAATAATTCTAAAATAGTTTCTTTTATCTTTAAATTTAAACATAACACGTCATATAAGACCGAAGCAGTCGTGGGATGTGTTTCAATGGTAACTCTACTAATTCTGTAATTAATTGTTACGTATACTTTGAATGTAATATCGCGGGCATGAAGCCGATCTAAAGTATCACGCAAATAAAACGTTAGCTGACTTTTGCCTAGATGGCGCAGGGGCATCGCGCTTGCCTCCTAAGCAGAAGGTTACGCGATCGAATCCAGCTCGATGACTATATGTTTTTTTATGTTTTATTTTGACGTTTGTAGAAACAATAGTGCACAGATTTCATACATTTTGAATAAGATTTCATTTTTGTTTAAAACTCCTAAATAAGTTTGTCACCTTTGAGTCTGAAATTATAATTTTCTTATTGTTGATATTCAAAAAATCGGTTTGATTAGGTTGGCTAAAACGAAATCATACCGGCGATTAATAAGGAAAAATAACTGCTACGTTTATAATTTGGCAGATACTTTACTTTTCTAAATATAAATTACTGAAATTTCTAATACAAGTTTCTTTCAAAGAGACTTACACTATTTAGAGATATAGCAAAATTTAGTTCTTTAGCTTCATAGAAAATCGAGTTTTAGGCATTTTTCTCAAAGGGGGTTTGAGCAAGATTTGTTTGATAATAGAGAGATACCGATGGTAACAATTTCGAAAGAATTCTTCAATGCTTGGGTACTAGGACCACTAAAATCGATCTTCAAGGTATGTGTAAGTTTAAAGTATTAACCTTACTAATATGCCGTATAATAATAGTGTACAATTCTTATGAAAATTCGCTACTATAACGCACTTGCTGCGTCCCGATTTTTTTATACATTGCAACAGGGGCTAGCTGAACGCTTTGATTTGTTTTAATACTTGTGTTAGTTAAGTGCACGAAAATTTTGCTCTGTATTTTTTTTAAATTTCCACATATTCAGGCAAGTGTTTCGCGAAATGGCTGAGAGAAAAAACGACTTTTACAATAAAATATCAGAATATATGTTTTACCGGGTTACCGAATTTTATTGGAAGACTAGCGGTGTTAATTTCGCTTTAATCCATTTGCTTTATAATGTGTACCCAGCTTAATAGTAGATTTATATAAGCCGTACCTTGTGTTTCTCTCTCTTAACGAATACACGTATTTACAGTTTGGTATGAATGGCACGTCTATAATGTTATGAAATGGGAACGTAAATTGGATTCTTGGCATAACTTTAAACAAAAGGATTAGACTATCCAATGGCTCTTGCAAGATAAACAGATTTGGTAATATTTATTCATTATACTTTCATTAAATATTTAAGTAATGAAAATTAAATACTTTTAACTCAACCTAATTATTGTCACCTTTCTCGAAGTGAGTTGATAATATACTTAGTGGTTCGCCATTCCCTTCCGAGGATATTTAACAGCGCACTGTGTTCCCAGGTGGTCACCCATCCAAGTGCCCCACGTTGCTTAACATCAGTGATCGCACCGAGGTGTTCAACGCCATGTGGCTGTCGCTATGCCTTCATTGGATATTACTTTGAAATTATCTGGTCTGTTTAGTTTAAATCAAGTTGTGCCAAATTTTTAGTTAATTTTTATTTAAAAGAATTCACTAATAGAGAGGTATTGATAGTGAGACTTTGCACAATTTTTTTAAATGAGCGCGAGCTAGGACCCCTAGAACCCATATCCGGGGTCAGTTTCAATTATATATATATATATATATATATATATATATATATATATATATATATATATATATATATATATATATATATATATATATATATATATATATATATCCAACCGATAACTCAAAAAATAATTAACCGATTTCGATCAAACTCGGCAAGTGCCTTTCTTTTATTAGTGGCTTGGATGGGTTCGTTAGCCAGGAAAGTCGGACTAGGTTTTCCGGGAAAATTTTGAGTTTTCTTTCAACAAAAATTTTTGTCTCCGAAAATTACAAAGCTATTTTAATTATATTTGGGGTATATGTTGCCTTCGGTTGTTGGTTTCCTTTCTATAGACATCGAATTCTAAAGTGTCTTTATTCTTGTCAACTAATACATCTAGAAAGGGTAATTTATTATTAATTTCTAGATGTATTATTTGGCAAGAATAAAGACACTTTAGAATTCGATGTCTATAGAAAGGAAACCAACACTATAAGTTACATTCCTAACGACTCACATCATACGTACGCACAAAAAATGGCCAGTCTGAATTTTTTAGTAAATCGGTTAATTAATTTTTCTTTAAACAAAAGTAGATATACCAAAGAATTAAATTATATCAAGAACGTGGCCGAATATAACGGATACACTGCTTGCCTGGTGGAAAAATTAATCAACAAACAGAAAACAAAGAATATGTTGACGGAATCAACAACCTTTAAAAGAGATAAATCCGAAATAAACTTTGTTTGCTTACCACTTGAACCTCGATTCACGAGGGGTCTAGATAACATTTTAAAAAAAGTAAACTTGCAGCTAACATTTTCGACAAAAAATACCTTAAAAAACTTGCTAGGTAACCCAAAAGACAAGGATAGCACGGAGAAAATGTCGGGAATTTATGAAATAAGTTGTAAAGATTGTAATCTTAAGTACGTCGGACAAACAAAAAGATCGATTGGAGTTAGAGTCAAAGAACACTTGGTCCAATTACGTTACGGTACTATAGATAGATCTACTGTCGCCCGACATATTTGGGATAATAATCATCACGTTAATGAAGATAATCTGAAATTAATAAAAAATATTAGAAAACCAGGGCAGCTAAATTCCTTCGAAAGTATATATATATATATATTGCGAAATATAGTTACAACAAAAATTGTATGAACGTGGCACCACCGCCGATTACGAGCCACCTGATCGATGTCTTCGCTAAATAAAAATTCCCACGTTTTTAACACGTCCTAGAGATAACATAATAATACAGATAGTTCCGACAAAGCAAACTATGTTAATTTAGGTATCGTTGAACCTTCCCAAAATTATTAGAGATGGACACATTTTAGATAAGTTAGTAGGGACAGTGCAGACCTCGACCCGCGATAAAAATACAATACACTGCAGAATTTGCCTGCGTTTATTTTTCCATCTCAGTTCGGTCCCTTTACCTAAGTTCCGGTACATAAGGTGATGTCAGTTTTTAAAATAGTTAGAATTTTTCATCCTCTGATGACGCTAACTTGGTTAGTGAAACGATCGTCAGGTCTTTTTTAAAATGTGTTGTGGTGATTTGGGTTCTCCAAGTGTACTTGCTTTCTTTATTAGTAGTTGAAAATTTCAGTAACGATGTTGTGCGAAATGTTTGTTGTCTGTTTCTCCAACTATTCAAGTAGCGAGTAAGCACCCATCTTGTGGTAAAACAATTGAGTTTATGATGTGTTTTAGAGACAGGTCTTACTTTTCATCACCTCATAAGAAAGCAGAAAGTTGCTTAAAAACTTTTATTTGCTAGTAATATCATGACTACGTATTATTAAACATTTCAAAAAATTATATATTGTCTGTGACATAAACCAACAAAATTCTTTAATTAAGAAAAGTACATGATATTGTTGCGTTTTCTCCGGGTTCTGGATAAGTGAGACTTTGAATTTTAACAAAACAACTTTATTTACACTCTAAATAAAGATACAATAAAGTTCTAGAACTGTCTCTCTCACCAAACACTTAATTTACTGTCTAAATATGGATATAATAAAAGTTCTAGAACGTCTCTTTCACAAAACACTTAGTTTATCTGGCTTTACAATCACTACTCTCAACAAAAGTCACTAATACACTGAAACTACAGTCGCTACTCTATAACACTTCACAGTAGTTACTCCTTGTTCAAGTCACTTTACATTCTCTAACTGAACTGAACTGAACTCGGGCTGGCTTGCTTCCGCTTTTATATACTCGCCGTACCTTCCCCTCCTTTCTAGAGCATTCCATTCCAGAACGTTCCAGGACCTTCTTTTACTAGAAGGTTCTGTGAATACAGATCGGTCCCGTGTGTATACAGGGGGATGTATATACAGGATGATCCAAATGTGGTCACCACTCCTATGTCACACAAGAGGTGTTTCTCGAACTATAAGATCTCTCTGCGTATACAGGGTGTAAGGGTTCTCTACGTATACAGGGTGTATATACAGGGTGTTCGGAATGTGCAGACCTCAGTTATCCGTTCCGACGGGGTACAAGTTGGTAACTTCGTTATTTCTGGTCCTAGAGGGTTGAGACTTCGCCTGAGGGGGGTCACCCCAGGCACCCCCCGGGGGGTGGGGAGGCGGTGTTGCCAGATTGTGCAAAAATTCCCAGATGTTGGGGAAATTCTGGAGATGTGGCAACACCGCACCTACGTCTATTGAAGTGCTTTGTAACACTGCCCCCCTCCTTAAGACTGTTCGTCCCGAACAGTATTTACCGGCCGCCAACTTGGGGGTTCGTTGCCCCGATAGGGACTCAACCTCTCTATGTGAACAACTTTGGGTTTAGTTCTTGGAGACAGCTGGATTCTGTAGACTAGGTCATTAATTTTCTTAGTCACCAAGTATGGCCCTTCCCATGGTTTCTGAAGTTTCGGACTGAGGCCCTTTCTCCTTGTTGGTTGGTACAGCCACACTGCATCACCTTCCTTGAATGTATGGGGTGTTGCTCTGCGATCCAAGCGCATCTTCATCCGGTCACTGCTTAAGAGGAGCCTATCTCTGACACATCTGTGTATAGTGCGCAGTTTTCCTTCTAGGTCGGCGACATACTCAGGTAACGTAGCTAGGTCCGCTATGTCCTCGTTCGGTGGTGGTCTCGTCATGTCGATTGGTAGCCGCATCTCTCTGCCGGTCAACATCATGGATGGAGTGTAGCCGGTAGATTCATGCTGAGAGCTTCTGTAAGCTAGGAGGAACAGAGGTATCAGCTTGTCCCAGGTTCTCTGATTCTCGTCAACAAACATAGCAAGATACTGATTGATGGTCCTGTTATGCCGTTCTACCATGCCGTCTGATTGGGGGTGGAGTGGCGTTGTTCTCGTTTTCTTTATGCCTAGCAAGTCCATTAGGCTCTTCCAGACCTCTGATTCGAAATTCCGGCCCTGGTCGGTGTGAATCTCCAAGGGTACGCCATGCCGTGATATGACATTTTCCATCAGGGCTTCTGCTACGGTCGTTGCCTCTTGGTTGGGGATCGGCGCAACTTCAGGCCATTTCGAGAAGTAGTCCATCGCCACCATTATGTATCTGTTCCCAGACTCTGTGATGGGAAAAGGTCCTGCGATGTCTATGGCAACTCTCTCCCACGGTGTACCTGAGATGTACTGCATCATTTTTCCTCTGGATCGGGTCTTTGGTCCTTTCTTTGAAGCACATTGGTCACACCTTTTGCACCATTCTTCCACGCTTCTTCGGCAGTTTATCCAATAGAAGCGGTCTCTCACTCTGGCAAGAGTCCTGTTGACCCCAAAGTGGCCTCCACTTCTACTATTGTGTAACTCTTGAAGAACACCGTCTATGCACTCACTTGGCACAACGGTCTGGTATATACAGTCTCTACCATCGGCAGTTTCCCATTTTCGAGTGATCATGTCATTCTTTAGACACAATGAGTCCCATTGTAGCCAGTAGCCTTTAACCTCCGCCCCAAACCGGGACACATCGTGCCACTCAGGTCTTTTCCCCTTTTGTAGCCATTCTCTAATATTTTTCAAGTCTGGATCTGTCTTCTGTGCGTCTCTGATGTATTCAAGATTTACGTCTAGATCGGTGTTATTCTCCTGTCCTGCCACCAGTTGTTTGATCTGATGAGTTACTTTGTCGATCTCTTTGTTCTCTTGTCGCTCGCAAAATTTACATTCATGCACTGAACATGGTCTTCTCGACAGGCTGTCTGCATTGCCGTGACTTCTTCCTTTTCGATGTTCAATCCGGAAGTCGTAGCTCTGCAGTTTCTCTATCCATCGGGCTATCTGTCCTTCGGGATTTCTAAAGTTCAGAAGCCATTGCAGAGCAGAGTGATCCGACCTCACGCGGAATGTTCTTCCATACAGGAAGCTGTGGAAATGTTCGATGGATCTTACAACTGCCAGCAGTTCTTTCCGGGTTACACAGTAATTCCTTTCTGCTTTTCCGAACGTTTTGCTGAAGTAGCCTATCACAAGTTCTTCTCCGGCTTGGAGCTGCGAGAGTACTGCCCCAATGCCATACTGGGAAGCATCGGTGTCCAGTATGAACAGTCCTTCGTCCCGAGGATAAGCCAGTATAGGAGCAGTGAGAAGACGATGTTTGAGTTCTCTAAAAGACTCTTGGCAATCTGGTGACCAGATGAACTCGACCTTATTTTCAGTCAGGCTATGCAGAGGTTTCGCAATGCTGCTGAAGTACTTCACAAAGCGTCGGTAGTAGCTGCAAAGTCCCAGAAAACTTCTGACCTCATGTTTGTTCCTCGGCACAGGCCAGTCTCTTACTGCCTTTATTTTCTCTGGATCAGTTTCTATCCCTTTCTCAGAAACGACATGTCCGAGGAAACTCACTTTCTTCTGGAAGAGGACGCATTTCTTGGGATTAAGTTGCAGATTGGCACCTCTCAGCCTGGAGAAAACCTGCTTCAGATTCGACAGGTGTTCATCGAAAGTCCTTCCAATCACCATGACATCGTCGAGATACACCAGGCATGTTTCCCATGTAAGTCCTCTCAGCACTAACTCCATTAGTCGCTCGAAGGTGGCAGGAGCATTACATAAGCCGAATGGCATGACCTTGAATTGGTACAACCCATTCCCGGTGGAAAAAGCAGTCTTCTCCTTATCGTCTTTATGGAGTTCTACTTGCCAGTAGCCACTTTTCAGGTCTAATGTAGAGAACCACTTTGATCCGGCCAAAGTGTTCAAAGTGTCGTCGATCCGGGGCAGGGGATAACTGTCTTTCTTGGTGACATCATTCAGCTTCCTATAGTCCACGCAAAATCTCATAGTGCCGTCTTTCTTGGTGACCAAAACTACTGGGGACGACCAAGGACTATTAGACTCCTCAATCACACCATCTTCCAGCATTTCGTTAACCATCGCCTTGATTTCTGATTGCTTGGCAAAAGGCAGTCTTCTCGGCGGCTGTCTAATTGGTCTTGCGTCGCCAGTATTAATTCTGTGTTGCACTAGACTCGTACGACCTGTGATTTTATCTTGAGCGAAAATATCGGCCTCCTCCAATACGAACTTCAGGGCCATTTCCATCTCCATGTCGTTCAATTGGCCCCAAGAATTCTTGAACCGCTCTACCATTTCTACTGGCAGTCTTCTGTCTAATGCAGTGGGTGTCACGTTTTTGGACAACATCACTCGGTCAATGGGTTCGCAAGTGGCGATAACCTCACCTTTCTTCAATGTGACCTTGTTAGTTTGTACGTTAGCCACTCTTATGGGTATTGTCTTCTTCGGGTCTACTAAGCATCGTGCGACGAGGGCACCATCACGTCTATCTTTTAGGGGCTCCGCTATGAGAGCAGACATACAATCAAGTTTCTTCTCTAGTCTGGCTCTGACAATCTTCTCACTGTTACCAGCAATCCGTGTATCCTCGTCGACAACAAGTCTCACCCTGGGATTAGCTTCGCCTGCTGTTGGAGATAAATACAACTCTTCGTTACCGATTTTCAAGATCTTATTCTGGAAGTCTACTGATAGGACATCTAAATCTTCCATTAAATCCAGGCCCAGAATAAATTCGTCGACGATTTCTGCGACGACAGCCCTTACCTGTAGCTCAGTACTGCCCAGCCTAATGTAAACAGTGGCCTCTCCATGCACGGGTATTCTATCTCCTTTTGCCGTCTCCAACACAGGCTGTTTGTTGGTAGTGAGTGCTGACTTGTTTGGCAACATGTCTGGACGTACAACGGATCTAGTGGCACCAGTATCGATGGTGAAACTGCATTGTCTTCCGTCTATGCTGCCAGGTATAACGAGGCTCTCGTGGTAGCGTCGGATAGTGGAGACCTTTACTTTGGGGCCTTGGGACTCGCACGCCAGCTGCCGCCCCCTTACACTGGCGTCAGGTCGTTTCCCTGACGCCGCTCACTGTTGGTGTATTCTTGTCTTCTGCGAGCCACCTGTTGGGTTTGTGAGCACTGTCTACTTATGTGCCCTTTCCTACCACACTTGTAACATTCTATGTCTGACCAATCTGCTTTCGTCCTACGTGCCCCAACCGGTACAGTGAGCTTGCTTATGGCTTCTTTTATCATTTTCATTTCTTGCCTTAGTTCCGCTGTCGTGTCTGCAAAGTCCTCTATCTCCTTCACTTCGCGCAGCCTGTTGCGGCGAGGTTGAGATGCATTCTTCGCTGCTTCAAATTCCAAGCCATAAATTACGCAGTCCGTAAGTGTTTTGAACCTTCCGAGCCTTAAAGCTTGTTGCATTTCATTATCAAGTACCCCATCGATGAAGGTCTGGACGGTTATCTGGTTGACAAATTCTTCTGGGGCTTGGGGATATGCCAGTCGCACAAGTTTCTCCACTTCGGCACTAAATTCTTGCAGCGTCTCATTTGGCTTCTGGATCCTTGACTTTAGTTGTGTCTGGTAGACCTGGCTCATGTACTTGTTACCATATCTCAAGTCTAGGGCCTGTATCACTGTTAAGTAGTTTTGCTGTTTCGACTCCGGGATGTTCTGGAGGATTTCTAGGGCTTTACCTCGAAGCGAGAGAATCAGAGCAGTTGCTGCCTGTTGTTCGCTCCACCCATTGCTGAGAGCTGCCGCCTCAAACTGCCTCCTGTACATGGGCCACGATGTTTCTCCGTCAAAGGTCGGCGGCTTCAAGGTTCCATGAGGCTGCTGCACGGCTGGTACATCCGCCTCCGGGCGATTTTGAACTGGGGCCATTCCAGTAACTCCTCTTGGTTCAGTTCTATCAGTCTGGACGATCAACTGTTCAGTCAGTTCTTTATGTGTGCATTCTGTTCCTTTCATGATCATCTTCATTTGTTCTTTCAACCCTTCTACTTCTTCCCATCGTTTATTCAAATCCTCTGTTACATTTTCTACTTTCTTGTCCACATTTTCTACTTTCTTGTCCACATTTTCTACTTTCTTGTCCACGTTTTCTATCTGTTCGTTGATCTGTTCAATTTCTTCTTTTACATCGACTCTTATATTGTGGAACATACTTCGGAGCTCTTCTTTATCTTCTTGTCGCCTCTGTTCGTCTTCTTCGCGTTGCCTCTTGAGGTCTTCTTTATCTTCTTGCCGCCGTCGTTCGTCTTCTTCGCGCCGTCTTCTTTCTTCTTCTTGTCGTCGTTGTTCGCCTTCTTCGCGTTGCCTCTTGAGGTCTTCTTTATCTTCTTGCCGCCGTCGTTCGTCTTCTTCGCGCCGTCTTCTTTCTTCTTCTTGTCGTCGTTGTTCGTCTTCTTCGCGTTGCTTTTTCAGTAAGTCCATCAACTCTTTGATTTCAGCCATCTTGTCGTAGTCAGTCGATCTGGTGTTTACCATTTACAGCTAGCTTGCTTGTTCACTTCTTCACTCACTTATCCCACTTCTGACACCAAATTGTTGCGTTTTCTCCGGGTTCTGGATAAGTGAGACTTTGAATTTTAACAAAACAACTTTATTTACACTCTAAATAAAGATACAATAAAGTTCTAGAACTGTCTCTCTCACCAAACACTTAATTTACTGTCTAAATATGGATATAATAAAAGTTCTAGAACGTCTCTTTCACAAAACACTTAGTTTATCTGGCTTTACAATCACTACTCTCAACAAAAGTCACTAATACACTGAAACTACAGTCGCTACTCTATAACACTTCACAGTAGTTACTCCTTGTTCAAGTCACTTTACATTCTCTAACTGAACTGAACTGAACTCGGGCTGGCTTGCTTCCGCTTTTATATACTCGCCGTACCTTCCCCTCCTTTCTAGAGCATTCCATTCCAGAACGTTCCAGGACCTTCTTTTACTAGAAGGTTCTGTGAATACAGATCGGTCCCGTGTGTATACAGGGGGATGTATATACAGGATGATCCAAATGTGGTCACCACTCCTATGTCACACAAGAGGTGTTTCTCGAACTATAAGATCTCTCTGCGTATACAGGGTGTAAGGGTTCTCTACGTATACAGGGTGTATATACAGGGTGTTCGGAATGTGCAGACCTCAGTTATCCGTTCCGACGGGGTACAAGTTGGTAACTTCGTTATTTCTGGTCCTAGAGGGTTGAGACTTCGCCTGAGGGGGGTCACCCCAGGCACCCCCCGGGGGGTGGGGAGGCGGTGTTGCCAGATTGTGCAAAAATTCCCAGATGTTGGGGAAATTCTGGAGATGTGGCAACACCGCACCTACGTCTATTGAAGTGCTTTGTAACAATATTATAAGCCAAGTAGAAATTCAGAAGCTGCGTCTTTCGCTTATTTAGAAAAATTTAGTTGAACGATTGCGTGAGAAAGCGTGTTTCTATGTTAAAGCAGATAGAAGCAATAAGGTAGTGATTTTGGAAAAAACGAGTATAAAGATAGAGTTTATAACGCCATAGCGACAGGACCGTATAAAAAACTAAATAAAAACCCGCTACCAAAAATGATTTCGGACGTTAAAAATAGTCTAAAGAGTTGTCACATATCAAAAGACTTAGAAAGACAGTTACAAGTTTCTAATCCCAAAGTCCCCAAAAAGTACGGTTTCACAAAAATTCATAAACCGGGAAAATCAATTATTGTTTCGGCTATAGATTCCCCGACATATAATTTAGCAAAGTGGCTGACAAATGAGCTTAAAGGCTTGCCCGTCAAACAAAAAAGTGTTTCAGTAACAAATTCACTTAATTTATTAGTAAGATTAAAGAGGTTAAATTGACTGAAGGTGGGGTTTTAATTTCATTCGATGTAACCTCATTGTTTCCTAGCGTTCCAACGGAGCAAACCTTAAAGTACTTAGATCAGTTGTTAAAAATGAATAACATAAATGAAAATGTCTGCAAAGAATATTTAACTTTAAAAAACCTTTGTATCGAACAAAATATTTTTCAATTCAAAAATGATTTTTTTGAACAAACCCAAGGTACGGCAAAGGGCAATCCGCTATCGTCATTTATTGCAGACCTTTTCATGAGCAGATTTGGAACAGATCTTGAAAGTGAAAGTAGTTATTTTCCTAGAGTGTGGTTTCGTTACGTGGATGATATTTTCGCAGTATTTAACACAAACATTTGCAGAATAGAAGATTTTATTGCCAAATTAAACGATAAATTTGATTGTAGAAAATTTACCCACGAATTAGAAATTAATAATAAATTACCCTTTCTAGATGTACTAGTTATCAAGAATAAAGACACTTTAGAATTCGATGTCTATAGAAAGGAAACCACCACTATAAGCTACATTCCGAACGACTCACATCATACGTACGCACAAAAAATGGCCAGTCTGAATTTTTTAGTAAATCGGTTAAGTAATTTTCCTTTAAACAAAAGTAGATATACCAAAGAATTAAATTATATCAAGAACGTGGCCGAATATAACGGATACACTGCTTGCCTGGTGGAAAAATTAATCAACAAACAGAAAACAAAGAAAATGTTGTCGGAATCAAGGACGTTTAGAAGAGAGAAATCCGAAAAAAACTTTGTTTGCTTACCATTTGCACCTCGAATCACGAGGGGTATAGATGGGATTTTTTAAAAAGTCAACTTGCAGCTAACATTTTCGACAAAAAATACCTCAAAAAACTTGCTAGGTAACCCAAAAGACAAGGATAGCACGGAGAAAATGTCGGGAATTTATGAAATAAGTTGTAAAGATTGTAATCTTAAGTACCTCGGGCAAACGAAAAGATCGATTGGAGTTAGAGTCTATATAGATAAATATACTGTCGCCCGACATATTTCGGATAATAATCATCACTTAATGAAGATAATCTGAAATTAATAAAAAGTGTTACACAACCAGGACAGCTAAATTTCTTCGGAAAAAATATATATATATATATATATATATATATATATATATATATATATATATATATATTGCGAAATATAGTTAGAACAAAAATTGTATAAACGTGTCACCACCGCCGATTACGAGTCACCTGATCGATTGCTTCGTTAAATAAAATTCCCACGTTTTAACACGCCCTAAAGATAACATAATACAGATAGTTCCGAAAAAGCAAACTATGTTAATTTAGTTGTCCTTGAACCTTCCCCAAATTATTAGAGATGGACACATTTTAGAAGTTAGTAGGGACAGTGCAAAGACCTCGTCCGGCGATAAAAATACAATACACTGCAGAATTTGCCTGCGTTTATTTTTCCATCTCAGTTCGGTCCCTTTACCTAAGATCCGGTATATAAGGTGATGTTAGTTTTTAAAGTAGTTAGAATTTTTCAACCTCTGATGACGCTAACTTAGTTAAACGATCGTCAGGTCTTTTAAAATGTGTTGTGGTGGTTTGGGTTCTCCAAGTGTACCTGTCAATAGTCAACTTTAAAAACAGGGACACCTGTATATTACTGATAAACAAGAACAATTCACAGTATTTCTCTAGGTATACGAAATTGATATAACCCTCTCATATTTCCTCTCGAGCAATTTTTAAGTATGGTATTTGTTTGTCAACTGAAATATGAGTAAATAATCGATTACGCACCTGCCGTTTCTCAACGAGTACATACATAAATATCTAGAATCGTTGATTATGATACGGTGCGATAAGTGGTACAATTATTGTCAAGAGAGACCGGATATGCACTAGGTGGCTGGTGTGTTTACGTGTTATCGGCAATGGCGAGGAAACCGGCTGGCCTTGGCTATATTTACCATATCGGGAGTGGAAGGTCGATTTCTGTACGTTTGCCGTTTGCTGTATTTATGCATGCAAGATGCAAGAGAAGACCACTACTTAAGGTCGCTTGCAGAATTCCTATTCAATATGTTTTATATGTTGCAAGTTTCTTTGCATGCATTCTATTGTAAATTATTGCATAATTGTCCAATGGTGTTCTTGAAGAATATGCCTAGCTAGGTGCAGGTGTAGACTATGAAGTTTTGTATTCTTATTAGTATTTCATCCAGACAATAAGCCAGTGATCTAGATACAATCTAGATACAGTGCATTCAAGTCCAGGGTTCGAGTGAAGATTGGAACCCGCAATGAGCACTGATAAGTACACTTGGAGAAACCCCAAAAAAATAATTCATCCTCTGATGATCAACCTTCTTAGTGAAACGATCGTAAGGTCTTTAAAAAGATGTGTTGTGGTGATTTAGGGTTTCTCCAACTGTACTTATGAAGATCGCTGACTTGTAATTATGAATTGTCGAATGGTGTTCTTGAAGAATATGCCTAGCTGGGTGCAGGTGTGGACTAGGAAGTGTTGTATTCTTATTTGTATTTCATCCAGACAATAAGCCAGGTCTTCTGAATAACCTAGATACTGTGCATTCAAGTCCAGGGTTCAAGTGAAGATTGGAACCCGTGCTGAGCACTGATAAGTACACCTGGAGAAACCACAAAAAAATTCATCCTCTGATGACTAACCTTGTTAGTGAAACGATCGTCAGGTCTTTAAAAAGATGTGTTGTGGTGATTTGGGTTTCTCTAACTGTACTTATGAAGATCGCTGACTTGTAATTATGAGTTAGCAATTAACACCTTCACTGCAATTTTATGATCTACAATGTGGGCCCTATACGAGGTAAACCCCAAAAGTTCCCGTCGTGACATAGATCCAGCGTATCGCAGCGTGTCAAAATTTAGTAAGAGATTTTTTTCCCTCAGGGCTCGTCCGCGGCCTTGCCGCCCCGATAGCACTGTAACCTTTGGTTGATTGTGCATACCCTTAGTCTTACTCCACCCATTCCAAAATCACTGTGCCTTGAACTAGTCTGCACAGCGATTGGTAGGGTGAAGTTTTATATTGCTCTGTCTCCGGTCTAGACTGATCGTAGATCAGTTGTCTTCTGCGGTTCAGAGCTTTACACTCGCACAAGATGCGCTGGGCTGAGTCCTCCCCCTCGCCGCAGAGTCTGCATGCAAGGTCCCCCTCGAACCGACCCATTTTATGCAGGTGTGTCAAGAGACCTGTTGTGTTTCTGAGCTGTCCTCTGCTAAGATTTAGCAGCTCCACAGCTCTCTTTGAACTAGGTTCGTCAATTATTGACTTCCCATGTCTGAGCCCTGGACTGTCTGCCCAGTACACCTTGTGTTGGTTTCTGACCCAGGACTTAATGGCTCCCCTGGCAGTGCTCTTTGTCACGCCCAAAGCCGGTACTGGTTCCATAAATGGTTCTGCTGCCCCTCTCTTCGCGAAACTGTCAACTTCTTCATTGCTTTTGACCCCCGAGTGACCCGGCACCCAGATGAGGGTCACCTCATTCTGCCCAGCCAGATGGCTCTTCTCGTCTCGGCACTCACTCACCAGCCAGGAATTTACCTGTGGGCTACTTAGTGCCTTAAGGGCTGCCTGGCTGTCTGTGGCTATGAGGATCCGCTTGTTGGTGTAGCCCCTCCTCTAGTTCTCCCGCACACAGTGCAGGATGGCGTACATTTTGGCCTGAAACACCGTTGCATGGGCTCCGAGGGAAATACTATGACTTACCCTTGGTCCTTCCGAGTAAACACCTGCCCCCGTCCCACGCTCCCCGCCGGATCCATCCGTGAACCAGACAAGCGCGCCCCGTGGTATGCCCGGCGTCTCCTCCCGCCATGCCTCGCGGTCTGGGATTTCCACTGTAAAGTTGTTTTCCCTGCAGATTCACGGGCTCGCGAAGTCAGACCTCATTTCAAACATGGGCTCCTTCACGATCTCCTGAATTTTGCAGTGGCCCCTGAAGCCTGGGTTGATCTTCAGTCTACCATTGCAGGCTAGTCTGTATAGTCCTAGCCTGGCCTCCCCCATAATAACTAAGTGTGTGTGTGGGGGAGGGGGGGTGTGCAGATCCAGCAACACCTCCATGGCGGCTGTTGGGGTTGAAGACATGGCCCCTGTGATTCCTAGGCAAGCCATCCTTTGGATCTTGCCTAGTTTTTGTTTGGCACTGGATTATGTGACCTTAGGCCACCAGACCAGTGCCGCGTATGTTAATGATGGTCTGACCAGCCTTGTTTACAGCCAATGGGCCATACTAGGTCTTAGTCCCCACGTTTTTCCATATAGTTGCCTAGTGACGGCTAAGGTCATGACTGTCTTACGCAGTATTTTTCCAATGTGACCATTCCAGGTTAGCTTAAAGTCCAATTAGTAAGAGATTGGTTCAAGTCTTATTAGCCTTGGAAAAAACAAAAATGAATTTTGTCACTTAGTTTTCTTATATAACTGATACTCGTGCATCACAATGTCAGAAGTCACAAAAATTGAGTATAGATAGAGATGTCATTAAATTCCTTACTCGAGAAGGTCTTCCACCTTAAAGCATTAAAGATCGGCTGGATGGGGTGTACATGGAAAATTCTCCGTATTATTCTAGTAAAAGATTGGTCCTTGGAAGACGACGCGAGAACGCGAAGGACGGTGGAAGTGGTGACGGACAACAATATTTCCCTTGTTGAGGATCTTATACCTATTAAGCGATCGACGCTTGAAAGTGAAAGAATTTTCAAACATTTTGGGGCTTTCAGATACAAGCGTTCTTCGAATCCCCCACGGACATTTAGGCGGTTAGTGCAAGGTGGGTCCCAGAACATCTTCCAGCAGTTCAGCGTTGTGTTGAATGTGTCCGATCCTTTTTGGACCTCTGTGGAGAAAACCCCGTGGACGTGTTGAATACATTTATTGTTACAGGGGATAAAACCATGGTTCTCAACTATGATCCTTTGTACAAAAGAGAGTAGACAGCCGGCAAAAAGGTGATGGCTACGATTTTTTGAAACGGTATTCTTCTCACTGACCTTAAAGAACTCAACACCACAGTCAACGGGGATATTATGCAACACTCTTGCATAAATTACGACAAAATATGTTGGAGAAAAGGCATGGGAAACTGACCAAAGGCGTCGTTTGCTCCATGACAATGCACCCGTACACAATGCTGGAATTGAGCAAGCCGCATTTCGTGACTGCGGTTTCAAACAAATTGAGCACGCTCTGTATAGTCCAGATATGGCTCCTGTGACTACTGCCTATTTGTGATTTGAAAAAGGTTCTCTAAATCCTGTGACAAGGCCAGACTTGAAAAGGTCAAAGCTCACAAAACGCTTCTACACAATCCCAGTCAAGAAAATCGTCAATCATTCAACGACGCAAGAAACCGCTATGTCCGCATTCTTTCTGAGGCAAAAAACTCGTTTAATAACCACATCAAAAACAAAGTCCTCTCAAGCTCCAACGGCGGCAAACCCTTCTGGACTCTTGCTAAGTCTATTGGGAATAATTTCTGCAAGAGCACGTTCCCACCTCTCGTCTCCGGTGATGAAATTGTTTCTACCGCCCTGGGCAAGGCTGAACTTTTTGCTTCGTTGTTCGCCGGAAATTCTACTCTCAACCCACCTCCAAATGTTCAACCACCAACAGTCCCCAACGTCGCGCATAAAATGACTGATATCATTTTCAAAACTAAAAAGGTACGAAAGATGCTCTCTTCTCTTAATACCAGGAAAGCCTCTGGCCTTGACGAGATCCCAGCAATTGTTCTCAAAAAATGCGCACCAGAACTTGCTCCTGTCCTGACTCGTCTGTTTCAGATATCTTACAATAAAGGCATATTCCCTAGTAACTGGAAAACTGCTCGAGTACAACCCATCCCCAAGAAAGGATCCAAAGCGCTTCCTAGCAACTACAGGCCTATTTCTCTCCTTTCAGTCATCTCTAAAGTGATGGAAAAGTATATAAACACCGAACTACTAAAATTCCTTGAAAAACACAGTCTAATCCACGACAGGCAGTATGGATTCCGTCAGCGCAGATCGACTGCCGACCTCCTTTCCTTTGTCACCCATTCTTGGAACAAGTCTATGGAACAACACGGTGAATCCCAGATTGTTGCTCTAGACATATCCAAAGCATTCGACCAGGTCTGGCACGCAGCGCTGCTTAATAAACTTCCGGCCTATGGCCTACCACCAAAACTTTGTACCTGGACAGCAAATTTCCTCTCCAACAGGAGCATATCTGTTGTTGTGGATGGCCATTCCTCTAAACTGTATCCAATTAATGCAGGAGTTCCTCAAGGTTCAGCTTTAGCCCCTACTTTGTTTCTTCTCCACATCAATGACCTCCTCTCTAGCACATCCAACCCAGTTCACAGTTACGCGGACGACAGCACCCTCCACTCAAACATACAATATTCTAAGCCTGTCTCTTTAGCCCAATTAGATGAGGATCGCAGACTCATGGAGGGTTCTGTCTCCGTAGACCTCCAAAAAATATTAGACTGGGGAAGTAGAAATCTTGTACAATTCAACCCCACCAAAACTAAGTCTTGCTTTCTTTCCCACAAGAGATACAGCAGCCCTAGACCCATCACAATGAACAACCAAGTTATTCAAAGTAATGAGTCCTTTTCTCTTGTTGGCATTTCTGTGGATCGAAATCTTAATTGGCACCAACATGTTACATCAATTGCAGAAGCGGCCGCTAAGAAATTGGGTTTCCTCTTCCGGGCTCGCAAATACTTTTCACCAACTAATCTCTATACCTTATACACTTCACAAATAAGGCCAAACCTCGAATACTGCTCCCACATCTGGGGTGCAGCAGCCGCTTCTACACTCGCTATCCTGGACTCCATTCAAAAGAGAGCTATACGTCTCATCGGTGACCCTACCCTCACACAAAGGCTTCCATCCCTTGCCCACCGACGTGCCGTTGGTGACCTCTCTCTCTTTTATAGATATCTGCACGGGCACTGCTCAGAGGAGCTTTCCTCCATAATTCCCCCACCTGCTGCCCCCAGCAGATCTACCAGGGGAACAGAGCGAATGCACCCTTTTACTGTCCAGGTCACCAGACATAGAACATCTTGTTATGCCCGCTCTTTTGTCCCGAGGACTTCCAAGTTGTGGAATTCCTTGCCGGCACATGTTTTTCCTTCTCCTCCGAACCTCCAAACCTTCAAGTCCAGAATTAACAAGTTGCCTCTTTCCTCCTTGTCAACACCCACGGTACGATAGTATTTAGGCTGTAAGCCCTCGTGGTGTGTTGTTGACATTAAAAAAAAAAAAAAAAAGGCCCTTCGCCGGCGCTATTTCAGTGACGATGAAGAGGTGAAAGCTGCGGTTTGTGCACATTTTGAGGACAAACCGAATGAATATTTTTAAGGGATATCGAATTGTTGCTGAAACGATGTAATGAGTGCATTGGTTATTAGGAGGGACTATATTGATAAATAAAATTCAATTGTGAGTCTACGCCGTTTACCGCTTACCTCTCATGTGCCTTAAAAGCCTTTTACTTACGGGAATTTTTTGGTGTCTCAACACAATGTTACCATATCAGCTCTTATCAATTTTCGGGAAAAAAAATTATCTAATGTTCGTGGAAAGCGAATTTTTGTAATAACAAAAATTACGGGACGCAGCAAGTGCGTTATAAAAGCGAGATTTCATAGGAGATGTACACTATTATTATACGGCATATTAAAGTAAAGTATCTGCCAAATTATAAACGTAGCAGTTATTTTTCCTTATTAATCGCCAGTATGATTTCGTTTTAGTCAACCCAATCAAACCGGTTTTTTCAATAACAACAATAACAAAATGTCTGCTGAAAATTATAATTTCAGACTCAAAGGTGACAAACTTATTCAGGCGTTTTAAACAAAAATGAGATCTTGTTCAAAAAGTATGAAATCTGTGCACTATTGTTTCTCCAAATGTAATAAAACATAAAAAACACACATTCATCGACCTGGATTCGATCATGCAACCTTCTGCGTAGAAGACAGCACGCTTCCACTGAGCTACCTGGCTAATACGTCAATTAACGTTTTGCCTACGTGATACTTAACACAGGCTTCATGTCCGGGATAGTATATGAAAAGTATACGTAACAATTAATTACAGAATTTTTTGAAACACATTCAAGGATTGTTTCGGTCTTATATGACGTCTTATGTTTAAGTTTAAAGATAAAAGAAACTATTTTAGAATCATTTTTATAGACTTGACTTGATTTTGTTCACATTTCTACTATATTATGCGAAGGCTTAATATAGCTATGCTGCGTTAAAACTGTAGTTGGGGCCATTCATAAAGCAACAAATATAGTGTATTTTATTAAATGATTGATTCCCCCAGTTAAACAAACACTCGCAAATTTTTAATTTCATGTCTGTCATTTTCCATAATTGCGGCTGAGATTTCACGATTGCTGGTTCGGGTAGTATGTTTTATGCCTGGTATATATTTAGTTCGGTTACCGTTGATGTATGGTTTATACATGTTGTATGAATCAATCTACGCGTAGCAGTTAACCACTCTGTCTGTCAGACATTGGACTTTAACCATTAAGTCGTTTCAACGCATGTCTTTGGGATTTTATTTTTAATTTGAAAAAAACTCTACCAAATTACTTAAAATTCACAACATAGGTTTATTTGCACTATTTATAGCCACATGTAAAGGCTCATTCTAGTTACGCCGATACTTACAAAAATATAGCGTTTTCAAAAATATGTTTGTATATTTCTGGGGGGGAAAATGTCCATTATGGCTGATATACGAACTCGTCCGCGGTCTTAATGCAATGTGAAGGTATGTGCCAAGTTTCGTTCAAACCAGTTGAGTATTTTTTTAGTTATCGCTCGGATATATATATATATATATATATATATATATATATATATATATATATATATATATATATATATATATATATATATATATATAACATTTTAACGGGCCTTGGTTTTGGGCCCTAGGAACCCAAATTCGCGCTAATCTGAAGACATTTTTTATGCTTTTCATCGTGACCTCTCTATTGGCGAATTTTTCTTAATGAAAATTCGCCAAAAAAATGTATTGCGACCATAATTTATCGCACCGTAACCCTTTTACTGCGTCCATACCTTTGGCCTGGAAGAAAATGTACATTACTGTATCATAAGCTTGGAGTTACTTGTATTATTTTATTTCTTGATTAACTGGTCAACGTTTCCATGGCTACATTTTCCAGTGAACTTTTATTTTAAAAAAATTCACTATGCAAAAAAAATTTCAAATGAGCTCGAACTAGGACCCCTAAAACCCATATCCGGGGTCAATTTCGATATATATATATATATATATATATATATATATATATATATATATATATATATATATATATATATATATATATATATATATATGTATGTATGTATGTATGTATGTATGTATGTATGTATCCAACCGATAACTCAAAAAATAATTAACCGATTTGGATTAAACTCGGCAAGTACCTTTCTTTTCTTAATGGCTTGGATGAGTTCGTTAGTAAGGAAAATCGGACAACGTTTTCCGGGAAAATTTTGAGTTTCCTATCGAAAAGAAAATTTTTTCTCCGAAAATAACAAAGGTAATTTAATGAAATTTGGTGTATATGGTTTATAGAAAATTAAGTTATTCAAATTTGAAACATTTAATGCACATTCACTACGATAACGCACTTACTGCGTCCCGAACTTTTTTTAATATCAATTTCGCATGATGATTGAACATTGGGATTACCATGCAAATGATCTGCCAGAAATGTTACCATTGACTATGCGTTATGGGATATAAACGAAACTTTTATGCAAATTAACATGATAAACGGAAAAACACAGTCATGATAAAAAAACAGTATTTTGTAATTCTATAAAGTAATTACTCCTTAATTTTGCCGTGTGTAGTAATATTTCCGTGTAGAAATGCTATTTTTGCATGAGTTACCGATGATTTGCGGGTGGATTTTCTGAGATTGTGTACATCCGTTCCTGCTGACTTTCAGTTGTCTTTATTTTTACTATGGAATGTTGACTTAATAAACTCGCCTATTTCTTTTAACTTTATGGGGAATCACCAAATTACAGTATCTGAATAAATTTTCTTTTGCATACTTATCGAAAAAAAATTCCTGGACGCAGCAAGTGCGTTATGGAAGTGAATTTTCATAGAAATGATCTGGCACAAAATATTTTATTATAACTTTTTTTTCTTGTAACATATAAATCTAAATTTTGATGTATAGTTTACTTTTTATATCGTAAACCTACCTACCAAATTTGGTTATCATAGCGTTTTTATTTTTTGAGAAAATTTTTTTTCGAATGAGAACTCAAAATTTTCCCGGAAAACCTGGTCCGATTTTCCTGACTAACGAAGCCATTTACAAAAGGAAGGTACATGCCAAATTTTATCAAAATCGGCCCATTTTTTTGAGTTATCGGTGATCATAGAAATTGTAAAAAAAAAATAGTCTGTTTCGGATGTCTTGACGAAATCAATCTAATTCGACCATTTTCTTTGATTTTAGGTAAGCAAGTGATCTAAAATTTCGAAATTGTAGTACCCCAAGCAAAATATCTACATAATGGGTATAAGATAATATGGATTAAGGTAAGGTTTATTATGATGCAAGTCACGTAGAATTGTATCTTAGTTTTAAAGTAATAGATATTTCTCTTTTTTATGTTTTATATTAGAAAATATAGTGAAAACTTGAAATTGTATTTGATGAAATTTGGAAGTTGTGCTAAAGAGTAGGTATAAATGGGCGGTTCTGAAACAGCCTCCACCCTGCTGCAATAGTAGGTGCAAAGTCAACCTGAAGTCTATGCGCACGCGCGCGATGTCATTGACGTCATGCTCATTTTGTTTGTTGGCCATGGTTTTTTTTTTTTTTTTTGTTCCCTCAGGGCTCGTCCGCGGCCTTGCCGCCCCGATAGCACCGCAACCCTTGGTTGATGGCCATGGTTTACCGACTTGTACAGCACAGCATAAATGCTGTGGTAACAGTAAGATCGATGGGCGGTTCTGGAACAGTCTCCACCTCGCTACAGCCCTATGTTCAAGCCATATTTGAACTTATACTGTATGAAGCTGTTCCAGAAGCGCCTACTGTTAAATTCGAGTATATCATGGCGGAGAAACAATATCTAAATACTAAACCAAAAATGTTTCAAATAAAACTTGCCGGTCAAAATTTATTGCAATTTTTTTGTAATCTTGATTTATTTCTGTAACAACCAAACTGTTTGTCTTACATAGCCACCTATATACTATATTATTTAATTCCGTTTTTGAACTACATCCGTTATTCTGCAGACAAAGTGATCAAACTTTATCAGGGTTGGATAGGAAGAATTTCGAGAAAAAACGGTCTTACATTGTTATTGCCCGTCTAATAAGAGATCAATTGTTGCTTTTCAAGTTAAAGAAAATGAAAAGGAATAACACACATGTCAAAATAAATGTTCAAAATGCCTTTCATTGTTTTCAAGGCATAAAGCGAATCTTTTTTAAAACGATCGCCTTACATTTGTAAATAATGTTTCTTGCAACACTGCTCTCGCTGCCTCACGAATACGAGGCCTCAGGTCATCCAAGTCTTTTGACCTCTTTGCATACTTGCTTTTTTAGGCGGTCCCACAAGAAACAATCGCATTGGTTAAAATCAGGTGACCGAGCTGTCCACTCTATTTCTACGCGACGCACAATCCATCAATCCGAAAAAAGGTTATGGAAAATTTAAAACTTTTAAGCCAAAATGGGGATGTGGTCCATCTTGTTGGAACCGTAGAACCTGCTGCATCACTGCAGAGATTTTGTGGTTCTGATGCGATATGTTTTCTCTTTAACACAGTTTTTTCCTTCAGGGCTCGTTCGCGGCCTTGCCGCCCCGATAGCACTCCAACCTTTGGTTGATTGTGCATACCCTTAGTCTTACTCCATCCATTCCAAAATCACTGTGCCTTGAACTAATCTGCACAGCGATTGGTAGGGTGAAGTTTTATATTGCTCTGTCTCCCGTCTAGACTGACCGTAGATCAGTTGTCTTTTGCGGTCCAGAGCTTTACACTCGCACAAGATGTGCTGGGCTGATTCCTCCCCCTTGCCGCAGAGTCTACATGCGAAGTCCCCTTCGAACCGCCCCATTTTATGCAGGTGTTTCTTGACGGCCATGTGTCCCGTCAAGAGACCTCTTGTGTTTCTGAGCTGTCCTCTGCTAAGCTTTAGCAGCTCCACAGCTCTCTTTGAACTGGGTTCGTCAATTATTGACATCCCATGTCTAAGCCCTGGACAGTCTGCCCAGTACACCTTGTGTTGGTTTCTGACCCAGGACTTAATGGCTCCCCTGTCAGAGCTCTTTGTCACTCCCAGAGCCGGTTCTGGTCCCATAAATGGTTCTGCTGACCCTCTCTTCGCGAGACTGTCAGCTTCTTCATTGCGTTTGACCCCCGAGTGACCCGGCACCCAGGTGAGGCTCACCTCGGTCGCTCGTCTCTTTAACACAGTCAATTTACTTTGAAATAAAGGAATACCATTTAAAGTTGGAACAATATCTTCTCAGGCGTATATCACAGTGTATTTATGCTAATGGAGCTGTTATATATATATATATATATATATATATATATATATATATATATATATATATATATATATATATATATATATATATATATATATATAATAATAATAAGTCATTACTCACTTCTTTTTCTAATAAGAATATTAATACTCATAAGCAGGGCTTATATGCAAAGTTTTTAGGGAAATATTCGCATATATATGCAGGAAATTTGAAAAAAAATATGCACCAACTTGAACAAAATATGCACAAAAATATCGATATATGCAATGCATAAATAATCATGGTATACCAATAAAAGAAGTTTTTAAAGGTTTAAGCTATTAATTTTATTCACAATCAATACCACATATTATTGCAATTATTTTATTACTATTAACAGATATTATTAAGTGGCGCTCTAAATTATCTATTTTGAAAGATTGCCTTCTCTCAATTAGTAGTTTTTATACGAAGAAAACCTCCGTTCTATGTCGACTTAGGTAATTGGAGCATATTTTAAGCTTGACAATGTGGTAGGGTCTACAGTGTTTAAATCGTATGAAATATCTCCATCCAAAGCTTGTGCAATCTGCGATAACTTGGTAAAACCCTAATTTTTGTGAGTGTTTCTGATAATTTTTTTGTAATTTGTTTGCTGCTGACATTTTTTTATAGTTTCCGTAACTATTTTATAATTACTGTTTATAAAACATAATTGATGGTTCAATTTGGAGTCTTTTAAAATAATTTTTGCTCGTATCACTGACGCACCTGCTTCATCTGCAAATTCAGGCATTACCTCCTTGATTTCTCTAAAATGTTCAAAATAAAATTAATGTCCAAGTTCCCTATCGCGTCATTGCAGGTCTAGGAGGTAATGGTACCCCAGGCAGAACTTCTCTATATCTTTGAACTCTTGAAGGTGCGTTGACGAACACTTTTTTCACTTATTTCACATTATACAGGTAAGTACACTTTGAGAAAGCCCAAATCACCACAACACATCCTTTTTAAGACCTAACCATCATTTCGGTAATAAAGTTAGCTTCATCAGAGGATGAAACATTCTATAATGTACATTTCATCCTCTGATGAAGCTAACGTTGTTAGCGAAACGATCGTTGTGTCTTTAAAAAGATATATTGTGGTGATTTGTCTTCTTAATGTGTACTTATCAGTGCTCATCACATGTTCCAATTCTTCACTTAGTGTAATTATACAGGTGATTTTTCCATGCAGATTGTACACTGGAAATTAAGCTTTTGCAGCAAGTATGTCACTTTACTGTAATATAGCATTCCGGGCATTCTGGTCCTGCGAGTTAAAAAACCTGCCCGGTCAGTTACGTGCAAGACTCATTGTATATGTACTCTACCAAAATAACGACGTGATAACTGCACACAAAACAGATGTTAAATGATAAGTGGGGTACTCCGCTTGCATTTTATTATCGCCGTTTTAAGTCTGCAATTTGCAACGGCAAAAGGCAAATAACAATAAAATTATCCATATGATGAGCCAGAGTCACGTCCTTGGGATGAATCATATGGTGAGTGTGATCACGTGGTGCAAACCAGAATATGAGATCATCTTGGGACAGTTCAGTGTTCTTTGTTTAGAGATTCATTGTTTGTGGATATCCAATTTCATTTGAAGGATATAATTATTGTTTTAATCGCGGTTTGAAATAGGATACTCTACATACGTATTGTAAATCATGAATCATAAGTAGGCTAATAGCTGTAATTTTTTTTGTCATAAGTCATATAATAGTGGTACATAGATAGCTTAAATTCTACGCTTAATCCGCAAGGAAAGAGCTCACAAACGATTCCAGCGGTGAAGATATAAATGAGAGAAATATTTCTAAGGCATCCTACTGTTGACACATATTGTAAAATTTAAACATCAAAAAGGCATCAGTACCCGATCGAATCCCAGAAATAGTTCTGTGTGCTCCTGAACTGACACCAATTTTATGTCGCCTCTTTTCGATGTACAATAAGATGGGGGGGTATTCGAACTTCAATACCTATGTCGCAAAACAATTTTGAAAAAGAAATTTCAATAATTAAGCAAATAGCATTTATCAATGGCTAATCTGTTAAAATAATAGATAAAAAAAAGTCTGGACGCAGCAAGTGCGTTATGGAGGTAAATTTTTATAAAAATGCTTTGAATAGCAAATATGTCTTTTTAATACAAGCAGTCATCAATTTGGTTATCGGTATAACCTATATAGTAAAAACAATGTGCGATATTTTATCAAAATAACTTATTGTTTGAAAATGTACAAAAATTTCCCGACAATAAACTTTAAATGTTGGTTTCCTAGCCAACAAATCTTAGGTTAATAGCAAATTGAGTTATTGAAATTTGAAGCATTTAATGAAAATTTGCTATCAAAACGCACTTACGCCGTCTCGATTTTTTCTTACAAACATATTTCGATAAAAAATGCAATAAAATAATGGTGTTCGAAAAAAAATATTGTAGGGATCACCAACGACTTTGGGCCAGCCTGTGATTAACAAATAAGATGCAGCTCACGGCACCCTGTAATTAACTTACAATTTTTTGTCATCTCTTATATAATAATAATTATATTGAGCTTTACCGTAGAAATGCGTCAGCCTGTATATATGTAAACAGATAAAAACTGAACGTAAACCCGGATATGGATTCTAGGGGGCCTAGTTTACGCTCATTTGAAGAAATCGCGGTCTCCTCATTGACGAATTTTTGTACGAAAATTAGCTAAAAATTATGGACCGTTAAACAGAGCATGAGAGAGAAAATAACTAACCTGTTGCATATCAACCCTTTTTGTAAAACTTCGATCTTTTATATCTGTTGACAATCATCACAAACACTGTTTAGTCCACCCAGTAACATTAATAAAATCGTAAAGGAATAATTTGCATTTGTATATTAAAATGCCCAAATAACACAAGTAATTTGTCAACTGAAATTGAAAACAGATAAACGATCTAATAATGTACGATAAACGTCAGTTACAGCGTGCAACTGACCTGCGCAATGATATCAAATGTTCCTTTGCTAGGTAACCACTGGGACATACTAGATCTCATATACCTATAAACCAGTTTTTACCATTGTCAATAAAAAGCGGTGATATTAAATATAAATGTTTCAAATTTGAATAGCTCAATTTTTTGTCAACCTAGAAAGCTGATTTCTGGTACATGGTTAGGTCTTTCCCAAAGCAACACCACCAAATTTTATCGAAATAGCTTTGTAATTTTCGGAGAAAATTTTTTTTTTCGAAAGAAAACTTAAATTTTTCCCGGAAAACCTTGTCCGATTTTCCTGTCTAACGAACTCATCCAAGCTATTAATAAAAGAAAGGCACTTGCCGCGTTTCATCAAAATCGGTTAATTCCGTTTTGAGTTATCGGTTGGATACATATATATATATATATATATATATATATATATATATATATATATATATATATATATATATATATATATATATATATATATATATATATATATATATATATAAACATATAAAGATCGAAACTGACCCCGGATATGGGTTCTAGGGGCCCAACTTCGCGCTCATTTGAAAACATTTTTGCAAAGTCTCACCATCGATACCTCCCTGTTCGTGAATTTTTTAAGATAAAAATTCACTAAAAGATCTAGAGAAAAGAATACAAAATAGCGATTAATTTAATTTATCTAAATAATAGAGACAAAAAGACAACAGATATGTTTCGATAACTTATTTTGAAACCATTTCAGAAAACATTTCAAAAATTTTAAATATCTGTGCAAATACAAAGGACCTTTTAAATCTTACAAGACGCGTAATTTGCTATTTAACGCCAAAGTAAAATCTTGTTTCTTGAAAAAAAACTAGAGTTTATAAATTAGCTTGTACACATGGTAACGCAATCTACATAGGCCAAACTCCTAGAAATTTTAACAGCCCATACAAAGAACATATTTCTGCATTTATAAATAACCACGTTGACAAATCTACATATGCAAAACATATTATTGATATCGAACATAGACCTACAGTAAATAACCGCATACAACCACTACATTTTTATAATGATAAACGTAAACTAGACTTTTTTAAAGCTTTAGAAGTCAAAAAGCACACACACGACAATAGCTGCCTTGTTTTAAATGAGCAAACTGATTTAATGAATTCTCATTTCTTGGATCTTCTTCTTCCTAATTAAATAAGTCAAAGAAAATACATTTAACTATTCTTTCAAAAAAGTTATAATATGATGATGTATGTCGTTACTTTCATTGTATAGAGTCTGCTTTATTACTGTTATTATTTAGTTATATTATTGTTGTAACTGTTAGTATAGTTACTATAGGCTAGTTCTATTTTTATGTTAAATATTGACATACATCACCTAGACATTTTGAAAGCCTCACCCGTCATCTGTGTTTCGTTTTATTTTCAATTTTGATGAATTTTTTGATCAGAACATCATAACGTACCAACATATCTTTATTTGTAGTTGTCATGATTTCGTACTAATTCAATTTGTATCTGTCTGATGATGCTGTCAAGCAGCGAAACTAGTCACAGAACCGTTAAAGAACATCCGAGAACATCTAGAATTCATAAGAGTCACTTGCTCCAGTTAGGTTACGCGCTTGCTACTATTATCCACTGCTCCTGAGGAGTAGGCATATTCATACCCTGGAGTTAGTTTCCTCTAAGGCTTTCTAAGCAATATATATATATAAATATATATATATATATATATATATATATATATATATATATATATATATATATATATATATATATATATATATATATAATATTATATATATATATATATATATATATATATATATATATATATATATATATATATATATATATATATATATATATATATATATATATAATGTCAGTATCGTTTCGTAGCAACCTTTGGCAAAATTACAAAGGTAAATAATTATCTTCAGCTTATAATCCTTGTACTTTTCGTACATGGAAAGGGTACAACGTACAATTGATTCTTGTGTAGTGTTCACCAGACAATTCGATTTGGAACACCTACTTGGCGAGATATTGTTCGTGTACTACTAGAAGGAACTTCTTCAAGGTTCAAGACTTTATCTTTGGCATCCAAAATTCGTTGATCGTCGGCTTGTTCCATCGCTTCGTCCTTGACGTGTTTGCAAACACCAGTTTCTCGTGCACGGATAGCCAGGTCGGTGAATTTTTGTGGAACAAGCGTTAGGCTAGGAAATCGGTGATGACACAATCGGCTTGCAGTATCAGAATTCTGACGTACTTTTTCCCCTAAATTAACAAAATGTCAGCGTGTTGAATGTTACTCTGATGGGCAATACTTTTTACTCTCCTTATTAGTATTTGTTCAGAAAAAATTATGCCAAACTAACAATGCAACGTGAAACTTGACAGATGGGAGAAATTACTGGCGTCAATCGATTTAGTAAAAAATGCACTGATAACTTATCGTTTAATTTTAGGTTTACATCGAGGCACATTTTATGTTCTAATATCATATATCACTTCTACTTTTGAAGGAGTTTTAGCGTCAATAACCTTCTTTTAAGGTGTTTAATCTTTAATCACCACTAAGTGAGCCAATTTTCAACTAACGATTTCGACAAAAAATACTTCAAAAATTTGCTAGGTAACCCAAAAGACAAGCTGATAACCGCTAAAATGTCGGGGATCTATAAAATAAGTTTTAAAGATAGTGATCTTAAATACGTGGGGCAAACTAAAAGATTTATTGAAATTAGATTTTAAAGAACAATTAGCACAACTAAGATACGATACTATAGATGCGTGGCCCGACATATTTGGGTTAATAATCATCACGTAGATAAAGAGAACCTAAAATTAATCAAAAATATTAGACAACCAGGACAGCTAATCGCTTTCGAAAGTATATATGTCATTAAATATAATAATAATAAAAGTTGTATCATTTCGGCACCGTCGCCTATGTATAGTTTGTTGATCGACCAATTCACGAGAGATTCCTACATAGAGCGTCGGAATGAAGATAACGGAATTTGGATAGGGGAAATTTCCGGTAAATAAGTAGTGAAAGTTTTTTGTTTGAACCACCCTCAAGCGGCTAGACCGAATACCTGCACCGAATATAAACACACTTGTAGTAGTCGTCGACGTTTAGAATTTTTGAACCTCTGATGATGTTAACCAAGTTAGTGAAATGATCGTCAGGTTTTTTTTAAATGTGGTGTGCTGATTTTGGTTCTCCAAGTGTACTTATATGTTTAATCACCCCTTAAAAATAAAATCACAGACCGTAGACCGTTGACACCTTGTATTTATATCTTTCATTTAGTTTTTTTCAGAGGTTAATACTTTGGAATTTGTAATTTTTATCACCACAAAATCAAACACTGATTTACATTTATATATAGATACGCCGAATATTTACGCCAGTCAAAGCATGAACCCATACGTCAACTTCGTCTGAATATTCAGACCGTTTAATTAACACTTTTAAAGTTAATTTACGACAAAATGGGGACATTGGTATCTCACTTTAAAATCAGAAGGAAACCATTTGACTAGTTTACATATTATCGCAGTGAATTATTGTACAAATTATTAGAAAGAATTTTGACGAACTTGCATACCTTTGAAAGTAGCGCTATCTTCGTCGTACCGTGACAAATACCCACAGACGTGGTGTGTCCACCTGACCGGCGATGAACCTGCGCTATCCCGCAAATTAGCTCGCGATCATTGTTGTCAGATCATTTATTTCCTCTCCTTTCAGTTAATTTTTTAGTGAATTTTTATTTTAAAAAATTCACTAATAGAGGTATCGATGGTGAGACTTTGCAAAAAAAATTTCGAATGAGCGCGAACTAGGACCCCTAGAACCCATATCCGGGGTCAGTTTTAATTTTTATATGTATATATATATATATATATATATATATATATATATATATATATATATATATATATATATATATATATATATATATATATATATATATATATGATGTGTATCCAACCGCTAACTTAAAAAATAATTGACGGATTTCGATGAAACTCGGTAAGTGCCTTTCTTTTATGAATGGCTTGGATGAGTTCGTTAGCCAGGAAAATCGGACAAGGTTTTCCGGGAAAATTTTGAGTTTTCTTTTGAAAAAAAAATTTTTTTTCCGAAAATTACCAAGTTATTTTAATGAAATTTGTTGGATATATTGTCTTGATAAAGACCTTACTACATACCAAAATTCAACTTTCTAAGTTTATAGAAAAATAAGATGTTCAAGTTTTGAGTTTTCTTTCGAAAAAAAATTTTTTCTCCGAAAATTACTAAGTTATTTTAATGACAGTTGGCAAATATGTTGCCTTGCGAAAGGCCTTACCACATACCAAAATTCAACTTTCTAAGTTTATCGAAAAGTGAGTTATCCAAGTTTGAAGCATTTAATAAAAATTCACTACCATAACGCACTTGCTGCGTCTCGAACTTTTTATTTTTCTCTTTCGCTTGACATTTTGTATGAATCTATTTTGATTTATAACTATTTGTTGAGTGAGTAGATTTGTATCGTTATTATCCTTGAATCCAGTTTTGTAAAAAATATGTCTTTGTTATTTTTAAGCTATATGAAGAACTAATACATTTTCGAAAACCCAATTTCAATTCAATTGGCATTTCTTCACTTAATTCTGAATTAACTTGTTTTCAAAAGGTTTGGCAGATGATGCGCTATCAGAATAAAATGTTTCCTACTTTCCTAATAATAATAGTAATAATAAATCGCTTTTATTTATTTAAAGTGTACAACGTACATCAAAAATGTTAGCTTACAAATTTCGTACTGTATACAGGGTGATTCATAAGTGGTGACCAAAAATGAAACCCCATGTTCTTTGAACAATTTTAGACAGGGTATGTCCTATAAAATTTTTCCTATAATGCTTCATTAAAAAGATACAGGAAGTTGAATTTCAAAAAATAAAATTTCCCAATTTTTTAAAAAGTAGCACATATATTTTGCTGAAACTTCGCGTGTGTAGGCTGTTATGGAAGGCGCGTATTCTACCATAACAATTGAATAGGCTAATCCAGCAGTGGCGCGCGTACCCACATGTCATTGGTTATTCGTCAAGAAAAAAAATGGGTACGCCAATGATTAATTTTTTTATTTTTTTATTTTTTGTATCTTACTTTCATTCGTGAACAAAATGACTCTCTTGATAATTTTCTGTACGACGCTTATTTTACGAGTAACCAATGAATCAAGTGTTTTAGAGCACAGTTCATGATTTTTAACCAGTCGTTGTTTGGTAGAAAATCGCAATGATACACTTTTATCAGGCTTATAGTAATTTATTTATTACAATAAATGTTCAAAAATGCCTCCATTGGCCTGAATACACGCACGACATCTTTTTAATATGGAAAATTTAATGCCTTGAGGATTCATTGTTGCTTGAATATGACGAAAAGCATTATTTATCAGTTGCAGCAGCTAGAGCATTTCCATCAGCATATCCGTAGATAAAAATTATATCTGCATACTCTTCTGAGGTGTACTCCATTATAAGAAGTAAAAGAGTAGAAAATTTTGCAATTTTATAAAGTTTACCACTTACACCTATTCAAAATAATAACTTGTTAACCTAAACGTCAAGTGACACTTAATGACAACTTTGGCAAACCAGACTACTACTTACTAAAATACAACAGAGATAATCGTCGTACAAAAAATAATCAAGACATTAAATTTTCCATATCAAAAAGATGTCGTGCGTGTATTCAGGCCAATGGAGGCATAAAAGTGTATCATTGCGATTTTTTACCGAACAACGACTGGTTAAAAATCATGAACTGTGCTCTAAAACACTTACCTGATTCATTACTTACTCGACAAATAAGCGTTGTACAGAAAATTACCAAGAGAGTCATTTTGTTCACAATTGAAAGTAAGATTCAAAAACTAAAAAATAAGAAAAAATATCATTGGCGTACCCGTTTTTTTTTTCTTGGGATAACCAATGACATGTGGGTACGCGCGCCACTGTTGGATTAGCCGATTCAATTGTTATGGTAGAATACGCGCCTTCCATAACAGCCTACACATGCGAAGTGTCAGCAAAATATATGTACTACTTTTTAAAAATTGGGAAATTTTATTTTTTGAAATTCAATTTCAATGCCCTATCTTTTTAATGAAGCATTATAGGAAAAATTTTTATAGGACGTACCCTCTCCAAAATTGTTCAAAGAACATGGGGTTTCATTTTTGGTCACCACTTATGAATCACCCTGTATAACTATTCAAAAGAGATGGAAGAAAAAACAAAAATACAACATATAGCTCACTCAGTAACTGCTCTATTCGACAATCCGCAGAAAAAAAAGATTTACTTAATCTATACGAAAAATATTTAAAATATTGGGTGAAGAAATAACTTATATTAAAGTGTTATTTATAGTGATCTGACAAAAGCGTATTATACGTCTGATATTTGACTTGAAACAAACTGAAACATGTAGAGATATATTTAAAGAAAAGGGAATGTAACAAGTACTGATATAAATATTAACCTACATACATTCAAATAAATGAAAATACCTAACAAACAGTGATATATATATACCTAATAATACACATAATGGGAATGCATTACATCTTCATAACTTTAACCCTTTCGCGTTCATTAAAAGCTCTATCTACGTCAGTACTTAGTTATATAACAGATTCCCCATCTTCCTCTGCCCTTCGGCTTCCAGAAGGTTGGCAGATGAACAAAAGAGTAGACAAGCGACAGCGTTGCACATTACGGCAAACAAAATTCTCAACAAGATTTCTACAAAATTGAAACCGAATAAGACGCACTTTCTGTAAAGTAGCTAAACTTATAAGTGCACTTGGAGAACCCAAATCACCACAACACATATTTCAGAGACCTTACGATCGTTTCACTAACCACGTCAGCATCATCAGAGGATGAACAATTATAAACTAAATTAACAGCTACAAATGTATTTATATCATACTTAGACAGACGAACTAAGCCGATGGTAAAAATTGTAGTCGGAGAGCCATCGTTTGTCTATTGTGTCTATACTGCACGGACAAGGTTGACGAACTACTTTTATCTTCTAGTTGACACATTTATGAGCTTTTATCTAATTTAAAGGATAATGGGCTTAAAATGAAAGGTGCCACGTTATTTAAGGGAACTCACGTTCTTTCTTGATCTATGAATTCACTATGTGGATATTGGAGCCCATGACGAGGGCCGACAAGCACATCTGGCGGCAAACCAATAACTGCCGCACATCTTTTTTTAAGGAAAAACGACTGTTTCGCATACAATGTTAACTTTAACAGAGGATGAACATTGTCACTAAAATTCTACATAAAAATAAGTATTAATATTGATTTCTTAGATACAAAGAAAACGAAAGGGGATTTTTAAATCGAGAACTCAACGTAGAGCCTAGTATCTGTATAGACCGGCCGAGTTATTGACAATAATTTATTATTCTGCCAGACAAATTAGGAGTGATTAGCTAGTCAAATGCAAAGTGAGAGTAAAGGGCTTGAAATCAAAGGTGCCGTTTTGTTCTTAATCGATCTTGATATATATATATATATATATATATATATATATATATATATATATATATATATATATATATATATATATATATATATATAGGGTGGCGCATTGAAAACGAAACAGACCGCTTTGCGTCCAGAGAAATTTTTTTGTTAAGGAACGCTGAAACACGTCAATTTTAATATTGAGGGGGACATGTTTTGACATTGTTTTGGTTAATATGATTTATAGCTTCCGTGATTCTGTTTCGTAATTCATTGATATTTTGTGGTGGATCGAATTTATACACATCATTCTTCAGAGTCCCGTACTTTGTGGAACGTCAACTTGTTCACCATAAAACCGAACAGATTGCGGAGGGTTTTCGTTTGAAACCTGTAACATGGCATTATTTGTTTCTTTATTTCTAGGCATTGGTAGTTTCTTTGCGTGGAAGCTGCCGTCGTTCAATAGATTGGTCACTATCCTGCGAAATATTTTGGTGTTTGGTTGTCGTCTTTCTGGGTAGTTGTTTTGATATGAATTTGCAGCTGCCTCAATATTTCGGTTAGAACGAATATAACATTCCAACGTGTCAAAATATTCTTAATTACTGAACATATTGTTGAATAATATTTAAAAAAAAATCTGGGCGCAGCAAGTGCGTTATGGTAGTGAATTTTCATAAAAATGTTTTTAATAACAAATATGTGTTTTTTTTTAAGAAAGCAGGCATCATTGGTATTTGGTTACCAGTATAATCTATATAGTAAAAACAATGTGGCATGTTTCATCAAAATAACTTTATTGTGTGAAAATGTACAAAAATTTCCAAAAGTAAACTTAAAGTGTTCCCGAAAAAAAACAAGTAAAGAAACGTAGAAATATTATTTTAAGATGTAGTTCAAGACACCCTATAATTAATATATACAATTTTTTTTCATATCTTATATAATAACGGATATATTGAGCTTTATTGATTTTTTACGAAAATTCGACAAAAATTATATACCATTAAACGATAAACTCTATAGCTAAGGCTACTGCCAAGCATCAGAGAAAGGGTCTATTTGAAATGAATTTTCTGCAAATATTTTAGTAAAATGAAGGACAATGACGGTTGAAACTAAGACTTTAGGGTTTGTAAAACATCATTCTTGAGACATTTTATTTCTATAGCTCGTATTAGATTCAAGTTACTTGCCTAAATGTTGCCAATTTTGACATTTTAAATCGCCACTTTGACGTTTTGAGGAAAACCCCAATTTATTTTTCTTTAAATGACTATAACTTTTTGTCTTTTAAGCTACATAGCTAAATTCTGGTAGGTAACTTACTTATAAGGATATATACCTGCGTACCAAATTTGGTTGCCCTTACTTTGTTATTTCCGGAGATATAATTTTTTTTCGAAAGAAAACACAAAATTTTCCGGGAAAACCTGGACAGATTTTCCTGACTAACTAACGAACTCATCCAAGCCATTTAAAAAGGGAATTTTTTCACCAAATTTAATCAAAATCGGCCCATTATTTTTTGAGTTATCGGTGTGATACATATATATATATATATATATATATATATATATATATATATATATATATATATATATATATATATATATATATATATATATATATATATATATACATATACATATATATATATATATACATATACATATATATATATATATATATATATATATATATATATATATATATATATATATATATATATATATATATATATATATATATATATATATATATATATAAACATATAAAAATTGAAACTGACCCCGGATATGTTTTCTGGGGGGGCTAATTAGCGCTCATTTGAAGAAATTTTTTCAAAATTCAAAAGTCGGGATCTCCTCATTAGTGAATTTTTTTTAAGAAAATTCACTAATAAACAGGAAACAAACTATTTAGTACAAAATTTTAAGCAACGTGTTAAATACACCTCAAATTATTCAGATATTTAAGAATGACAGTATTCTTAATTGTCGCGATAGTGTTATATCCATAGCAACCTTTCTTCTGTTGTTTTTCAGTTGACTTACGTTTAAAAATCAAACAATTTTCCAAGGCATCTTCGTAAATCATTATTCTGCTTTTTATTGAGTTCTGTTAGTAAATCTAGTTATTTACTAGGCTTACCTATTTAATTTAATTATAACAATTTTTTAGGATCATGTAATGTAAAATATCATTTGTAATAATGGGCCGATTCATTGGTGTGCTCAAAGTTCCTATTTTTTTATCGTGAATCATTACGGAAAATTATGTTAAAAGTAGAAGTCTATTGTTAGACTCCATGGCCTACTGCTTTTTGAACACTTTTTTTGTCATTTGTGTTTTTTTATTTTTTTTATTTTTTTTTTATTATTATTATTGGATTTCATAGCCTACTATCCTCCAAATGACAATCCAAAGTTGAGAATAGCACAAAAAGAGTACTCTGTAAAAAGTGTCCTGATAATGTGCAAGTCTTAGACATGTCAGATCAACGCCTACTTAGACATTAAAGAAATCGACAAATGTTGTTTTCTAAATAACTCGAAAACGAAAAGAGGCAGGGCAAAATACAAGTCATATTTGGAACAAGCATTAAAGTCTACAAAACATTGCAAATTTAACTGTCTCCTTATCTCTAATAATAACGGAGATAGGAATACATTCCCATCCAGTTTGGGACATACTGTATAGTGATTATTCAGAAAGTAAGAAGGATTTTCTTGTGTCAGAAATGTTGAAGAAAGTTAATAACTACACAACCTTGCAGTTTAGTTAGAAACGAATCCAGAATTGACTGAAGAACTCAAAAATACAGTAATATGCAGGGATCCATTTGAAATAACAAAGTTGGTAGGTGTCAGTGAAACATCCCCGGATCTACGATTTTTTCGAACAGGGGCAGAAACTTGATAGTGGCGCCCCTTCTCTAAAAAAAAGGTTTGCTAGTTACGTAGAATCGGGACTCCTAACTTCTTTTTTTTTATTCTACTCCGAGGAGTAGAAAAAATAAGTTTCAATTAAAATTCTCGCCATTAGATGTTGCCAACAATATGTTGCGCTGCAGCTGCTCGCAGCACATTTCATAATCAGCCTTTTTTTTCTCCCTCAGGGATCGTCGGCGGCCTCACCGCCCCGATAGCACTGCAACCTTTGGTTTATTGTGCATGCCCTTAGTCTTTTTACTCCACCCACTCCAAAATCACTGTACCTTGAACTAGTCTGCACAGCGATTGGTAGGGTGAAGTTTTATAATGCTTTGTCTCCGGTCTATACTGACCGTAGATCAGTTGTCTTCTGCGGCGTAGAGCTTTACACTCGCACAAGATGTGCTGGGCTGATTCCTCCCCCTCGCCGCAGAGTCTGCATGCGAGGTCCCCCCGAACCGCCTCATTTTATGCAGGTGTTTCTTGACGGCCATGTATTCTGTCAAGAGACCTGTTATGTTTCTGAGCTGTCCTCTGCTAAGATTTAGCAGCTCCACATCTCTCTTTGAACTGGGTTCGTCAATTATTGATTTCCCATGTCTGAGCCCTGGACAGTCTGTCCAGTACACCTTGTGTTGGTTTCTGATCCAGGACTTAATGGCTCCCCTGGCAGTACTCTGTCACGCCCAGAGCCGGTTCTGGTCCCATAAATGATTCTGCTGACCCTCTCTTAGCGAGACTGTCAGCTTCTTCATTGCCTTTGACCCCCCGAGTGGCCGGCACCCAGATGAGGGTGACCTCATTCTGCCCAGCCAGGTCGCCCGTCTCGTCTCGGCACTCACTCACCAGCCAAGAATTTACCCACTTAGGGCCTTAAAGGCTGCCTGGCTGTCTGTGGCTATGAGGATCCGCTTGTTGGTGTAGCCCCTCCTCTTGTTCTCCCGCAGACAGTGCAGGATGGCGTACATTTCGGCCTGAAAGACCGTTGCATGGACTCCGAGGGAAATACTACGACTCACCCTCGGGCCTTCCGAATAAACACCTGCCCCCGTCCCACGCTCCCCGCCGGATCCGCCCGTGAACCAGACGAGCGCATTCCGTGGTGTGCCCGGAGTCTCCTCCCGCCATGCCTCCCGGTCGGGGATTTTCACTGTAAAGTTGTTTTCCCTGCAGATTCGCGGGCTCGCGAAGTCTGACCTCATTTCAAGCATGGGCTCCTTCACGATTTCCTGAATTTTGCAGTGGCCCCTGAAGCCTGGGTTGATCTTCAGTCTACCATTGCAGACTAGTCTGAATAGTCCTGGCCTGGCCTCCCCCATAATAACTAAGTGTAGGGGGGGTCGGCAAAATCAGCCCTTAGGATGTGTTCAAAAAGTAACTGGGCGTTTTAAAATCAAATGAGTGATTGATAGAACAACGTGCCCTGCACGTTATGCGCTTTGTGGAGCAAGTTTTATTATTTTCAACCATATATTTTATTATGATTTTGGCGTCCCCTGAAACTGCCGCCCGGGTCGGGAGTCCTGGTTTGCTCCCTCCCCTTAGATCCGTGGCTGCAGTGAAAAATTGAACATGGTGCATGACTCAAAATAATTTTAAATCATGCCCTGAATATAACGCAGCGATCTAGGTTTTAATATTCATAATGTGTCTGTTGACCATGCAGAAATGCGGGAAATGCGTTTATATTGACCATCTATTATACTCGCAATGTTCTTTCTTCTCTTCACCTGTACTTTTATGAAGTAGTAGTGGCAACACTGACCGCGTATAGTGTAGTTCGCCGTTCATAGAGAGGATCCGTGAAGGAAATCCTCGCGTACCACAGAAAGATAACTAAGCGGCGGTGGAAAAGATCGCCAGCTGGTTCGTCGATACTTCACTCCGCCTTGTACATGCTTAATGCAGTTGCTTTCCATTCTCTAGCGTCCGTCGCGCCGACCATCCGCGGTTTTTCAGTTCTCTCCGCGAGCAACCTTCACGACTAATCATGTGATCCTTGCATGTGTGTCATATGTTAGCGTGTCATTGCACAGTGTTTTGTTTTGTTAAACTCGGCCTGCTAACTTCGATCGTTTTTTTATTGGGTTTTCCGATGCCCTTTTGATGGTTTGTATAACTGGATAGTGTGGACCTGCTTATGGTTTTTTCTGTGATATGTGCTGTGTCTTTCTTTGGGATAGTGTGTACTGTTATCGCAGTGTTAGTGCTACCTAGATTTAATACTACTACGGAAAAATTTCCACTGAGGTATGTGTCAGAGCCATTCTTGCTTCGTTTACTGCCTTGGAGCAGTTGTACATTTTTATTGTATAGAATGTGGGTGATGGTAAATTTACAGATGAGCTTTCTGAAAAAATCTTACAGTAACATGCTTAGAACCCCCACTGGATGCGTAAACCACAAGAAAAATGTCTTGGAAACAACCCCCAAGAAGGTTACGGCACCAGAAGTGAATAAGGGCAGGGAAGAAGATGAAAAGGAAATATAAACGAAAAATGCGACATAGCAGCTCAGTCTGACCTCTATAAGCTGCCGTTTTCACATTTTAAAGCTATACCTCCTTTTGCCCTGCACAGGACTTCTATTTGCTCCGGGTCCTGTAACCTTCTTGCGCGTAAAAATCACAACTTTTGTCTTCTGGCTTACGTATTCGGGGATGCTTCCAAGTTTGTCGCAGGAAAAAAATCAGAGCCGCGTGTGTGCGATACCAGACTTTATCTATAAGCAGTCCGTTTATCTAAAACTGTCCGTGAGCTTATCTGAATATTCGCCAAAAAAGCAATTAGTAAATTTGCAGTCTCTCTCGGTCAGCTTCAAAAAAAATGTTCAAAAC
Source organism: Tillus elongatus (assembly GCA_964006375.1). Taxonomy (NCBI): domain Eukaryota; kingdom Metazoa; phylum Arthropoda; class Insecta; order Coleoptera; family Cleridae; genus Tillus; species Tillus elongatus. The sequence goes on along the minus strand of OZ023268.1, from coordinate 117,779,109 downwards.
TTGCTTAGAACCTCCCCTGTATGCATAAACCACAAGAGGAATGTTGTGGTTTCAACCCCCAAGAAAGTAACGGTACCAGGAGCGTTAGGAGTACTAGGCGGAATAAAAACTAAACGGAAATATAAATGCAAAATGCGAAAAAAAGCAGCTTAGTTGGACTTCTATAAGCTTCTTTTTCCACATTTTGCAGTTATACTTCGTTTTAATCTTGTTTATCCCCCACAGCACCCCTATTCGCTCCGGGTTCCGTAATTTTTCTGCGGTTGAAACTACAACATTTCTTCCGTGATTTATGCATACATAGATAATTCCTAACATCTTTTAGAAAGCGAACACTGCGTCACTCCCTCATTTCTTCCCACAAAGAGCCGCGGTTCGTCCAAATAAAAAGCTAGGGGAAGGAAAAACGTGATCAGAATGCACCCGCGCAGAAATCAGTCGATGAAGAAATTAAGGCATGTTTGAGGGAAAAAACAATGTCAAAAAACGGACATCGCGCCACACCTTTTCATTTCCTCCGAAAGACGCCCAGTTTGCCCAATCAGAAAGCCACGGGAAGTCCAAACCGCATCACAATGCACCCCCGACCAACCAAACCACCAAACTCACCTCTGGGAAATAACGGCAAGGTAAAAATTAAAGATAGTTTCAACGTGTATGTAGATTTTTATTATTATATTAGTGAATTTTCTTTAAAAAAATCACTAATGAGGAGATCCCGACTTGAATTTTGAAAAAATTTCTTTAAATGAGCGCCAATTTATATCGTTATAGGTGAGCTACCTACCACAATTTAGCTCCGTAGGTCAAAAGACAAAAAAGTTATGGGCATTGAAAGAAAAATAAATTGGGGTTTTCCTCAAAACGTCAAAGTGACAATTTAAAACGTCCAAATTCGCTACATTTAGGCAAAGAACTTGAATCTAATACGAGCTATGGAAAGAAAATGTCTCAAGAAGAATGTTTTACAAAGCCTGAAGTCTTAGTTTCAATCGTCATTGTCCTTCATTTTACTAAAATATTTCCAGAAAATTCATTTCAAATAGACCCTTTCTCTGATGCTTGGCAGTAGTCTTAGCTATGGAGTTTATCGTTTAATGGTATATAATTTTTGTCAAATTTTCGTAAAAAATCGATAAAGTTCAATATATCCGTTATTATACAAGATATGAAAAAATATTGTATACATTAATTATAGGATGTCTTGAGGTACATCTTAAAAAATTATTTCTACAATCACAGGTAGCCCATAAGTCGTTGGTGATACAAATAATCTTTTTTTAGTCGAAAACGCCTTATGTTTTTGCATTTTCGATCGAAATATAATGCATGTTTGTAAGTTAAGGAATTCTGGACGCAGCAAGTGCGTTATGGTAGCGAATTTTGATTAAATGCTTCATATTTGAAAAGCTATTAACCTATAAGGTTGACCAAGAAACGGATTTTTTCGGTTACACTTTAAGTTTACTTTCGAAAATTTTTGTACGTTTTCAAACAATAAAGTTATTTTGATGAAACATGGCACATTGTTTTTACTATATATGTTATACTGGTAATCAAATTTGATGCCTGCTTGCTGGAAAAAAAACGTATATTTGCTATTAAAAACATTTTAATGAAAATTCACTACCATAACGCACTTGCTGCGTCCCGAACTTTTTTAAATTAGCTTTATCTATAAGCAGTCACTGACCGTGGATAAGCTGCAGATGAGTAGCCAATCAAGGTGTGTATGAATTTTTTATTTCTCGTTTTATAAAATTTTTTCTAAAAAGCGCCTCGAAAATAAATTGTAGGACAACCAGTTGAGTTTTTTTGCTTGGTGAGACCTCAAAATATTCTTACATCTGGCACATTCCCTACACTTTCGAAGCTATCGCTAGATTTTCCTGCTTCAAGGCTGAGAGTAATAGTAATCCATCGAACTATCTACCAATAGCCATACTCTGTTTTGTATGAGATTGTCGAGGCTTGCTTTTTTCAGTCAATGTTGTTTCACATTAAGAACAGACTCCATTTCTTAGCATTGTTTCATTCCAGGGAGCTCAATTCATTGCATCTCTACTCTTCACGGGTTGGTGTTCTGGATATCTATGTGTGCCTTTCAATTGTCTAAAATATTCTGTCCTGGACGCTAGAACCAAATTAAGCATTAATAATTTTTTCACTATGAATATCTCATCTGTAGCAATTTTCAAGACATTGCATCAAATAATTTGCTAGATATCAAAGAAAAGCGAAATTCAATTTCTCAGTTTAACACTCTCCTAGTATCTCTTTGAATTTTAGCTTTTAGGCAAGGTAAATCTTAATACATTAATAGTTACAAATTCCTTTCCAACAAACTTAAAAATCAGCTTAAAATGCATGTTTATTTAATGAACAAGAAAAGAAATATCTCTTATAGAAAAATCCACAACCACCAGATATGTATAGCTATTTACAAATTCATAAACAAAACATTCCAATCAGGCCAGTAGTTAGTTATGTTAATACACCTAATCATAAGATAGCCAGCAGACTAGCCACGCTTATTAGAGAAAACAGTTACGTTACAAAATATTTGTTTAACAATGCTTATGAATTAACACAAAATTGAAGTACCATAATTATTCCTCCAAACAGTAAATTAGTTTCGTTGGATGTTTGTGGCATGCATTCTAAAATACCTCCTAGAGAATGTTTCCCTTTCTTAGGTAACATTTTACAACAAAAGAACCTAAATGTCATTTAAAGACAAGAAATAATTAATCTTTTTAACGAATGTATAAAACAAAACTATTTTCAATTTATATGCAAAATGAAGGCCTTTCTCTAGATAGCCCGTCGTCTCCTTTATTAGCCAACATATTCAAAACTAGAAAGCCAAATGTTAACTTCGCATAATATTGTCTTATATTTTAAGCATGTTTTCAAGGTATGTCTACAGTGCTATCGGGGCGGCAAGGCCGCGGACGAGCCCTGAGGGAAAAAAAGGTATGTCTACAAAATTAAATGAGTTTGTGGATTTTATTAGTAACCTTCATGCAAATATCAAATTTACTTTAGAAGAAGACGTCAACAATAGTAAAAGTTTAGAAAGTTGGAAAATAATTCATTTTATTTTTCAATTTACAGGAAACCTACTTACACAGACACAACTATACCATTATGTGACCCTTTTTCACAAAAGCTGTCAGCCTATACTTCCATAAAAGATTGTTACCTATGTCTGAAACCAATTTTGAAAAAGAAATTTCAGTAAGTAAGCAAATAGGATTTAATAATGGTTACTCTGTTAAAATAATAGATATGATAATAGACAAAAAAATTCTGGACGCAGCAAGTGCGTTATGGTAGCGAATTTTCATTCGTAAATGCTTCAAATTTAAATAACTCAAGCCTTAGTGAATTTTCTTTAAAAAAATTCACTAATGACGAGATCCTTGTATATATATATATATATATATATATATATATATATATATATATATATATATATATATATATATATATATATATATATATATATATATATCTATATATCTATCGTACCGATAACTCAGAAATAATGGACCTATTTCGATGAAACAAATCATGATTCGGGTTTTTGCCATGCAACCAAATATTTTGAAGTTGTGATTGGTGGTTATATTTGGCCTTGATTAACTAACCGGCCGTTAAATATTTAATCGAACTTTGTGAAACCGGGCATTAGGCCGGAGCGTTGGTTATAGTTGCGAATAATAAACTCATTTTTTTGTCCAGCCTAGGTGCGGGATCGTTGCCTTTCAGTTAATTAAATATACCTGTCTTTGAAAAATATTTAGCCCTTCAGGTTCCTTTTTTGTTTTAAAATGGGGGGAAAATGTAGGGAATTGCAATTTTTGTTGCAGTTCTTCGTTCGTTTAATTAAAAAAAATACTAGAATCCACCACGATGAGGTGGCTGCAAGGCGGGTTCCACCAACCCACCCTCCCATTAATCTAAAAACTTACTTAGTAAAATCTTTTTTGTCGCCATTTGTGGTGTAGCTTTTCTAGAAGCAATTTTTGCTGGAATTAACCTGTCCTGTGCGGTATTTCCATATACCGACGTGGACGTCTCAGTTACCGTCTTAATCTGTTTTTCGACTGCGTATGTGTGGCATGGAAAATTAAAAATTTCCATGGTATCGGGAATATTAAGAACCACTTCTCTAAGATATGTTTCTGGAATACTTTTTGTCAATGGATGTTCTGTGACTTCCTCTGATTGCCAATTATTTAGCTTGGTATAATTATTAGCATCAAAGTTCAGTTCTGGTATTTCAAAATCAAGAGGTTGGTGATCAGTTTTGGAAATTCGACGCAAGGACAACTCTCTAACGTGTTTTCTGTCATCGCCGAGCATTGCTATTAACACATTTTCCGAATGAGCAAAAAATATTTGTTTGCATCACCTTATTTGCAACGTTTTTGAATTTGGTCGGTAAATATCGAAAAGCTTGGATTAAATGGAATAAACGTTGGGGCCCATACTTACAAGCGGACTTGTACTTTACAAGAAACGAGGTTCTAGCATATATATACCTTAATGACATACTCGGTTAATATATTTAATACATACGATGGTTCTTCTGTTGCAACATATCGTCACTAACTAAATTAAAATGTTTAGGTAGAGCGTTTACAAAGAGAGACACATTTCTATCTGAGAATCCACTTTTGTCACATACGTCAGCCACAGTAGATAAAACCAGTCCTTTTTTGTAAGGCATTCTGGAAGACTGATGGTTGTGACATATGAGACTCGGTACAATCGGTAGCATCCTTGTTATCCATTTGGTAACAGTAGCCGTCCTATTTTTTTTTTCTTTACTTCCACTTTGAACACTAGCATATTCTGAATTCGTGTCTTTAATTTTTTCTCGAATCTCTTTTTCTTCAATTCCTTTCTTTCTAATGATTTTGCGACTTTCTTGGTAGTTTTAACATCAATTTTGCCGATCATTGTGTTTCTTTCACCCCTCTGGCCTTGTAAAAATTCTGGTTCCATTATAGCAACCTTCATTTTACACCTACACAAAACAAAAGTGACAGATTTGTATAGAGAAATGTTAAATAGTTTTAACCTATTGTCTTTAAATATTTTAATTTTTCCAACCAGTTTATTTTTCTTTATCACCTTGTACTTTTCATTGTAGTCTCTTCTGCCTTATTCTTTGGTCTGAAAGAGTAGGAAGGGAAGCTTTTTCTCAAACAGATTTAACATCAACAATAACTATTTACAAATGTCCAACACACTTGAGTCTTTGTTGCTTCTATCCTTGAAAATTTCACCGTACCACAAATATCTCCTAACATCAGAATACCTTGGAAGGGCGTGACCACAAAGTTCACTTGGTGTTCCAAGTATTTCACATTTCACTCGGGGCATTTTTAAATTTTCAATACACGTAACAGTAAATTCTAAATCGAATCGGAAGCACGTCTAACGCAATCAGACACGTCGCTTCAGTTAATTTGGTAACGCACTAAAGCCTCCCAAACGCGCTTTCCCCGCCTCGCCATAATAACCAGTTACGACCTGTTTCGAAAAGACAGCAACTTGCGGTATTAGGGTTATTTTAGTTATTTATTAATTTATTCTACGTTTGGTTTTGGGGCTTAATTTGAAATCAGAGTTTTTATTAAAATTTTACATCCAAAAAGGAACCTGAAGTTATCTTCACGCAGGATTGATTTTTTTGTAAGAGTTTGTACTTCAATATGTACCTATTGTACACCCTGGGATACAGGATATCGAAAAAAACGTTAATTTAAAAAAGTTTAAAAACTGGAGTAACTTAAATGCAACCTAAAAAAAGTATGAACGCAGCAAGTGCGTTATGTAAGTGAATTTTCATAAAAATGTTTTTAATAGCAAATGCAAGCAGGCGTCAATCTGATTAGCGGTATAGCCTATATAGTAGAAACAATGTACCATATTTTACGAAAATTACTTATTGTTTGAAAATGTACAAAAAAAATTCCAAAAATAAACTTAAAATGTTGGTTTTCTAGTCAACAAACCGTGGGTTAATAGCAAATTGAGTTATTGAAATTAAAAGGATTTAATGTAAATTCGCTACCAAAACGCACCTACTGCGTCTCGATTTTTTCTTACAAACATGCATCATATTTCGATAAAAAATGCAAAAATGCATTATCGAATTTGTTCTACTAAAATTAGCTAAAATTATACACCGTTAAACCATAAACTTAACTAAACCTACAGCCAAAGCATCAGAGAAAGTGTCTATTTGAAATGAATTTTCTGTAAATATTTTAGTAAAATGAAGGCCAATGATGGTTGAAGCTGAAACTTAAGTCCTCGCAGAACACTCTTCCTGCAGCATTTTCTTTTCATAATCCGTTGTTCCACGTTCTTCGCCTAAACATTGTCAATTTTGACGTTTCAAATCGCAACTTTGACGTTTTAAGAAAAACTCCAATTTTTTTTTATCTGCCCATAACTTTTTTGTCTTTAAACTTAGAGACTTAAATTTTGGTACATGGTTCACTCTTTATAATACAAACACACGAACCAATTGGTTGCCCTTACTTTGTTATTTCCGGAGATATAATTTTTTTCAGAAAGAAAACACGAAATTTTCCGGGAAAACCTGGGCCAAATTTGGTCAAAATCGGCCGATTACTTTTTGAGTTATCGGTGTGATACGTATATATATATATATATATATATATATATACATATATATATATATATATATATATATATATATATATATATATATATATATATATATATATAAACATATAAAAATTGAAACTGTGTTCTAGGGGGCCTAATTAGCACTCATTTGAAGACATTTTTTTAAATTAAAAAGTCGGGATCTCCTCATTAGTGATTTTTTTAAAGAAAATTCACTAAAATACAACTAATACACACCCAGAGATATAAAATTTCAAAAATTTTCTTTATTGCTGCGCATTACTCGGCATCACTTTTATAGTGAAGTATAAAGGTAATTTCGGAGCACACGTTACATTAATTTTCGCATTCGCTTAACGAAATTTATCTTGCATTGTAATCGTGGTCAGTTCTCAGACGGCGACCGATGTTCGATGTTTTCTTCGCACAAACAGATATGTAATTATAAAGCAAATTTAGCATGACTGACGCGATAAGGTCTACTCTCTCCAGATAAATGAGCAATATTCAAACAAATAACTCTCGTTCGAGTCATCGACCGGACAAAGGAAAAACCTGAACATATAAACTCTAATAATAAACCGTATAAAATGCAGCTTAACCAAAAAGGCTTTTGGCTTATTTTGCACGCTGCGTTTAAGTCATAAAACCTAATGGAATGTAATGCTGCAAACAAAAAGTCAGTTGAAGCATGTGTGGTATGGTTGAGAAGTTTCAATATATTTTATCTTATTATACAGGGTGAGTGATTTATTAGGCTTTTTACAAACTTTGGCAGTTAAAAGAGTAGGTTAGATTTCATAAAGAAATGTTCATATAATCTTATGTCCCATTTCTCTTTGTTCAGAAGTTATAAGCGTGTTCAAAATAGTTAGGTGTACAGGCTGGCCACTAAAAAGGCTGGACGCAGCAAGTGCGTCATGGAAGTGAGTTTTCATAAAAATGTTTTAATAGCAAATATGTCTCTCTAATGCAAGTAGGCATCAATCTGGTTTCCGGTATAGCCTATATACTAGAAACAATGTACCATATGTTATCAAAATTAGTTATTGTTTGAAAATGTACAAAAAATTTCCGAAAATAGACTTCAAATGTTGGTTTCCTAGCCAACAAACCTTAGGTTAATAGCAAATTGAGTCATCGAAATTTGAAGGATATAATGAAAATTCGCTACCAAAACACACTTACTGCGTCTCGATTATTCTTTCATAGAAACACGCATTATATTCCGATAAAAAAATGTAAAAATGCTATAATGTAAGGGTGTTCGAAAAAAACAATTGTGGGGATCACCAACGACTTATGGACCATTTACATGATTGTCAAAATATTTTTATAAGATGGAGCAAAAGACACCCTATAATTAACGTATACATTTTTTTCTCGTATCTTGTATAATAACACTTATTTTGAGCTTACCGTAGAAATGAGTCACCTTGTATATGTCTAAACAGATAAAAACAGAAAGTAAACCTGGATATGGATTCTAGTGGGCCTAGTTTGCGCTCATTTGAAAATTAGCTAAAAATTATAGACCGTTAAACGATAGACTTAACTAAACCTACAGCCAAAGCAACAACTTAACTAAGCCTACTACAGCGAAAGCATCAGAGAAAGGGTCTATGTTAAATGAATTTTCTGTAAATATTTTTGTAAAATGAAGGACAATGACGATTGTAGCTGAAAGTTAAGGGTTTGCAGAACACCCTTCTTGTGATATTTTGTTCACATAAATCATATTTGTTTTAGGTTCTTTGCCTAAATGTTGCGAATTTTGACGTTTCAAATCGCGGCTTTGACGTTTTGAGGAAAACTCCAAATTTTATTTCTTTAACTGCCCATAACTTTCTTCCTTAAGCCGACAGACCTAAATTTTGTGCGTGATTCAATCTTCATAATACCAACACCAAATTTGACTGCTTTATGATTTCCGGAGATATAATTTTTTTCTGTAAAAAAACACAAATTTTCGGGGAAAACCTGCGCCGATTTTCCTGGTCAACGAACTTATCCAAGCCACTTACAAAAGGAAGGTACTCACTAAATTTGATATATATACATATATATATATATATATATATATATATATATATATATATATATATATATATATATATATATATATATATATATATATATATATATATATAATCCTAACTGACCTCGGATAAGTGTTCTAGGGGGCCTAATTAGCGTTCATTTGAAGAAATTTTTTTCAAAATCCAAAAGTCGGGATCTCACTAGTGATTTTTTTAAAAGAAAATTCACTAAAACGAAACAGACGCGTTTAAGGGCACTTATCGTGATTTTGTTGAAAATCGCCTAAAAAAATTAAAGTTTGCTTCCAAGTGGGATGACTTATAACCTTATTTTCAACACCGATCCACCCCTAAAATATTAAATGAGAAGGCGGGGTCAGGTAGCACATCATTTTAGAGCTGGCGTAAATCTCTTTTCAACGGTGCCTTATTTTTAGTAAGTAGAAAAAATTTACTAATCGGGAAATCGTGACTTTTGAATTTTCAAAAAAATTATTCAGGTGAGCCCGAACTAGGACCCCTAGAACTCATCCAAGGTCAGTTTCAGTTTTTATATGTTTATGTTATATATATATATATATATATATATATATATATATATATATATATATATATATATATATATATATATATATATATATTTGTGTGTGTGTGTATGTATGTATGGATACATGAATGTGTGTGTGTGTGTATATCATACCGCTAACTCAAAAAATAATGGGCCGATTTTAATAAATATGGGCAGGGACCTTCCTTTTGTAAGTGGCTGGAATAAGTTCGTTAATCGGACCATGTTTTCCGGAAAAATGTTGGGGTGTCTTTCGGAAAAAAAATTATCTCCGAAAATAACAGAGCTATAGTAACCAAATTTTATGCGTAGGTTTACGTTATAAAAGGTAAACTATGTGCAAAATTGAGATCTCCACGTTACAAGTAAAAAGAGTTGTAAGCATTTAATTTAAAAAAAAATTTAATGTCGGGTCATTTCTGTCTCCAAAGTTTCTTCAAATTTGAAGCAGTTGCTTCAAAACATTAAACTGTTTTGCCAACTAACGTGTCCAAATTTAAAACAATATTTACAATCATTGGGGAGTTTTTTTCCCTCAGGGCTCGTCCGCGGCCTTGCCGCCCCGATAGCACTGCAACCTTTGGTTGATTGTGCATACCCTTAGTCTTACTCCGCCCATTCCAAAATCACTATGCCTTGAACTAGTCTGCACAGCGATTGGTAGGGTGATGTTTTATATTGCTCTGTCTCCGGTCTAGACTGGCCGTAGATCAGTTGTGTTTTGCGGTCCAGAGCTTTACACTCGCACAAGATGTGCTGGGCTGATTCCTCCCTCTCGCCGCAGAGTCTGCATGCGAGGTCCCCTTCGGACCGCCCAATTTTATGCAGGTGTTTCTTGACGGCCATGTGTCCCGTCAAGAGACCTGTTGTGTTTCTGAGCTGTCCTCTGCTAAGATTTAGCAGCTCCACAGCTCTCTTTGAACTGGGTCCGTCAATTATTGACTTCCCATGTCTGAGCCCTGGACAGTCCGCCCAGTACACCTTGTGTTTGTTTCTGACCTAGGACTTAATGGTTCCCCTGGCAGTGCTCTTTGACACGCCCAGAGCTGATTCTGGTCCCATAAATGGTTCTGCTGACCCCCTCTTCGCGAAACTGTCAGCTTCTTCATTGCCTTTGACCCCCGAGTGACCCGGCACCCAGATAAGGGTCACCTCATTCTGCCCAGCCAGGTCGCTCGTCTCGTCTCGGCACTCACTCACCAGCCAGGAATTTACCCGTGGGGTACTTAGTGTCTTAAGGGCTGCCTGGCTGTCTGTGGCTATGAGGATCCGCTTGTTGGTGTAGTCCCTCCTCTTGTTATCCCGCACACAGTGCAGGATGGCGTACATCTCGGCCTGAAACACCGTTGCATGGGCTCCGAGGGAAATACTATGACTTACCCTCGGTCCATCCGAGTAAACCCCTGCCCCCGTCGCACGCTCCCCGCCGGATCCGTCCGTGAACCAGACGAGCGCGTCCCGTGGTATGCCTGGCGTCTCCTCCCGCCATGCCTCACGGTCGGGGATTTCTACTGTAAATTTGTTTTCCCTGCACATTCGCGGGCTCGCGAAGTCTGACCTCATTTCAAGCATGGGCTCCTTCACGATCTCCTGAATTTTGCAGTGGCCCCTGTGCATCATTGGGGAGTACTGTACAATCATTCTTTATTAATATTGATTTTAAAGGGCTGTAACTTTTTAAGCTGCATTTTAGTGTATAATTAAATTGTGTTAAATGAACCTACCCATCTAATTTCCAGGGTATTAATTTCTCTGCCCATTTTGAAAACATCCTGTATGGCTGACTACAAACTAAGCTCTCTTTCACGCGTAATAAGTTCACATTTTCTGTAGTGTTCGAGCATTTTCAATCCTCTGTAATAATTGATTACGGTAATTTATTTCAACGGCATAAACTAAACAAGTTGCTGGCCCCATAAATAAAAATCTCACGGGCTTGAGTCTGGTGATCTAGGTAGCCATGTTGTAGGACATCCATTACCAATGCATTTATTTAGGAAATTATTATACAATCATTCAGTCACTCGTCTTCTTCGGTCAAGAGGGGCCATGTCATGCCGATACTACATATCTTATATCAGGTGTAGCGGAATATCTTTCAGATTATTAAAAATACCATGTAATGGTACCTGTTTGCATTTAAATTTCCACTAGGTACATTTATAAGTAAGGTGTTTTACAATAAGCCGCCCCAAATATTTACACTAAATATCTGCTGGAAACGTCGTATTCTAGTCGCATGTGGATTGTACAGAGACCAAAGGTCTTTTGAAAAATTGCATTCTTCTGCCCATACAAATTTTGAGGTAAATGTGTTGTATTGGGCGTATTGCTCCAGTGACAATTTAAATGCTTTTGGGCATGCAATGATTGTTTACTTGTTCATTTGGTCGATGATATTACACGCCAAACAAAACTTCATGATAATGCAAAATTTCATGCTATGCTTCAGGTACGAATTTCCGGGTGTTCAGTTTCAAGATTAATAAGATTTTCAAAATCTAATGCTAAAGACAGGGTACACCTACAAAAATGAATAAAGGTGTGCTAGAAGAGGCGACAGAAGAAATATAGTAATAATAATAGTTTATTTGCACAAAGGTTGCATATAAATGCTTACCCATAATAAAAATAAAGGAAATAACTAGTTAGATACAAATAAACAAACAAGATAACATAAAATAACATAAATGGAAATAAAATAAAATAAGTTAAATAAAATTATAATAAAATGAGGCCATGAAATTGATAACTTAAGAAGCGTAGGAATGGATAAAATATTATCACTGCTCAAACTCAAGATCTAAGTTTTAGGTCGACCCTTTCATTTTATCTTCCTCAGAATTTCAGTTATATAAGCCTTTGATCGTCTCCTAAAGGCAGTAAAAACCTGTTCATTCTTTAGTTTAACCTGGAGACTACCAAATAATTTAGGACCAAGATAGAAATATGCTCTCTGACCAATCGTTTTATTTGCTTTTGGAACCTCGTATTACATTTTACCAGGTGTTGTATCATGAGGGCTATAATTTACCACCAAATAACGTCTACTCGCAAACTGCAGAACAATAATCTTTAGGAAAAATTACTGCCGCGGATCCATAATTCCCGCTTCCTTCTATAAACTATCTGCCAGATAAGTCATTTCTTTGCACAACATAGTCTTCAAGAATCGTTTCTCTATTCAAATTATTGAAGACGCCACCCCAATTCACTATACCATATCTGATGTGAGACTCGTAGCTCTCATTTGTTTTACGGTGAGTACGTGGTAAGCGCCAAAGTTTCCCGGCCTGACAGATCCAGGATATCGTAGCCTATCAAATTTTCGTAAGACATTGGTTCAAATCTTATTAGCATTGTAAAAAACAAAAATGGCCTTTATGTCAATTAGTTTTCTTATAATTGATACTTGTTGACCACGATGACAGATGTCACGACTATAGGGCTGTTATCAAATAGCTTACTGAGATGGTCTTCCACTACAAAGCATCAGAGATCGGCTGGATGGGGTGTAGGGGGAACATTCTTCGTCTTATTCTGTAATAAAATATTGGTGAAAACAGTTTTGAATCGGACAGGAATACTTGGAAAATGATGCAAGAACAGGAAGTACAGTGGAAGTGCTGACGAACAACAAGTTTGGCCTTGTTGGGGATCTCGTGTTAAGCGATCGACGCTTGGAAGTGAAAGAATTATCATAGATGTCGGGTATTTCAGATACTGATGGGTATTTTCTAATAGACAAGTACACTTGGAGAACGCAAATCACCGTGATTTGGGTTCTCCAAGTGTACTCGTCAGTACTCATCACAGGTTCCAATCTACACTTAGTATTTTCTAATCGACTTTAAACAACGCAACACCACAAACAACGGGGCATATTATGCAACACTCATACGTAAATTACGATAAAATATTCGGGAGAAAACACGCGGTAAACTGACCAGAGGCGTGCGTTTGCTCCATGGCAAGGCACCCGTGAACACTGCTGGAATTGCACAAGCCGCAATTTGTAACTGCGGTTTCGAACAAATTGATCACGCTCCGTATCATCCAGATATGGCTCACAATGACGACGAAGAGTTGAAAGCTGTAGTTAGGGCGCATTTTGAGGCCAAACCGAAAGGATATTTTTTAGGGGTATCGAATTGTTGCTGAAACAATGTAGTAAGTGCATTGATGTTAGGAAGGACTATATTGAAAAATAAAATTCAATTGTGTCCGCTGTTTTTTTTCATGGTCAGGCTGGAAAATTTTGGCGCTTACCTCATACATCATTAAGAGCTCTGAATCTCTAAAGAATGGACTGCAGCTTTTTTACAACATACTGGAAGATATCCCATCTAACATGTTTATCGAGTACGACACCCAGGTACTTTACCTCAAGAAAGAAATTGAAAAAAGGAAAGCAACATTTGAAGGACATATACTTGTAAAGAACAGAAGAGGTAGGGCAAGAAGAAAACTTCTGGAAACGTATCCGAATTGATTAATTATGGAAGCCACATTGAAAAGGTCAAAGCTCACAAAAAGCTTCTACACAACCCAGTCAAGAAAACCGTCAAGCATTTAACGACGCAAGAAACCGCTATGCCCGCATTCTTTCTGAGGCAAAAAACTCTTTTAATAACCACATCAAAAACAAAGCCCTTTTAAGCTCCAGCGGCAGCAAACCCTTCTGGACTCTTGCTAAATCTGTTGGGAATAATTTCTGCAAGAGCACGTTCCCACCTCTTGTCTCAGGGGATGAAATTGTTTCTACCGCCCTGGGTAAGGCTGAACATTTTGCCTCGTTGTTCGCCGGCAATTCTACTTTCAACCCACCTCCAAATCTTCAACCACAAACAGTCCCCAATGTCGCGCATAAAATGACGGATATCATTTTCAAAACTAAAAAGGTACGAAAGATGCTCTCTTCTCTTAATACCAGGAAAGTCTCTGGCCTTGGCGAGATCCCAGAAATTGTTCTCAAAAAATGCGCACCAGAACTTGCTCCTGTTCCGACTCGTCTGTTTCAGATATCTTACAATAGAGGCATATTCCCTAGTAACTGGAAAACTTCTCGAGTACAACCCGTCCCTAAGAAAGGATCCAAGGCGCTTCCTATCAACTACAGGCCTATTTCTCCTTTCAGTCGTCTCTAAAGTGATGGAAAAGTATATAAACACCGAATTACTAAAATTTCTTGAAAAACACAGTCTAATCCACGACAGGCAGTATGTATTCCGTCAGCGCAGATCAACTGCCGACCTCCTTTCCCTTGTCACCCATTCTTGGAACGAGTCTATCGAACTACACGGTGAATCCCAGATTGTCGCTCTAGACATATCCAAATCATTCGACCAGGTCTGGCACGCAGCACTGCTTAATAAACTACCGGCCTATCGCCTACCACCAAAACTTTGTACCTGGATGGCAAATTTCCTCTCCAACTGGAGCATTTCTGTTGTCGTGGATGGCCATTCCTCTAAAATGTATCCAATTAAAGCAGGAGTTCCTCAAGGTTCAGCTTTAGCCCCTACATTGTTTCTTATCCAGTGGATAACACAGAGTGTTAAAAATAGAGACAGTATACAACTAACTAACAATTTAAAAAATTGTTAGCCCTGGCCTATTTCTACCCCAATATAGGGACAAAGTATGTAAGACTAGATGCATTCTCGCAACAATTAGAACCGTAGACCGGTTTCGCTCTCATTAGAGCTCTTCAGTACGGCATACTAATTGTAGCAAAAATGCACCAAAAATAACACGTGTTATTTGGAGCGGGCGTGACAACATAGTACTTGGTTCCGAACTAGGTGGCGACACGTTCACCACTCACTTAGTGTTTTAAGACTGGCTATACTACAGCCGTGTTATTTTTGGTGCATTTTTGCTACAATTAGTATGCCGTACTGAAGAGCTCTAATGAGAGCGAAACCGGTCTACGGTTCTAATTGTTGCGAGAATGCTTCTAGTCTTACATAGAACGTCTTGTTATGCCCGCTCTTTTGTCCCGAGGACTTCCAATTTGTGGAATTCCTTGCCGGCACATGCTCCCGAACCTCCAAACCTTCAAGTCCAGAATTAACAAGTTGCCTCTTTGCTCCTTGTCGACACCCACGGTACGATAGTATTTAGGCTGTAAGCCCTCGTGATGTCTTGTTGAAATTAAAAAAATAAGAATGAAACGACCTGCTGGAGACAGAGAGAATCATGGTTACGGCGACGATGCGATATCGCTATTAGACTGTGATTATAATTAATTAAATAGGTTATCTATTAGAATTTATAATGCGCGTTGAGCTCATGAGTCTGCGGCGGACTACTTAGTATAAGTAAAATTTATAAAATAGTGGCTTGGAAAAATTAAATAACCTTTAAAAAGAAGCTCTGCATCGTTAAATTTAGTTGGAACAATTCTTTCAACACGCATAAACGGATGCAGAACTAATCTAGGATATAGACGTTTCTGGTGTAGCAATAGATTGGAATCGAAAAAAATTCGAGTTCGAGAGAAAGTTTGCGGATCTCGAATGCGCTAGATCGTATGATGGAATACACCAGCAATTACTTTTATCTTTCTGTAACATTCCATTTTATAAAGGTAGATGAAATGCAGTAATTTATTTTTTATGAAAGAATTCTCTGTTTTGCGCTTTGGCTGTTTCTTTTTTCGGTAGTAATGTTTTGCAATTAATATAAAGGTGGCCATGGATATTTAATAATTTTCTGGGCTAGTACCGTACATTTATGATGTGAATCATTTTTTGATTGTCAAAGTTTGGCATGCTAGCCTGGTGAAGCTTTTTTGCTATTATAATGAGCAGTTTCTTAGGAATTTTTCCCCTCAGGGCTCGTTCGCGATATTGCCGCCCCGATAGCACTGCAGTTCTGAGGGAATACATTTTTTGTTGTTAAAAATGCAGTGACTCTTTTACTAGTACCAAATGTAAACCTTAATACTTAATTGGTAAAATAATGTTGAAACTCGGTTCACAAATGACAACGTTGTAGGCCAGCACACTTGGAGAACCCAAATCACCACAATGCATTTTAAAAAACCTGACGATCGTTTCACTAACCAAGTTAGCGCAATCAGCGGATGAAAAATTCTGAATATCTTCGATGTCCATAGGAAGGAAACCACCACTCTAAGTTACATTCGGAATGACTCACATCATACGGGCGCACAAAAAATGGCCAGTTAGGATTTTTTAGTAAACGGGTTAATCAATTTTTCTTTAAGTAAAAATAGATATACCAAAGAATATAGAGTATATTAAGAACGTGGCCGAATATAACGGACCACTTCTTGCCTAGTGGAGAAATTAATTAACAAACGGAAAACAAAGAAAATGTTAGGGGAGTCAACAACTTTTGGAAGAGAGAAAGCCGAAAAAAAGTTTGTTTACTTACCATTTGAACGTTGAATAATGAGCTGTCTAGATACCGTTTTTAAAAAGCCAATGTGCAACTAACATTTTCGACAAAAAAATACTTTAAAAACTTGCTAGGTAACCCAAAAGACAAGGATAGTACGGCCAAAATATCGGAAAATTATGAAATAACTTGTAAAGATTGTGATCTTAAATACATCGGACAAATAAAAATAGTGCTGCAGATTGTCACTCTAGACATATCCAAAGCATTCGACCAGGTCTGGCACGCAGCGCTGCTTAATAAACTTCCGGCCTATGGCCTTCCACCAAAACTCTGCACCTGGACAGAAAATTTCCTCTCCAACCGGAGCATTTCTGTTGTCGTGGATGGCTATTCCTCTAATCTGTATCCAATTAATGCAGGAGTCCCTCAAGGTTCAGCTTTATCCCCTACTTTGTTTCCTCTCCACATCAATGACCTCTTCTTTAGCACATCCAAACCAGTTCACGCGGACGACTGCACCCTCCACTCAAATATACAATATTCTAAGCCTATCTCTTTAGCCCAATTAGATGAGGATCGCAGACTCATGGAGGGTTCTGTCTCTGAGGATCTCCAAAAAATATGCGACTGGGGAAGTAGAAATCTTGTACAATTCAACTCCACCAAATCTCAGTCTTGCTTTCTAGCTCATAAGAGATACACCAGCCCTAGACCCCATCACAATGAACAACCAAGTTATTCAAAGTAATGAGTGCTTTTCACTTGTTGGCATTTCTGTGGATCGAAATCTCAATTGACACCAACATGTCACATCAATTGCAGATGCGGCTGCTAAGAAATTAGGTTTCCTCTTCTGGGCTCGCAAATACTTTTCACCACTAAGTGAAGATTGGAACCTGTGATGAGCACTGATAAGTACACTTGGAGAGCCCAAATCACCACAACACATTTTAAAAAGACCTGACGATCGTTTCACTAACCAAGTTAGCGTCATCAGAGGATGAAACATTCTAAATACTTAAAAAACTAACATCAACTTATATACCGGATCTCGGGTATCGGAGATCGAACCGAGATGAGACACTAGTCGTAGGCAAATTCCACAGTGTATTGTATTTTTATCGCCTGACCAGGTCTTTGCGCTATCCTTATTGCTTTATCTAAAAGTGTCCATCTGTAATAGTCTTGAGAAAGTTCAACGCCCGCTAAATTAACAACGGTTCCTTTGGCGGCAATAACTGTATACTTATCGGTAAAAAAAATTAATCAACAAACAGAAAACAAAGAAAATGGTGACGGAATCAACGACGTTCAGAAGAGAAAAATCGGAAAAAAACTTTGTTTGCTTACCATTTGAACCTAGAATCACGAGGGGTCTAGACAACATTTTTAAAAAAGTTGACTTACAGGTAGCATTTTCAACAACAAATACTTTAAAAAACTTGCTAGGTAATCCAAAAGACAAGGATAGCGCGGAAAAAATGTCGGGAATTTATGAAATAAGTTGTAAAGATTGTAATCTTAAATACGTCGGACAAACAAAAAGATCGATTGGAATCAGATTCAAAGAACACATATCCCAATTACGTTACGGTACTGTAGATAAGTCTGCCGTCGCCCGACATATTTGGGATAGTAATCATCACGTTGATAAAGAAAATCTGAAATTAATAAAAAATGTTAGAAAACTAGGTCATCTGAATGGGTTTGAGAGCGTATACATTGCGAAATATAGTTGCAACAAAAAATGTATGAACAGTGCACCAGCGCCAATTACGAGTCACTTGATAGATTACTTTGCTAAATAAAATTCCCACGTTTTCGGCACGTTTTTACCGATAAGTATACAGTTATTGCCGCCAAAGGAACCGTTGTTAATTTAGCGGGCGTTGAACTTTCTCAAGACTATTACAGATGGACACTTTTAGATAAAGCAATAAGGATAGCGCAAAGACCTGGTCACGCGATAAAAATACAATACACTGTGGAATTTGCCTACGACTAGTGTCTCATCTCGGTTCGATCTCTTTACCTGAGATCCGGTATATAAGTTGATGTTAGTTTTTTAAGTATTTAGAATGTTTCATCCTCTGATGACGCTAACTTGGTTAGTGAAACGATCGTCAGGTCTTTTTAAAATGTGTTGTGGTGATTTGGGCTCTCCAAGTGTACTTACTTTTCACCAGTTAATCTCTAGACCTTATATACTTCACAAATAAGGCTAAACCTCGAATACTGCTCCCATATCTGGGGTGTCGATGCCGCTTCTACACTCGCTATCCAGGACTCCATTCAGAACGTCTCATTGGTGACCCTACCCTCAACCAAAGGCTGCCATCCCTTGCCCACCGACGTGCCGTTGGTGAACACACACACTCTCTCTCTCTCTCTCTCTCTCATAGATATATGCACGGGCACTGCTCAGAGGAGCTTTCTTCCATAGTTCCTCCACCTGCTGCCCCCAACATAGTTACCAGGGGAACATAGCGAATGCACCCTTTTACTGTCGAGGTCACCAGACATTGAACATCTTGTTATGCCCGCTCTTTTGTCCCGTGGACTTCAAAGTTGTAGAATTCCTTACCGGCACATGTTTTTCCTTCTCCGAACCTCCAAATCTTAAAGTCCAGAATTAACAAGTTGCCTCTTTCCTCCTTGTCGACACCCACGGTACGATAGTATTTAAGCTGTAAGCCCTCGTGGTGTGTTGTTGAAATATAAAAAAAAAGAATCATAGCTGTGTGTGTGATGTCGGTATTTTGGTGGCTGCGGTGTTTACACCATTCGCGCATTTACAAGAATCATAGCTTCCACATAGCCGTGATAATTAACTCTCTTCAGAAAAACATCCTCATGGAATGAATTTACGGTCCATGACTCGTCCAAAAAAATGTATTCCTGTACCCATAAACTTCTGAAACGTTATATTCTCGAGTTTTATTGAAATTATTTCCACCAAATCCCCCCTCATTTATCCCCAATCCCCTGAAGCGATATTACACAAACACAGTTTGAAGCTCCTTTGTCTGCTGCTAACTGTATACAAAATTTGAAGATGATATCTCAATTCGTTCGAAAGTTATGGTGCCTAGTAACAGACAGACAAGCCGATAGACAGACCTGCCGGCCGAGCGACAGACAAAAAAATTCCAGCATGCCTGGAAGAGTTATCGAATGCATAAAAAAACCGCGCCGGACCAACTCATTGATATTTTTTTAGGTTTGACTAAACATACATTATGTATAAATTTTATTAAAATTTATCAACTCTTACTGGGTGTCTGGGTATTAGCATTTTTTTGAAAGTCACTATATTTTCCTTAGGACATCTTTTTCGTTCCTTATAACAAGCCTGTTTTGCACAGTTTCACATGCTTTAAACTATATATTACTATTCTCATTTATTTATTTTTGATAATAATTGTATTTTATTGTATTTATGAGAATAAGACATTTAAAAGGTTGCCTAAATCTTATATTTATCTATATTTTGAGGACTTTTGATCTTTTTAGTGAATTTTTATTTTAAAAAATTATTAATGGCTTGGATGAGTTCGTTGGCCACGAAAATCGGACGGGGTTTTCCGGGAAAATTTTGAGTTTTCTTTCAAAAAAAATTTTTTCTCCGAAAATTTCGATAAAATTTGGTCTACATATTGCTTTGGGAAAGACCTAACTATGTGCCAAAATTCAGCTTTCTAGGGTTACAGAAAATTGAGCTATTCAAATTTGAAACATTTATGTTTAAATCACCGCTTATATGAGATCAAGTATGCGGTTGCCGTTGGTTAGTCAATGACAGCTGCTATTATTGTCATTGACTCATGAAATTCTTTTTTAAGATTCAGAGAAATGTCAATAATACTGAATTCACTGATTGTTAATCATTGGCAGCATTTACGATTATATATAACCCTATTGTAATTTATCATCATTTATCACCTCTGTAGTATAATTATTTTTTTCCTTACAACTCGCATCGTTTTTAGTCAATTGTTGTTATTAATAGTCGATAGTTTCTTCCCAAAATTTGCCCTTACCGAACACACATAGCTTCCATTGACTTCTGCTTCTGCCGCTGTTACAGTATTAACTCTTAACATGTCGCTTTGCTTACGCTTACTGCTATACTATTAGTGGATTTTTTATTAATGGCTGGGATGAGTTCGTTAGTCAGGAAAATTGGATAGGGTGCTCCAGGAAAGTTTTGAATTTTTCCTTACAACTCGCATCGTTTTTAGTCAATTGTTGTTATTAATAGTCAATAGTTTCTTCCCAAAATTTGCTCTTACCGAACACACATGGCTTCCATTGACTTCTGCTTCTGCCGCAGTTACAGTCTTAACTCTTAGCATGTCGCTTTGCTTACGCTTACTGCTATACTATTAGTGAATTTTTTTATTAATGGCTTGGATGAGTTCGTTAGTCAGGAAAATTGGATAAGGTTCTCCAGGAAAATTTTGAGTTTTGTTTCAAAAAAAATCTATTTCTCCGAAAATTACAAAGCTATTTTAATCAAATTTGGTAGATATGTTGCCTTGTAAAAGACCTTACTACACACTAAAACTCAACTTTCTGCATTTTTAGAAAATTGAGTTATTCAAATTTTGAGTTTTCATTTGAAAAAAATTTTTTCTGCGAAAATTACAGTTATTTTGATGAAATTTGGTGGATATGTTGCCCTGGGTAAGGCCTTACTATACACCAAAATTCAACTTTCTAAGTTTGTAAAAACTTGAGTTATTCAAATTTGAAGCATTTAATAAAAATTCACTACCATAACGCACTTGCTGCGTCCCGAGTTTTTTTCATTATTCTCCATTAATTCTATTGTATGAGATCCACTATTAAACATTGACAACGTGTCTTTGATTACACCAACAATTACTGAAAGAGGAAGGCGTTTATATCATATGGAAATTGTCACCATTTTTGTAGTGACATTTTTATAATTTTAGTGTAATGCACAATCGCGTTCGTTTGCAGCGTTGTCCCCGATAATTAAACCTAAAAATCCCACGTGTTTTACATACATAAGAAAAGGCCATTTTTAACTGTTACAAATATGCAATTAATGATGATTTTAAATAGCAGATGAAAATCTAAATATTTTGAAGGATATATCCTTCAATAAAAAAATAATAAACAGCCTTCCTCGATTATTTGTTCATAACCCCATTGTTTATCGTTTGTTTGGGTTGTGTGACAGGTCTCAGCTGTTTCCAAACAGTCGCATCCTTTCATAGCAACAGCCTGGCTTCACACATTTAAAAATAAAATCCATTGTGAGATGACGTAGCCACTGTTGGGTAAGGTTAAGTTGATTTCTCAAGTTCGTGCAAAAGCGATTTATCTTGGCGAAATCCGCAAACACCGCGCATTTTATCACTTTAAAAATAGGTTTAGATAACAGACACCGAATACTTGAGGTATTTAGCGTATTAAAGTATTTCAAGGCCAACTGTAAACAGTATCCGAGAATCTGACGTCACAACGTATTTCTGGGCTATAATAATACAGACAAATATGATAATTGAACTTGCTTTGTTTTCTAGTAACTAGATATTAATGGCTTCTTAAAAACCGCCTAAATTCGTTTATACACGATTAGGTTCAGTAGTGTGCTCTGATAACAATTTTCGAAGGTTAAATATAGGAATGGAAAGCTACCTAAAAATTATGGACAATTTAGACAAATACGACGAGGAGCATTAGCAAATTTAGAGATTTTTTGAGAGTTCAAGGTATTGGGTTAGTACCTATGTATATAAAATTGTATATAAAATTTACAATGACTGTATCAAGACAGTGTGGTCATACGTTCGTCAGAGTCTTGATTGGTCAACGAGCATGTGGAATCAGCAACAGCCATGTTTTATTTTTATTTGTACCGAGCCTTATGGGAAAAACAGGGAAATCGGAGCATTTCTGTGTCAATCGATCAAAATATTGGGCATTGATGACGGATTCTAAGCTCAAAAACTACCACAGAAAGCTTTAAACAAGAAAGCTTTAAACAATATTCTCCTCAACATTCTGTGAAATATTCACAATTGCATACATTCCTCCACGCAATTTGCAAGAATCCTGCCAGGGTTTGTTTTACTAATTACTTTTCAGGTGATGTAAACTCTCAAACTAATATGGCAATTATTGACAATTTTTTTTTTACATAATCCGTATTTATTTCTGGTTGTTTGCCTAAATGTTGCGAATTTTGACGTTTCAAATTGCGACTTCGACGTTTTGAGGAAAACCCAATTTTTTTTAAATACCTATAACTTTTTTTGTCTTTTAACTTACATACCTAAATTTTGGTACGTGGGTCGCTATTTATAATACAAACACGCATACCAAATTTTGTTGCCCTCAGAGACATAAATTTTTTACGAAAGAAAACAACAACATTTTCTGGGAAAGCCTGGGCCGATTTTTCCGGCTAACGAACTTATCCAAGCCAGTTGCAAAAGGTACTCAGCAAATTTGATCAAAATCGGCCCATTACCTTTTTATAAATTTGACTGAAGTCGAAAAGTGCCAAACTGACATATAAATCTGACTATTATCTAATTGAATTTGTTTTTTGTTTTTGTCTAGGAAATATAAATAGGGGTAGTGATTTCTAAAATTATTATCTTTCTTTAAGTTTATTAAATTGTCGTTAAAAGTAATTTCAAATTCTTCTAAACACATTATTTTATTACTTAAGGTTTCACAGTGTAAAATAGAAACATTACTAAAATTTATATTGTGGCCAGTGTCGAGATTATGTTCTGACAGAGCGCAAGTTCTTTTTTGTAAACGTATGTCACTTTTGTGCTGTGTTAACCTATATTTAACGACTCTGCTTGTTTGGCCAATGTATCTTAAACTACAATTATTACATGGAATACAATATACCACTCCAGACACTTTAGAAATTTCATCCTTACTTTTGAGTTTACTGAAAATGTTATTAATGCCATCCTTCTTTCCACGAAAAAAAATTAAGAAAACTTTTAAATATTTTTGTTAACAACTCTTATCCTCCCAAACTACTTAATAAACTTTTATACAATTGTTCAAACAATCACCATTACAATACAAGACAATCTCTACAAACAGTATCAAATTTATCTGACAGACATAACACCCATATAATTTCGAGTTCGGAAACATCAAACTTTTTTTACATATCAATCCCATACTTTAAAAGTATTTCCAATAGGTTAAAGTTTATATTTAAAGATGAAACCAATTTTAAAATAACGTTTCGATATTCAAAAACAATCAATAACATTTTCAGTAAACTCAAAAGTAAGGATGAAATTTCCAAAGTTTCTGGAGTGGTATATTGTATTCCATGTAATAACTGTAGTTTAAGATACATTGGCCAAACAAGCAGAGTCGTTAAATATAGGTTAACACAGCACAAAAGTGACATACGTTTACAAAAAAGAACTTGCGCTCTGTCAGAACATAATCTCGACACTGGCCACAATATAAATTTTAGTAATGTTTCTATTTTACACTGTGAAACCTTAAGTAATAAAAGAATATGTTTAGAAGAATTTGAAATTACTTTTAACGACAATTTAATAAACTTAAAGAAAGATAATAATTTTAGAAATCACTACCCCTATTTATATTTCCTAGACAAAAACAAAAAACAAATTCAATTAGATAATAGTAAGCTTTATATGTCAGTTTGGCACTTTTCGACTTCAGTCAAAATTATAAAAAGGTTTTTTTATGTTTGTTATTGAACAATTAGTTTAGTAGAACTCACGTTATATGTAAGTATTTTAAACTTTTATATTTTTCCCATGTAAATTGTAAACCTTTTTTTCTTTCCATGTTTGTCCCACCATTTTTTGATATAAATAAATATATATATATATATATATATATATATATATATATATATATATATATATATATATATATATATATATATATATATATATATATATAATCTCATCAGTTGTCAAATCAAAATGTCAAAATTTTCGTGTTGTAATTGATATCAGTATTTTGGAAGAATTTTCTAGTTTAAGAGCATAAGTTACTGTAAAATGAGAGCTGAACATTGAGAGTGGTAGTGGAACTGTTAGTGGCAGAAAGGATGTTCAAAATTAGTGAATAATTAACAAAATTAACAATAATTGACAGTAGCAAGATTTGGCAGTTCTCTTTAGGCAAATCAGAAATCAAAATTGTGTTTATAACAAGCACAAGTATTAAGTTTATTTGTGAAACACATTGTAACATTATGTACTAATAAATATACTACTATATATATATATATATACAAATAAAAATTGAAACTGATTCGGGATATGGGTTCTAGGGGTCCTAGTTTGCGCTCGTTTGAAGAAATGTCAAAATTGAAAAGTCGACTTGTCCCCATTAGTAAATTCCTGAAATACTGTTTCCTGCGACTCAAATTTGGTCCCATTGCGATGCAGTTTCCCAAAATTTATGCATTCAATCCAGGACGTAATGATGTGAAGTGTTTTTCTCATGATGACTGTCATTGAAAAATCTGTGCTACCTATCGTGCACAATTGTCATTCTTGTAGAGCAATTATTTCAATCATTTTCACGAATTGAAATTCAATCGACTTTGTGATGATTTTACTGGATATTTACTTGACTCGTAAGAAAGTTGAATTGATAAAGTTTATTAGGACAAAAAATCATAAAAGAAATATTTTTATCGAAAAATTGTTAATCAAAGTCGTCAGATAACGCCCGAAATGCTTCGAAATCTTCGTTCGGAAGTGGAGAAAAGATTTTATAAATTGTATGGAAATGTAATGAAATGTAAAATCAGATGCGAAATAGAAAAAATCTCTTAAAAAACTTATGCCTTTCAGACTCTTAAGAAAATCCGGGAAATGTCGCAACAACGCATATTTATCAGAATAACAACTAGTAAATAATAGTCTGTTGAATGAGTAAACGACATCTAACTTTCAATTAGAAACGATGATGTCAGACGTTCCTTTCGGTATATCACGCAATCGATCATGGCGGTCGTTTTGCTGATTGTGTTCTTTATTAAATAAATAAACTTATCGTCTTTGTATTCCTATATAATGAACAACAACCTTAATAAAAACGGGTTCAGTCGACTGTGACATGACTGTAACAATTGATTAGATTTCTCAAGAGAGGAAGAGGAAAAATGGCACGGCATTTTCGATTGTTTTATTTAGTAAATTTGGTTGGTTTGTGGACTTAACGGTGGTCTAGTGTCGTGGGATTTTATAGTCTGTCGGCCTTGCGATTTCAAACAGCTAGCTTAATGCGGATAGATTTGTCAGTCACCTTGTCTAAAAGAAATAATATATAGGAGGTCATGGACTGTATTTTCTTTAGTTCCACTTAGTCAAATATTAAATAAAACTGTAATATTCATTTTTTCCACAATATTTTATTTTATCACAACTGATCAAATTTTAAGCCACACAACTGTAGAAATGTATCACAATAGTGAAGATTGGAACCCGTGATGAGCACTGATAAGTACACTTGGAGAACCCAAATCACCACAACACATCTTTAAAGACCTGTGAGATTTGTATCCTCTGATGACGCTAACTTTGTGAGAATCTTTCATCATCTGATGATGCTGATTTTGTTAGTGAAGCAATCGTCAAGTCTTTAACCCTTTACCGGCGTTGCGGAGTCTCTGGGACTCTTGGAAGAATAAACTGTTTAGTAACTATTGTATTTGTTAATCAGGCATCATGTGTTCTTTAGTAGCTTCCAGTCGTGAGGTGATCAGTTGACCTGAGTCAATCATTAAAGCAAGTGTGTATTACAAAGGTCATAGAGTCCATGGGACTCCGCGACACAGTTAGTGTAATATTTTCAATTTTAGTAACTACCTATGTCCGACAATCCAAAAAAAGTTAGAATTACAGATCCTAACTTTGAGGAAAGTGTGCTAAAATGGTTTGAGGAATGTGACATGGAGTTGTCAGGCCAAGGTGGCGATCCTGATAGCAATATTACTACTGATAATGCTATCACAAGTGATCACGAAATAGCTAGTGAACTTTCCGGCAGTGAATCTGATGACCAAGATGAGATGCAAGTTACTGAAAGTGAAGAGGATAATGACACACTTGATACAGTTAAGAAATATTTCTATGAAAAAACAGATATAAATTGGCTGCCACTGAACCAACCCGAAAGGTAAGAACACCAGGTCGCAATATATTGAAGTTGCCAGGAAATAAAAGTACTTTACCCAAAATTGAACCCGTGAATGCATAGCAGAAATTTTTCCCACAAGATATACTGGATATCGTTATGCATTATACAAATTTGAAAATTCAAGAATTTCGTAATAAGTCATCAGGCAGTCAGAATCGCACATAATACAGGGAAACAAATTCTGTCGAAATAAATGGTTTTCTGGGACTTGTGTTATTAACTGCTGCTTTTAAATCTAATACCGAGGCTATTGAATCAATTTTTTCAACAGACGGAACCGGCCGGGAAATTTTTCGGCTGGTAATGTCAGCAAAAGGATTTGCTGTTTTGTTAACTTGCCTGAGGTTCGATACACACGAGAAAAGAATTCTAAGAGTGAAAACGGATCCAGCTGCAGCGATTTCACATATTTATGAAAAATTCAATCGAAATTCACAATCAGGTTACTCGTTGGGAGCTAATGCAACTGTGGATGAAATGTTGGTCGGCCTCAGGGGCAGGTGTAAATTCAAAATGTATTTACCGAGCAAACCCGTGAAATATGGGTTAAAAGTCCAATGTCTTGTTGACGCTCGAACCCAGTACATATATAATACATATATTTACTGTGGCAAGGGGACTGATTCATTGAAAGATGTTACAGATGAAGAAAAACGGTTCACTATTCCAACACAAGCTGTTATTTGTCTTTGTATGCCTACATTTGGAAGCAGCAGAAACATTACCGCTAATAATTGGTACTCTTTAATACAGCTTACAGACTATCTCATCAAAAACAAACTTTCTTACGTTGTAACTATGAAAAAAACGGGAAATACCCAAGGAATTTTTACCTTCAAAAACAAGACAGGTGGGATCTATATTGTATGTCTTTACATGTAATAAAACATTGATTTCTAGAGTACCAAAGAACAACAAAGCTGTTGTCATGATTTCTTTGATGCATCACTGGATACAGGATGATAACGGTTTGCCTGAAATTAATGCCTATTATAATAATACAAAATCTGGAGTGGATGCTGTAGATGAAAAATGCAGTAAATATTGCTGTAGCAGAAGAACACAACGTTGGCCTATGGCTCTGTTTTATAGATTTGTGGATATGTGTTCAATAAATGCATATACCATCCATCAGTCTTGTGCCAACGCAAACCAGCTAGACAGACTCTATTTTTTTAAATTATTGGCCAAACAATTATATGAACCGCCCCTTCGTGAAATATCTCAGAAAACAAATTTTCCAAGAGAGCTAAAAGCAGGTATTTGCAGAATTTTGAAACTGGCACTTGAAGCATCAGCTGATGCTCAAGAAGTGTTGCCAAGAAATCAGAGGAAGTATTGTTCCATGTGTGACCCAAAATTAAAAAGAAAAACTGTATATTTATGTGTTGAATGCAATAAACCTATTTGTTTGCAATGCTCTAAAAAAATATGTGTTTAATGTATTGAAAATCTAGAAGACTCCTAAATTTATTATTTTTATAGTAGGCGTTTTTAAACCAATGTCAGTTTTTTTTACAGTTTTAATTAAGAAGTTACTTTAATCTCTGTTTTTGTAGTTTGGATCTTAGTAAACATGTTTTTATTACGAACATTTTTAATTTTACAGTTTTAAATAAACTAAGAGTAGTAACGTTTATTGTTGTTAAAAAAACACAATATTTTTGTCCTGCATTTTCTTTGCTTTAGTTTGTTACTCAGTTGGTTATAAATATAAATGTTTACATGTCTTTGATTATTTATACAACAAAAACAAAGCAGTTTTTTTCAATAACATTGAAAAAACACCTTTTTTATTTTGGAGTCTCAAGGACTCCTCAACGCACTGAGTGTTAACATTTCTGGCTACGCCGGTTAAGGGTTAAAGATGTGTTGTGGTGATTTGGGTTCTCCAAGTGTACGTATCACAATTATATAATTCGATGTCTATAGAAAAGAAACAACCGCTCTCTTAAGTTACATTTCGAATGATTCTTACCCTAATTTTTCAAAACAAATTTCAATTTCATTTTTTTTGACACAATTTACGTTAAGCGAAAATAGATATAATCAGTAGAATGAATACGCTAGCTTATCCTTATGCTTCTCCTCCGACGTAACATAACCAACATAGTCTTCTTTAACACACTTTTTTCCAAGGCTCTGACTTTTTTAGATCTTCTATTAACCGTTTTCCGACATGTTCAAACCGCTCATTCAAGGTGACTTCTACTTCATCATCTGTCGAAAATATATCCCACTTCAAGTATTATTCTTCCAGCTCATTTAATATATTCAGTTGTCTGAGCCTGTAAGACGTGTTTCAACTTGTTTTTGATTATTCAGGCCAAGCACTACATTAATTGTTCTCCGGGTGCTCAGAAACTCGTTCAAAATTCAGTGGTCTTAGAGGTAAGACGTGCTTCAGCTTGCTTTAATTATCCAAGTTTCCAGTAGTGTGTTTAAAATAAAATTGCTACATGTGATGTGTGTTACCAGCAAGTTAAAGACAACTTCTGGTATGGTTTGTTCGGAGACTCCTGATTAATTATCATTGGTTGGAAAATAATAAAACCAGAAAGTTGATTGCCTATTACAATCGTAAGTTAGCGGGTATTCCGGCCTCCTGAATTAAGTTAAAGTAACAGCTCGTTTAACTCCTGCGGATGCTACATACTTAGTGCACTTTGGCGGAAGACTAGCTGTAAACAACTGGTATCTGGTACATGTGTTTGTCAAGATTTGATGTTGAACTTGGCTTGTTGGATATCCAATCAGTTTTATCGATAAATGCAACCAAATTATTTATAATTTTGTACATCAACGAATTTAAGCAACTTTTAAGAAACTGAGGTTAAATTGATGAATATAGATGATTAAGACGCATGCGAGAAACAAACACTAAAGTCACAGAACATCTTAAAGATACATCCCCAAAACCAAGTCACCCTAGGAAACTTAGTGTATTTGGCATATTTTAAAAAAATATAAAAAAACTCCATATCGCTCTGTAAGAACCCAAATGAAACATGTTCAAAGAGCTGTGAAGCAGTCTAAAAATAGTGCTAAAAATTGAATCATGACTGCCACATAGCTGTGATAATCCACTTTTCTGGCAGAAAGACATTCTCGTGAAATGAATTTAGGCTTCCATGACTTAACCACAAAGAAAATATTCGTGTTCATGTACCCATAAACTCCTTAAACGTTATGTAAGACTAGATGCATTCTCGCAACAATTAGAACCGTAGACCGGTTTCGCTCTCATTAGAGCTCTTCAGTACGGCTTACTAATTGTAGCAAAAATGCACCAGAAATAACACAGCTATCGTATAGCCAGTCTTAAAACACTAAGTGAGTAGCGAACGTGTCGCCACCTAGTTCGGAACCAAGTACTATGTTGTCACGCCCGCTCCAAATAATACAGAGTATTAAAAATAGAGACGGTATACAACTAACTAACAATTTAAAAAATTGTTAGCCCTGGCCCATTTCTACCCCAATATAGGGACAAAGTATGTAAGACTAGATGCATTCTCGCAACAATTAGAACCGTAGACCGGTTTCGCTCTCATTAGAGCTCTTCAGTACGGCTTACTAATTGTAGCAAAAATGCACCAGAAATAACACAGCTATCGTATAGCCAGTCTTAAAACACTAAGTGAGTAGCGAACGTGTCGCCACCTAGTTCGGAACCAAGTACTATGTTGTCACGCCCGCTCCAAATAATACAGAGTATTAAAAATAGAGACGGTATACAACTAACTAACAATTTAAAAAATTGTTAGCCCTGGCCCATTTCTACCCCAATATAGGGACAAAGTATGTAAGACTAGATGCATTCTCGCAACAATTAGAAACGTAGACCGGTTTCGCTCTCATTAGAGCTCTTCAGTACGGCTTACTAATTGTAGCAAAAATGCACCAGAAATAACACAGCTATCGTATAGCCAGTCTTAAAACACTAAGTGAGTAGCGAACGTGTCGCCACCTAGTTCGGAACCAAGTACTATGTTGTCACGCCCGCTCCAAATAATACAGAGTATTAAAAATAGAGACGGTATACAACTAACTAACAATTTAAAAAATTGTTAGCCCTGGCCCATTTCTACCCCAATATAGGGACAAAGTATGTAAGACTAGATGCATTCTCGCAACAATTAGTTCTAATTGTTGCGAGAATGCATCTAGTCTTACATACTTTGTCCCTATATTGGGGTAGAAATGGGCCAGGGCTAACAATTTTTTAAATTGTTAGTTAGTTGTATACCGTCTCTATTTTTAATACTCTGTATTATTTGGAGCGGGCGTGACAACATAGTACTTGGTTCCGAACTAGGTGGCGACACGTTCGCTACTCACTTAGTGTTTTAAGACTGGCTATACGATAGCTGTGTTATTTCTGGTGCATTTTTGCTACAATTAGTAAGCCGTACTGAAGAGCTCTAATGAGAGCGAAACCGGTCTACGTTTCTAATTGTTGCGAGAATGCATCTAGTCTTACATACTTTGTCCCTATATTGGGGTAGAAATGGGCCAGGGCTAACAATTTTTTAAATTGTTAGTTAGTTGTATACCGTCTCTATTTTTAATACTCTGTATTATTTGGAGCGGGCGTGACAACATAGTACTTGGTTCCGAACTAGGTGGCGACACGTTCGCTACTCACTTAGTGTCCTTAAACGTTATATTATTCGAGTTCTAACGGAAAAAAAACGCAATTTTCAGTAAATCACCCCCTATTTATCCCCTACCCCCTGAAGCGATCCTACCCAAAAACCATTCAAAGCGTTCCTTTGTCGGGTGCTAACGGGATACCAAATTTGAAGATGATATCTCCATTTGTTCGAAAGTTATTGCGCATATTGACAGACGTACATGCCGACAGGCCGACAGACAAAAAAATCGTTCCAGAATCAAGTTTTCTATATGTTTTGAGACTTTTTACGCCGTTCTAGCAAAAAAAAATGCCAAATTTTTTTCAACAATATTCCACCCCACGCACATTCAACCCCTTATTTTAATTTCAGCACAAAACACCAGATGTTTGATGAAATTAAAAATGTTTTAATAAATAAACCCTAAAACGTTATATTACTCAAGTTTTAACGAAAAAAATGTCAATTGTCACTAAATACACCCCCCACCCCATTCGTCTCCTATACCCTAAAGCGATTTTACCCCAAAACAATCCAAACCTTTTGTTTGTCGAGTGCTAACTGTACACCAAATTTGAAGACGATATCTCAATTCGTTCTTAAGTTATCGTGGCTACAGACAGACATACAAACCGACAGACAAAAAAATGTTCGTTCCCAAATCATGTTTTCTATATGTTTTCATACTTTTTTACGACGTTTAAGCGAAAAAATGTTTGGAAATTTTTGTCGCCGATGCGACACTTCCTCACGTTATGACGATGTGGAATTAATAAACGCCACAATTCTGAGTTTGGGAAACAGCCTGTGGTCGTCTGGTGCGAAATCTTGAAAAGAAGTTGGATGCTCTAATAGTTCAAATCCAATACTGTTGATTGCGGAGATTGCGATAACTGACTTGTGACTTTTTTCCCCCTCAGGGTTCCTCCGCCGCCTTGCCGCCCCGATAGCACTGCAACCTTTGGTTGATTGTGCATAACCCTAGTCTTGCTCCACCCATTCCAAAATAATTGTGCCTTGAACTAGTCTGCACAGCGATTGGTAGGGTGAAGTTTTATATTGTTCTGTTTCTGGTCTAAACTAACCATATATCAGTTGTCTTTTGCGGTCCAGAGCTTTACACTCGCACAAGATGTGCTGGGCTGATTCCTCCCCCTCGCCGCAGAGTCTGCATGCGAGGTCCCCTTCGAACCGCCCCATTTTATACAGGTGTTTCTTGACGGCCATGTGTCCCGTCAAGAGACCTGTTGTGTTTCAGAGCTGTCCTCTGCTAAGATTTAGCAGCTCCACAGCTCTCTTTGAACTGGGTTCTTCGATTATTGACTTTCCATGTCTGAGCCCTGGACAGTCTGCTCAGTACACATTGTACACAGTTACGCGGACGACAGCACCCTCCACTCAAATATACAATATTCTAAGCCTGTCTCTTTAGCCCAACTAGATGAGGATCGCAGACTCATGGAGGGTTCTATCTCCGTGGATCTCCAAAAAATATTAGATTGGGGAAGTAGAAATCTTGTACAATTCAACCCCACCAAATCACAGTCTTGCTTTCTTTCTCATAAGAGATACACCTGCCCTAGACCCATCACAATAAACAAGTTATTCAAAGTAATGAGTTCTTCTCACTTGTTGGCATCTCTGTGGATCGAAATCTCAATTGGCACCAACATGTCACATCAATTGCAGAAGCGGCTGCTAAGAAATTAGGTTTCCACTTCCGGGCTCGCAAATACTTTTCACCAGCTAATCTCTATACTTTATATACTTCACAAATAAGACCATACCTCGAATACTGCTCCCACATCTGGGGTGCTGCTGCCGCTTCTACACTCGCTATCCTGGACTCCATTCAGAAGAGAGCTATACGTCTCATCGGTGACCCTACCCTCACCCAAAGGCTGCCATCCCTTGTCCACCGACGTGCCGTTGGTGACCTCTCTCTCTCTTTTATAGATATCTGCACGGGCACTGCTCAGAGGAGCTTTCTTCCATAGTTCATCCACCTGCTGCCCCCAACAGATCTACTAGGGGAACAAAGCGAATGCACCCTTTTACTGTCCAGGTCACCAGACACAGAACATCTTGTTATGCCCGCTCTTTTGTCCCGATGACTTTCAAGTTGTGGGATTCCTTGCCGGCACATGTTTTTCCTTCTCCCCCGAACCTCCACACCTTCAAGTCCAGAATTAACAAGTTGCCTCTTTCCTCCTTATCGACATCCACGGGTACGATACTATTTAGGCTGTAAGCCCTCGTGGTGTGTTGCTAAAATAAAAAATATATATATATATAAAAAAAAGTTTTTCTTAGGAGAGTAGATCATCAAAGCTATGTGGAAGTTATGGTCCAATTTGCAGCTCTATTAAGGTCGTTTTCAAAATAAGGATAGACGTTTTAAGTTCAATCAATGAATTTGAATTGAAGTTTGACGAATTACATTATGACACACGCTCTAAATACCATATTTAATTTAAGAAAAAATAAAGCTATATCACGTATTTATAAAACATTATAATTAATTAATTAATTTACGGTTTACAACGTGCTTCAGAAAAAGATAATGAGTGTTACAAACAGATCATGCACGTGGCACTTTTTATGATCCGGGTACTGTAATGAAGTAAAGAAATGCTAAATGGTGTATTATTTAGTTGTATTTTATAGCAGACAGACGGTTTTTGATGTGCTTTATGAACATGTAATTTGTATGTACATATTTTCAAAGGTTGTCAGTTTTACCACAGAACAGTTTTCTAATGCCACGAATAAACATAACTGAACAATAACGAACAACTACCGTAGCATACAAAGCCGTAAAAGAACGCTTAATCACAGCATAAGAAGCATTGTTTCTTATCCTGTGGCTTAAAAGGGATTGTCTGGTGCCGATTGTTTATCATAAGACAGACTAGTGTGACTGCAAGCTTATCAGTTTGCCTTACCAACGACTAAGTAAAGATTGGAACCTGTGATGAGCAGTCATACGTACACTTGGAGAACCCAAAACACCACAACACATCTTTTAAACACTTGACGATCGTTTCACTAACAAATTTATGGTCATCAGGTGGAGAAAATTTCTAAACTACTTAACTACTACACATTATAGTAAGTTAAGATTGGAACCTGTGATGAGCACTGATAAGTACACTTGGCGATAGTGATGGGTCGTTATGTAACTGTCAGCTATTTTTAAACGGTTACCGAGCCGTAACGGTAACCACCAGTTATGGATTTATAAAAATAGCAGCTTAAAAAATAACGCTTTTTACACTAAACTAGATTTCGGAGTCGTGTCTGTTTCAGTTCTACTGCAACTAGTTCGGCTTCGATGAATAAACATCGGTTTTCATCGGCAACTGTTTATTTAACTATTTAACGGGATGAATAGCCTTGAGATTGGGAATGCTAAACACGTTATTTATACTGTGTGCTCGCTCTCGCTAACAGCTTTAGGAACGTAGGATTTTCGGTACAATAAAACGGTTTAAGTTTAATTTTAACTTTAACCGGTTGTTGATGGGGATACGGCATACGGACACTACTACACAGAGTTATTCTGTTAAACTGAGAAGCTGTTATTTTTGAAACAGTTGAGTTTCTCACTAGTATGTAAAGCCAAATATTTAATAATCAAAAATGTTGGGTGAAAAGATGAATTTCTGGAAAAACGTGTTATTACTTTCACTATAGACAACACAAAATAGGGTTATTTCACGTGAAATTAAAGTACTTATTTATTTAAATTTATATACATTACCTAAGAAAACAGTTAACACGTCATTTTCGTTTGTCTGATAATAGGGGTGTCTTTTTATTAAGTTTTTCTTGAAACCCCTTCTCCTCCAAGTTACAGCCCTTTGAAATTTTTGAAACCAATTTTAAAACAACGAATATTAAAATAAGTAAATAAACAATTAACACTATATATCTTCCAATTTCTTTTAAAACTCAAACTCAATTTTTTATACTGTTTCTTTACCGAAATTTTATTAGCTGCGTTATGTTATGGAGTTCTTAGAATCACTCCCTGTGTAGCAATAAAAGTTCTAACGTCTAACATCCCAAGGCGTGATAAATAATGATATTTATTGATTCTTGCTGTGGCATTGACATTTACGTAAGGACCCTGATAAAATAAATTTGTGAGAAATGACTAGTTTATAATTCCTAAAACATCCAAGTAAATACTAATATAAGACTCCTTTCTGATTTCTAAAAGTTTCACTTCAGAGTGGCAAAAGATGTACGACACGCTTATTATAATTTCTTAACCCTTTGTTTCCTTTTCATATCGACAAAATTTGAGATTTATACACTACGTGAAATAACGGGGTACAAATACAATGCATTTATACTAGTGTGCTCGCTCTCGCTCACAGCTTTGGGAATGTAGGATACTATCGATCGACTATCCAGTTTAAAATAACTGAAGCCGTTATTTTCAACGGTAATTATTAATTAACGTTAACGGCTTCAACTGTTAACAGAAAATAACTGTTTTTCCCATCACTACTTGGCGAACCCAAATCATCACAACACATTTTAAAAGACCTGACGATTGTTTCACTAATCAAGTTAGCGTCATCAGAGAATGAAAAATTCTAACTACTTTAAAAACTACCATCACCCTTACATACCGGATCTTAGGTAAAGAGATCGAACTGAGATGGGAAACTAGTCGCAGGCAAATTCCACAGTGTATTGTATTTTTATCGCCGGACGAGGTCTTTGCACTGTCCCTACTAACTTATCTAAACGGTTTCGAGTGTTACATCATTTGAAATATCTTTCTTTTCTGAATTCAGCACACTAATTTTTTTGGAAGTTTTATCAACTCGTTTAAAAAGTATTCACAGTTGAAGATGCAAAAACGCGTTTTACTCATTCCGATCAGAAATGTGCTGATAGTCAATGTTTTGTTGGTTTGTAAACAAAAAATTGACTATCAGAACATTTCTTATCGGAATGAGAGAAATGCGGTTTACTATTTCAGTTTATCGGTCGGTTTGATACTTGATAGTACTACCGAAAATTAATTTCACAATGGTGTATTCTGTAGAAGAAAGAGTTGAAATAATTACTCTTTTTTTCAAAAACGATGACTGTGCCAACCGTACCGGAAATTTGTTTAATGAACGACATCCGAACAGACATGTTAACAGAAAATACATTTTGGAGTTAGTTGCAAAGTTTCGACAAGGTGGTTCAGTAGCCAACAAAAAACGGGATCCTGAACGTGAATTATCGGTTAGAAATGACACTACTGAGTTTGAATTTTTATGACAAATTGCTGCAGACCCAACTTTGAGCACGAGAAAATTGGCCACTGTTTCAAACATCAAAAGAACTATTCAGCGAATATTAAAGCATAATAAATTTCACCCGTATAAAATTCATCTTGTACAACAACTGAATGAAGATGATTTTGATCGGCGGCTGGAGTTTTGTGAAGTTATGGCTGCACGAATAGCTGATAACGGGAACTTTGTGTTCAATATCTCTTTTTCAGACGAGTGTACGTTTTTATTAAACTCTACAGTCAATCCTCATAATTGTCGTTATTGGGCAGATAATAATCCAATAAATTTTCACGAAGTCCACACTCAAACTCCACAGAAATTGAATGTCTGGACTGGCATTTTTGGAGACCGTTTAATCGGACCAATTTTTCTTGATGGCAATTTCAGTGGCGAAACGTATTTGGAGTTACTAGAAGATATCGTTTACCCTCTACTAATTGACTGTTGAAAATGATGATCGCTATCAAGAAAATCAGTTAATGTTTCGACAAGATGGAGCTCCTCCGCATTTTTCACAACGTGTTAGGGAGTTTTTGAACAGAGAGTTTCCAGGACAATGGATTGGGCGTAGAGGTGCTATTGAGTGGCCCCCTAGATCACCTAATTTAACTCCTTTAGACTTCTTTTTATGGGGCCATTTAAAGAGTAGAATTTACGCAACAAAACTGGAGTCTCTGGTAGAATTACGACGACGCATTGTTTAAGAATGCTGTCTAATAACTCCACAAAAGCTCCAGAATGTCAGAGCTCGTTTTGAACAAAATCTGTACTTTTGTATGGAAGCTGGTGGTCAACAATTTGAACACTTACTTAACTGAATAAACATTTTTGAACGTTTGGTTTTGTTTTTTAGTTGTTTTTTTTTTACGAAAAATTGACTAGTGCATTTCTTATCACAATGAATGAAATACGTTCTTGCAACACCAACAGTGAATAATTTTTAAACGAGTTGATAAAACTTTCAAAAAAATTAGTGTGCTGAATTCAGAAAAAAAAGCTTTCAAATGATGTAATACTCGACCCATGTTCGCTATTTAAAATATAAGGGTTGTTATCACCACCCTTAAGGGGTTGATGTGACAAAGTTGGATTTTATGCCAAAACATGTTCCCCTCATTAATAAAATTGACATGTTTCAGCGTTTCTTAGAAAAAAATTTCTCTGGGCGCAAATCGGTGTTTCGTTTTCAATGCGCCAGCCCCTATATATATATATGTATATATATATATATATATATATATATATATATATATATATATATATATATATATATATATATATATATATTTATTTATTTATTTATTTATTTATTTAAAATGGTGTTTTCTAGAGGCGATAGGTGTTCGACGAGTGCACATTTGAAAATGGATTTCATTTATACAGGGTGGCTTTGTACAGAGTGTTGCACCAAACTTTAAATGGGGTAGCTTGTGTTTTATTGCAGGTTTGGATTCTCCTCGCTTCACACATTACCTGAGGGGAGTTTCAGCCCTTTATACAGGGTGGCTATGTACAGAGTGTTGCACCAAACTTACATTTTTTAAATGGAACAGCTTGTATTTTATTGCAGATTTGGATTCTCCTCGCTTCACACATTACCTGAGTGGAGTTACACCCCTTTATACAGTGTGGCTATGTACAGAGTGTTGCACCAAACTTTAAATGGGGCAGCTTGTGTTTTATTGCAGGTTTAGATTCTCCTCGCTTCACACATAACCTGAGTGGAGTTTCACCCCTTTATACAGGGTGGCTATGTACAGAGTGTTGCACCAAACTTACATTTTTTAAATGGAACAGCTTGTATTTTATTGCAGATTTGGATTCTCCTCGCTTCACACATTACCTGAGTGGAGTTTTACCCCTTTATACAGGGTACTTTTGAAGATATGGCCATTTGTTTCTCTGAATCGACATGTATTGATCACCTGGGATATGTGAGGCAAAAAATATATGAAGAATTGCCCACAGCTGCGGATGATACGAAAAATTGCATACAATCAGCTTTTAGAAGTATGAGCCCCCCTCACGTTGAACAGAGTCAAAGAAAACTTTGAACGACGACTCCTAATTTGCATGTAGGAAACGAAAACATTTTGTTTTATGAGTTTTACTAAATTTGTGAACCTAATGTTTAACTTCTTAATGCTTTCATCTATTACCATAAAATAAGAGTTCTACTATGCACAAATAAAAAGTTTGAACCGCTGTACCTCCTTTTGTATTTCATTTATCTTGTTAAAAAACTGTATCATAAAAAAGCTCATAAAATTCTGCATCCATCAAAATCAAAATATTACTAGTTAATTAGTTATTAGCTAGTTAGTGGGCGAGGCATATCCACAGCATGATTAATGAAAATAAGTGACGAAATAAGGGTATTTTCTGATAACACCTAGGATAACTTTAAAACGAATCGATTTGAGTATAGGAAAAAATTAACCAAAAATAATAGAGGAATAAATAAGCTACCAGATAGCGATATTTTTATTTTATTTTTATTTATTTATTTTTTATATGTAATTAAAATTATACAGTGTATCTTACAAATAAGCTATGCTTGTGGATGTATTGATACAATTTTCGTTACGTCCTCCTAAACTGCTTCTGTCAAAACTATTATAATGACTGTCATTTTTGATTTTGTTCCTAAGTTTGCTTCTTCTGCTGCTACGATCCCACCAAGATAGGATGTTCCATTTGAAAATTTCGAGAAACTCTTCGGTTCTCGTTTTGGGTCATGCTGTATATGATTTCCAATTTGACGGATACTTCTCGGTATGAAAATAAAATAAACCACATGTCAAAAGTATATCGCCATAAAAAAAATGGGTTACGTTAGTTATTGGGTGATACCAGGTGATCAATACATGTCGATTCAGAGAAACAAATGGCCATATCTTTAAAAGTAGCCTGTATAAAGGACTGAAATTTTACTCAGGTAATGTGCGAAGCCAGGAGAATCCAAATCTGCAATAAAATACAGGCTGTTCCATTAAAAACATACAAGTTTGGTGCAACACTCTGTACATAGCCACCCTGTATAAATGAAATCAATTTTAAAATGTGCACTACACACCTATCGCCTGTAGAAAATAGCATTTTAAAATATGGCCTCAGTGGGGAGCTATCTTCCGTCCCCAGACCGATGAGACACCTGTGTGTGTGTGTGTTTATATATATATATATATATATATATATATATATATATATATATATATATGTGTGTATATATATATATATATATATATATATATATATATATATATATATATATATATATATATATATATATATATATATATATATATATATACATACAGACGCACACACTTGGAGAACCCAAATCACAGTACAGTCTTAAAAAAAACTGACACCAACCAAGTCAGCGTCATATGATGAATTTTTTTTTAACTTTTCATCTTCTGATGACGCTAACTTGCTTAATGAAACAACCGTTAGGTTTTTAGTGAATTTTTATTTAAAAAAATTCACTAATAGAGAGGTATCGATGGTGAGACTTTGCAAAAATTCTTTCAAATGAGTGCGAACTAGGACCCCTAGAACCCATATGCGGGGTCAGTTTCAATTTTTATGTTTATATATATATATATATATATATATATATATATATATATATATATATATATATATATATATATATATATGTGTGTGTGTGTGTGTGTGTGTGTGTGTGTGTGTGTGTATGTATGTATGTATGTATGTATCCGTCTGATAACTCAAAAAATAATTAACCGATTTCGATGAAACTTGGCAAGTGCCTTTCTTTTATTAATGGCTTGGATGAGTTAGTTAGCCAGAAAAATCGGATTGAGTTTTCCGGGAAAATTTTGAGTTTTCTTTCTAAAAAAAATTTTTTTCTCCGAAAGTAACAAAGCTGTTTTAATGAAATTTACTATATATGTTGCCTCAGGAGAGATCTTACTAAGTACCAAAATTCAACTTAATAAGTTTACAGAAAATTTAGTTATTCAAATTTTAATTTTTCTTTCGAAAAAAAATTTTTTCTCCGAAAATTACAAAGTTATTTTAATGAAATTTTGTGGATATCTTGCCTTTGGAAAGACCTTAGTACGTATTAAAATTAAACTCTCTAAGTTTATAGAGAATTGAGTTATTTAAATTTGAAGCATTTGATAAAAATTCACTACCATAACGCACTTGCTGCGTCCCGAGTTTTTTTTAATGTGTTACGGTGATTTGGATTTTCCAAGTCTACTTATCAGTGCTCATCACTACATTTGAGTTTATTGTCGGGCCCTATCCAGGCGCAGATTGCTTGGTGTCGGCCTGTTAAGCCTCAGGTCCCGGCTTCGACTCCCGGGCGACCGGACGAAAAGTTGACCTTGCCTGGAAAGTTGGTAAAAATAATATATATTTGGAAATGAATGTGCTAATGGCCTGAAATGCCGCATCCATTAATAGTAATGTGTGTTTTGTTTCTTTAACGTCGACATATTTCCGCGACTATGACCAATCACCGACGCCAGGGAGCAGTTTCACCTCACTATCCTGGAAATTTTGCCGAACCCCTGCCTTTCTGTAAGGAGGGTAGGGATTTTTAACGTGCCCAACATCGCATGGACACGGGACCGACGGCTTTACGCCCCCTTCGAAGGGCGGAACGTGCAGACTTTAACTTGCTCAAATACAATGCCAGAACCTCGGTTGATGTTAATGTTACAGTTTGTACTGAAAAAGTTAATGGAGAACCCTGGGATCGAACCCAGTACCCTTCGGTTCAGAGGCACACGTTCATTAATAGTAATAATTTGAAAAAATAGTTTATTTTTCTGTTCACATCATTTTAGATTCTTATTTACATGAATCTTTAGATTCTTATTTACATAAATTTAATGAGTGAAGGTTGGTACCTGATAAATATAATTTGCAGAACCCAATCCATCACAATACAGTTTTTAGACCTCACGATCGTTTCGCTAACAAAGTTCGCTTAGTTTATTAATCCCTCTGGTGATGCTAACTTTGTTAGCGTAACGATCGTCAGGTCAGGTCTAAAAATTGTATTATGATGAATTGGGTTCTCCAAATTGTACTTATACACAAATTTAATTTTGAAAAAAAAAAGTTCTTTTGCTTATATTTCGACTGTAATTACTTTTGCGCGAGTGTGAGGTACCATGTCAGAGAAAAAGTTAAATAGTTTTTGACGAAAGATATATCGAATATGGTGACCATAAGAAATAAAAATTTAATGATGGTTTCAGGAAAACGAAACCTTGTAATTAAAATCTGATTGAATCGTCATTTTCTACGTAAGAAGTTGCTATGAAACTGAGTTATCAGATTTGAAAAATTTTGGGAAATGAGACTAATTACATCCAGTGTGAGGAAATCCAACATTTTATGTTGTTTTCAGAATATCTCGAAAACCAAAAAAGTTCTAGACGCAGCAAGTGCGTTATGGTAGTGAATTTTTATTAAATCCTTGATTAAAATTTGAATAACTCAATTTTATGTAAACTTAGACAGTTGAATTTTGATACGTGGCAAGGTCTCTCTCAAGGCATCATATCCACCAAATTTTATTAAAATAGCTTTGTAGCTTTTGAAGAAAAAAATTTTTTCGAAAGAAAATTCAACATTTAAATAACTCAATTTCCCACAAACTTATAATGTTGAGTTTTGATATGTAGTAAGGTCTTCCCCGAGGCTATATATGCACCAAATTTCATTAAAATTGATTTGTAATTTTCGGAGAAAAAAATTTTTTTCGAAAGAAAACTCAAAATTTTCCCGGAAAACCTTGTTCGATTTTCTTGGCTAAAGAACTCATCCAAGCCATTAATAAAAGAAAGGGACTTGCCAAGTTTCATCGACATCGGGTAGTTATTTTTTGAGTTAGGAGTTGGATATATATATATATATATATATATATATATATATATATATATATATATATATATATATATATATATATATTGAAACTGACTCCGGATATGGGTTCTAGGGGTCCTAGTTCGCGCTCATTTGAAAAATTTTTTGCAAAGTCTCACCATCGATACCTCTCTATTAGCGATTTTTTTTAAATAAAAATTAACTAAAAGCTACAGCCGCACCGCTAGCGGCAATAAACTACTAATATAAGATAATTTCCTAAAACGCTCTCTATTGAAACGTTTATTGTTATATAGTTTCTGAGAAAGCTGTCAAACTGTCATCACCATCACTAATTTGAGACACTGTGTATGTTTGGTGGTGGGTGAATTTGGTCACTCTCTTCAGACATGTACTCGGTTGTATGGTTCGAGTATTTTTAATTTAAATAATAAGAAATAAAAATATGGT
The DNA here is from genome assembly GCA_964006375.1 of Tillus elongatus. Taxonomy (NCBI): domain Eukaryota; kingdom Metazoa; phylum Arthropoda; class Insecta; order Coleoptera; family Cleridae; genus Tillus; species Tillus elongatus. Next base: position 117,735,980 of record OZ023268.1, on the reverse strand, counting down.
CTCTAAATTTCGGCTTCTTTCAAGCATTCTGTTATCTGCGATCTCTTAGAAACCGAGTTGTAAAAATACCATGTTATAATTGAAAAACTTATGGTTTACTGCCTGGACCCATCTTCAAGACAAAATTGTTATAGCCTACGTGACGGACGCACAAATAAGTTTTGCCTGATCTTTTACCCTGTTTTAATAAGGGTTAGCTTTCTTCAAAGTTTATCGACCTTTTAACAATAGATTCTAAATTTACAACTTTCTACCTGATTTGAATATGCCTTGAGTGACATATTTAAGATCATATTATTTTTTTCGACACAATTTGAGGGAACACCAGGACTTATCCCTTCTTAGTTTTGTGGGGGTGGAACCTTTTCGCTTGCAACATTCAAGACAACGAGTTAAATTTTCAGTTCTTCGGTTAGCGTTAGCAACAGAAGTCCAGAAACGTAGGCGTGACCACAAGTGTTTGTGATTCTCATCGTTTGTAACTTTAAAAAACCCGACTTTTGACACAATGATAAAAAATTACGTTCTAAACCAAGTGGCCGTGCCATCTATAATTGATGACTTTCTCCGGGAGTTTAACCCGGCTATACCACCGCCACGTCTAAGAAGACAGGTATCGTAATTTTTATTATTATTTTTTTTTGATTTATTAAATTTTTACAATCTACTCTACAAGGAGTATTAAGTAAATATGCTACACGTATGTTCTAGTCGGACAATAAAAATAAACCCATAAGAACAAAAATAAAAAATATATATATATATATATATATATATATATATATATATATATATATATATATATATATATATATATAATAAATAATGCAAAGCGTGTGAGGAGAAGCCCACCAGTGTCGGCACTCCCTCTCGGACGACACTAAATTGTTAATTTAATAGGTCTCTTGGCCAGGTTCTTCTTAAACGTCTCTCGTAGAAAGGGTCTTCAGAGAGTTGTTCTATGAGTGGATTCTCGTGGCCAGGCAACTTTGCGTGATAATTGAAAGGGATTTTGAGATCTTGATGTAAGGTAAGGTTGGAAACGTACCATGGAGCATTTACTATTGATCGAAGTATTTTGGATTGCTGTCTTTGTATAATTCGGATATTTGTTGCTTTAGCGCCTCCCCAAAACTGGATTCCGTAGGTCCAGATTGGTTTTTAAAATGCCTTGTAGATCAATAGCTTGTTGCTGATGGTGAGTTTTGATTTTCTTTCTAGGAGCCAGTGCATCTGACGAAACTTAAAATTTATTTGTGCTTTCTTTGACTGTATATGCCTTTGCCACGTTAAGCGTTGATCAAGATGGATACCAAGATATTTTGCTTCAGTGTTTACAGGTATGTGGTTGTTGAATAGAGTTACTCTTGGGCAGGTCGTATTTTTATTAGTAAATGTTACTTGATCTGATTTGCTTTCATTTACACTGAAACGCCATTTCTTAAACCATTTACTGATCTTATCCAAGTGTTGTTGTAAGGTTTCTGAAGCTATCTCACCTTTTCGATGCGATGATAGTATTGCAATATCATCAGCAAAGGTATCGTATTGAAAATATTTAATTTTAACCCTCCCCTCAAGGAGTTCTTCTTACGAACTAGTTCCTGAAAGGCAAACCCTATTCTGTTTCTCGAACTTATTATTATGTGTTTGACACGTTACTTTATTCGTGTGCATGTCTGTGGCCTCGTAGCGTATCACGTATGTCAGATTTTGGTAATCCTTAAGATTGATAAGACAAGGATGCGCGGATATATGCGCGTCCCGAAGCGTCGCTGAATTTCACATAGAGTTGCCACATCCTATTCCGGAATCAATTGTCAGGGAAAATAATTAAATACATCAGTTAATTGAATTTTTTATTTTTTTTAAGTTATTAAATAAATAGTGAAATACTACTGTATAAAATATATTACTATTACACATAATAGAACTTATATGGTAAACTTCCAGATTACCTCCGGAACGCTTCTCAGATTTTTTTTTTTTAGAAAGATGCGTAGGATCCCCTCTGGATACACAAACCACAAGAAACATTTCTTGTTCTCACCCCCAAAGGAAGTTACGGGACCAGGAGTCAATAGGGGTGCTGTGCGGGGTAGGTAGTAAAAAGGAAATATGAGCAGAAAATGCGAAGAAAGCGGCTTGAAGCCATATCCCCCTTGAACGCTGCCTACCCCGCACAGCACCCGTATTCACCACAGGTACCGTAACTTCCTTGGGGGGTATGAACAAGAAATTTTCTCGTGTTTTATGCAATGAGGGTGGCTGTACGTAAGCGAGAGGGGGAAGGAAAATCCCCATTACATAATACATTAAATGAATACCTTGCACACGTTATACGCAAAATAAAACTTTATTATTACATTACATTATTATGAACTGATTTTGATGAAACTCGACAACAATCTTTATTAATGGCTTGGATGAGTTCGTTAGCCAGCCCTATCGGACCAGTTTTTCTAAGAAAAAAAAAAAAATTCGGAAAAATTTGTATACGTTGCCCTCGTAAATACCTTACCGGTAATCCTGTATTAAAGACACCTCTCTAGTAAACAAACAATTTGGGTGGAATCGCGGAGTGAACGCCGGGCGATGTGCACTGTTGCCAGATGAGTATTACCAAGCATCATTTGAAATATAGAAGGAAATTAAGGGGTGAACAAATGTTTTTATAATGTAAATAAATTTTAATATGGCGTCATCTCTATAAATCGATGTTTGACATATATAGCGGAAAGCAGTAGGAAAACGGAAATGTAAAAAGTTAATTTTCAGCCATGGTGGTCCATGGGGAAAAACGTGAGCCTCTGGACCCAAGGGTACTGAGTTCAATCCCAGATTTCTCCTCTCCTCCCTTTTTAAGTACATCAGTAACATCAACAGGGGTTGTGCCATTCTGATTGAGCAAGGTAATCTGTACGTTCGGCCCTTCCCAGGGGGCGTAAAGCCATCGGTCCCGTGCCCATGCGATGTTGGGCACGTGAAAGACCCAAATTTCCCGGACAGCGAGCTGAATGAGTCTTTTTAGTAAAGTCAATGAAGCAATTTCCGTTGCGAATTGCCAATGATAAATACAACTGTATATGCTAATAGCAAACGGTATCCAGTAATTTTTTTAAGTCTAAATGTTTCATGGTAATGAAGCAATTTCTACTGACAACTGTCGATGATAAACATAACCGAGAAAATGGCTCAAAATGAGCTTCCCTTTGAAGTGTTTCTTTATATTTTAGTTTCCTACCTTAAATGAGTGTGAAAAGTGAATGAAGCAATTTCCGTTGCGAATTGCCGATGATAATTGCAACTGTATATGCTAATAGCAGACGGTATCCAATATATTATTTTGAAAAGTCTCAATGTTTCATGGTAATGAAGCAATTTCTACTCACAACTGTCGATGATAAACATAACCGAGAAAATGGCTCAAAATGAGCTTCCCTTCGAAGTGTTTCTTTATATTTTAGTTTCCAACCTTAAATGAGTGTGAAAAGTGAATGAAGCAATTTCCGTTGCGAATTGCGGATGATAATTGCAACTATATATGCTGATACCAGATGGTATCCAATATATTATTTTGAAAAGTCGCATCCAGGATATTTTTTTAAGCCGAAATGTTTGATGGTACCCTATGTGAAAACTGGAACCTGTGATGAGCACTGATAAGTACACTTGGAGAACCCAAATCACCACAATACATATTTCAAAGACCTTACGATCGTTTCGTTGACCACGTCAACGTCATCAGAGGATGAAAAATTCTTAAAAAAACAGAAAACAATAATCAAAAATCATTTTTGCATATATATATATATATATATATATATATATATATATATATATATATATATATATATATATGTACATATGTATCTTGCATAATAACGGATATATTGGAGTTTAAAGATTTTTAACGAAAATTCGACAAAAATCATATACCATTAACCGATAAACTCTATAGCCAACACTACTACCAAAGCATCAGAGAAAGGGTCTATTTGAAATGAATTTTCTGGGAATATTTTAGTAAAATGAAGGACAATGACGATTGAAACTAAGACTTCAGGCTTTTTTTTTTTTTTTTTGTTCCCTCAGGGCTCGTCCGCGGCCTTGCCGCCCCGATAGCACCGCAACCCTTGGTTGATTGTGCATACCCCTAGTCTTACTCCACCCATTCCAAAATCACTGTGCCTTGAACTAGTCTGCACAGCGATTGGTAGGGTGAAGTTTTATATTGCTCTGTCTCCGGTCTAGAGTGACCGTAGATCAGTTGTCTTTTCCGGTCCAGAGCTATACACTCGCACAAGATGTGCTGGGCTGATTCCTCCCCCTCGCCGCAGAGTCTGCATGCGAGGTCCCCTTCGAACCGCCCCAAGACTTCAGGCTTTGTAAAACATTATTCTTGAGACATTTTCCTTCAATAGCTCATATTAGTGTCAGGTTCATTGCCTAAATATTATGAATTTTGACGTTTTAAATTGCGACTTTGACGTTTTGAGGAAAACCCAAATTTATTGTTCTTTAAATGCCTGTAACTTTTTTGTCGTTTAACCCCCAGAAATTAATTTTGGTAGGTAACTTACCTATAATGATATAAACTCGCGTATGAAATTTGGTTGCCCTTACTTTGTTAATTCCGGAGAAAAAAAAATTTTTTTTCGATTTTTTTCGAATGAAAACAAAATTTTTCGCGAAAACCTCGGCGGATTTTCCTGGCTAACGAACTTATTCAAGCCACTTGCGAAAGGAAAGTACTCACCAAGTTTTATCAAAATCGGTCTATTAAGTCTGAAACCGACCTCGGATTTGGGTTCCAGGGGTCCTAATTAGCGCTCATTTGAAGAAAGAAATTTTTTCAAAATTCGAAAGTCGGGATCTCCTCATTAGTGAAGAAAATTCACTAAAAACACACATTAAAGAAAATGCAAAATATGAAACTGAAGTTTTAAAATCTAAAATTACCACATTGAGCAAATATGTATGAATAATTCGTACCATCTTATTTTTTCATAACTTTCATCTATTTTGGTAAAAACGTATTCAGAGGTGTGTCTTTCATTTCGAGTATTATGAAAAGTTGACTCGCGAAGTCTGTAAATGTCAGGTATTTTGATTTCTGCTGGGTACCCTGTCGCTGGCTTCACAAGTGCATGTCACCGGTTGCAGAGAAGAAAACGAGCGCTTGTGAAACCAGAACCAGAAGTCTAGATCTGTGTTTAGCTTAAAAATATTTTAAGTAACATAAATGTTTGATACTTAAACATTTTAAAATAATCTTGTCACCAAATTATGCCATATGCATCTACAAGCAATAGCTTCCGTGTATATTTGTAAACAACTAATAAACTAGCAACTAATAATATGTACTGTTTTAATTGGGGACGTGTAGACTTTATATACAAATACCTGTTCTTTGGTGTGAACGCTCCATAACGCGACGAGTTATTTTCTAGTGTCCGAGGTAGCGGATTGGGCCTACTTTAAGTCCATCGACCCTCCAAGGTCACCGCTCGTCTGCTTTGCCAGGCTAAGCATTCAAATTAGCGACAGTTCAGTTACTCTTTCTATTTAATTTGATCTTGATCTACTTTTACAACGAAAAGTGTGTAAAAAATTGTGAAGACTATACGCGACTTTGATATTGTCGAATTCGTCATCTAAAATTATTCTTCCAGCTTGTATTGAATAAGAAATCAATAATAATTAATATCTTACTTTATTTGTGATAATACACTGCTTTATGTAGACTCATCGGACTGCCGATGTCGCATGATAATTCATGTTTTGATCAGCTAATGTCATTGAACTGAAATTTAAGAATGCCCGGAATTCTAGAAATTTATTTGAAAGCTTTTATTTGTACTCTTTGTTTGGTGAATTTCCATTATAGAATTTGTTTTATTAGAGAATTTTCGTAAAAAAATAGCTTTAAGGGGATCGTGACTTTCGAAATGTGAAAAAATTCCTTCGAATGAGCGCGAACCAGGCCCCCTAGAACACATATCCGGGGTCAGTTTCAATTTTTATGATTTCTCAAAAAAATATTGGGCAAATTTTTGATGAAGATTAGGGAGCACCTTCCTTTTGTAATTGGCTTGTATATTCGGTAACAAAGAACATCGGATCAGGTTTTCGAAAAATGTTTAAAAAAAGCACAGCTATGGCAAACATATTTTGTGCGCTAGTCTCTACCACAAAACTTATCCTATATACCAAAGTTCGTATATCTTAAGTTAAGAGAGAAAAAACGTTATAGGCATGATAAAAAGGTTTGGTTGTACTGAAGTTCAAAAACTTCGTAAAAAAGGGCGCAAGACCAAATCATTACAGTGGTTAACGAAATCTATTAAATATTAGAAATGGAGATTTAAGTTTTTTGCGCAAAAAAGTCAATAAGTAAAAAAAAATGGGTTTAATTTTTTTTTTACGGTAAAAGTGCCGATTTACCGGAAAACTACGTCAGATTGCCCTGGAAAAAATGCTTATAAAAGCTATTTACTAAAGGAACACAAATTTCACAAAATTCGCTCCATTATTTTTTGAGTCATCGTGGTGGCACAAGAGTAGACAAGAAGTCTCATAAATGTGCTTGCGGGGTGGGGGTAATACCACACATAACTCATCAGAAGCTTCCCATTCCACATTCGAGTGAAAAACCCGGCCGTCTGAATACGGGACTCGAACACCCTAACATTAATTCGCGATCATTCGAAGACTGTTTTTTTCGAAATTCAAGTAACGACCTTGACTAATTTTTTCTACGAAAATTCCACAAAATCGGTGGTAATCAAAGGTAACTTGTCTTTAGAAGCTGTTTTCGTGAAGATTTGAAATCGGTTTTCGGTAAAAGTAACTTTACTGGATATCTGTATTATTAAAATGAAAATTTTTTATGGAGCATTGTGCTCAGCACGACAGAGGTCTATAATAATAATAATAATAATAGGTTTTGTTTCCGGTAAACATTTCAATGTACGCAAAACGTCTTAAAAAAACAAAAAAAAAGTCTGGACGCAGCAAGTGCGTTATGGAAGTGAATTTTTATAAAAATGCTTTGAATTGCAAATGTCTTTTTAATGCAAGCAGTCATCATCATTTGGTTACCGGCATAACCTATATAGTAGAAACAATGTGCCATATATTATCAAAATAACTTATTGAAAAATACAAAAATTTTCCGGCAATAAACTTTAAATGTTGGTTTCTTAGCCAACAAACCTTAAGGTTAATAGCAAATTGAGTTATTGAAATTTGAAGCATCTAATGAAAATTTGATACCAAGACGCACTTACTGTGTCTCGATTTTTTTTCTTACAAACATATTTCGATAAAAAAATGCAATAAAATAATGGTGTTCCAAAAAAACATTGTAGGGATCACCAACGACTTATGGGCCACTCTGTGATTGTCAGAATAATTTTATAAGATGCAGCTCAAGACACCATTTTTCTCATCTCTTGTATAATAATAATTCCATTGAGCTTTACCGTAGAAATGCGTCACCCTGTATATATGTAAACAGATCAAAACTGAACATAAACCCGGATATGGATTCTAGGGGGCCTAGTTTGTGCTCATTTGAAGAAATCTTTTTAAAATTCTAAAGTCGCGGTCTTCTCAATGACGAATTTTTTGTACGAAACTTAGCTAAAAATTATGGACCGTTAAACCATAAACTTAACTAAAACCACCGCCAAAGCATCAGAGAGAAAATAACTAACCTGTTGCATATCAGCCCTTTTTGTAAAACTTCGATCTTTCATATCTGTTGACAAGCATCACTAACACCGTTTAGTCCACCCACTAACTTTAATAAAATCGTAAAGGAATACTTTGCACTTGTATATTAAAATTCCCAAATAACACAAATAATTTGTCAACTGAAATTGAAAACAGATAAACAATCTAATAATTTACGATAAACGTCAGTTACAGCGTGTAACTGACCTGCACAGTGATATCAAATGTTCCGTGGCTAGGAAACGGCTCAGACATACTAGATCTCATATACCCATAAACCAGTGTTTACCATTGACAATAAAAAGCGGTGATATTAAATATAAATGTTTCAAATTTGAATAGCTCAATTTTCTGAAAGCTGAATTTTGGTACATAGTTAGGTCTTTCCCACCAAATTTCGTCAAAGCAGCTTTGTAATTTTGAGAAAAAAATTTTTTTCGAAAGAAAACTCAAAATTTTCCCTGAAAACCTTGTCCGATTTTCCTAGCTAACAAACTCATCCAAGCTATTAATAAAAGAAAAGCACTTTCCGAGTTTCATCAAAATCAGTTAAGTAATTTTTGAGTTATCGGTTGGATACATACATACATACATACATACATACATATATATATATATATATATATATATATATATATATATATATATATATATATATATATATATATATATATATATATATATATATAAATCGAAACTGACCCCGGATATGGGTTCTAGGGGCCCAGCCCAAATTCGCGCTCATTTGAAAAAAAAATTTGCAAAGTCTCACCATCGATACCTCTCTATTAGTGAATTTTTTAAATTAAAAATCACCAAAAATAAAATAAAATACATATACAGATGAACCACCGGGAACTGCATCGATTGATTATCGGAAAACCATTATCAGGAAAATCTATATTTGGTAATGTACTAATGCAATTAAGGGACACTCTGCTAAAATATTTTGAGACAAGTAGTATTTCCGGTTATACCGGACGTACTTGTCAACTTCCTTATTTCATATTGGACCCCAGCATATTAAGACATTTTCAGATTCTGCGTAAAATTCTGAATACCTTTTGAGTATAATGTCAATACCTAGGTCTTCTTCTTGAGATATTCGAACTTCTGTGTCAAAATTGTCGTTTTCATATCGGAACGTATTGATATTTTTCTCTCCTGTACACGACATAATTATTTACTTTGAATTGGTTTCCTTGTATATGACGACATAGTCTAACGGCCTTTGAATAAAAATATTTTATTTATAGATAATCGAAAAAGAAGTACGCTATTTTGATTATTTAAGTTTCTTTTGCATTAAAAACCAGCAAAATTTTGTATCCACAATTTGATATAGTGCCAGCGGGATGGAGCACCAGCACATTACCAAATTAATGTCCGGCAGTACCTCGACTTAATATTTCCAAATCGGTGGATAGGGAGGCGAGGATCGTTAGAATGGCCAGCACTATCACCCGATCTTACGCTGCCGGTTCCACCTCCGACGTTGATTAACCTCAGAAGACAGTTTCATTTACGATTAGGATGCTGCCAAGACGTTCAAGACATGTATTTTGAACATCTCCTACATTAAAGTTGGCGTGTTTTTTATTAACCATTGAATTTTTGAATAGAGATCTTTCAAACGAGGTATCACCGCCCTGCTTCCTATTTAAAAAGTTGGCCGGTTGCAATTGCCACTCGAAGGCGGTTGGATGTCGGGGTGAAGTTTTCAATATGCAGCATGTAATTTTTTTGATCTAAAATTGATGTTTTGGGATTTTTAGTGAATTTTCTTAGAAAAAAATCACTAGTGGGGAGATTCCGACTTTTGAATTTGAAAAAAATTCTTCAGAAGAGTGCGAGTCAGGACCCGTAGAATCCATATGCGGGGTCAGTTTCAATTTTTATGTTCTCAAACAATAATGGTCCGAATTTGATAAAATTTGGCATGTACCTTCCTTTTGTAAGTGTCTTGGATAAGTTCGTTGGCCGGGAAAATCGAACCAGGTTTCCGGTAACATTTTGGGCTTTCTTACGGGAAAAAAATTATCTCAAAAAATAGAAAAGCTATGGTAACCAAATTTGGTACGTAAGTTTACGATATTAAAACGAGACCATATACAAACATTTATATTTCTATGTTACAAGGTATGGTAGTGAATTTTCATTAAAATGTTTTTAATAGTAAATATGTGTCTTTTTTTAAGAAGCAGGCATCAAATTTCGTTACTAGTATAACCTATATAGTAGAAAGAATGTGCAATGTTTCATCAAAGTAACTTTATTGTTTAAAAATGTACAAAAATTTCCGAAAGTAAACTTAAAATGTTTCCAAAAAAGCTGGTTTCTTGGTCAACTTTATAGGTTAATAGCAAATTGAGTTGGTCAAATTTGAAGCAATTAATGAAAATGCGCAACCATAACGCACTTGCTGCGTCCCTAATTTCTTTTCTTACAAACATGCATTATATTTCGATGGAAAATGCAAAAATTAGGCGTGTTCGATTAAAAAAATAATTGTATCACCAACGACTTATAGGCCAGCCTGTGACTAGAAATATTTTTTAAGATGTAGCTCAAGACACCCGATAATTAATGTATATATATATATATATATATATATATATATATATATATATATATATATATATATATATATATATATATATATATATTTTCGTTTCTTGTATAATAACGGATATTGAGCTTTATTGATTTTTTACGAAAATTCGACATAAATTATGTACCATTAAACGATAAACTCTATAGCTAAGACTACTGCCAAAGCGTCAGAGAAAGGGTCTATTTGAAATGAATCTTATGAAATATTTTAGTAAAATGAAGGGCAATGACGGTTGAAGCTAAGACTTCAGGCTTTGTAAAACGTTCTTCTTGAGACATTTTCTTTCCAAAGTTTCAGGTTCTTTGCCTAAATGTTGATAATTTTGACATTTTAAATCGCGACTTTGACGTTTCGAGGAAAACCCCAATTTATTTTTCTTTAAATGCCAATAACTTTTTTGTCTTTTAACCTACAGAGCTAAATTTTGAAAAGTTGGGCCGATTTTCTAGGCTAACGAACTTGCCCAAGCCACTTGCAAAAGGAAGGTATACGCCAAATTTAACCAAAATAGGTCCATAATTTTTTTAGTTTGGGTGTGATACCTACATATATATATATATATATATATATATATATATATATATATATATATATATATATATATATATATATATATATATATATATATATATATATATATATATAAATTGAAACTGAACTCGGATACGTGTTCTAGGGGGCCTAATTAGCGCTCATTGAAAGAAATGTTTACAAAATTCAGAGGTCGGGATCTCCTCATTATTGTTTTTTTTTTATTTAGAAAATTCACTAAATAGTTGTAAAAAAATATTTGGTGCCAGATCATTTATGTGAAAATACACTACCATAACGCACTTGCTGCGTCCAGACTTTTCATAAATATGCCCAATAGTGAAGATACTGAATTTATTTCATTTGGTTCTTCCACACTGTACTTTTCTCAAAAAGATACTCTTTTAATTTCTTTTTGAACAGTAAAACGTTGTTGGTAACTTTTTTGTACTTAATGGCGGTCCATTTCCGCGACTATGGTAGATCACCGACGCCAGTGAGGAGTTTCACCCCTCTATCCTGGAAATTTTGCCGAACCTCTACCTTTCTCTAAGTAGTGTAGGGATCTTTAACGTGCAGAACATTGCAGCATAGACACGGGACCAACGGATTGACATCACTTCCGAAGAGAAGAACGTGCAGACATTCAACTTGCCCCTGGAAAATGAACCCAGTACGCTTCGGTTCAGAGGCACACGTTCTTACCCCTACGCCACCGGCACTCTTGTTCATATCTTGTAAGTATATGTTGATAGGAAGTTATGCACTTTTACACCCAAAAAATTACGGGATTTTTACTGACTTCAAAGGAATCCAAAATCATTTTTGTATCTCGTTTCGAACTGATGTGCATTCTCATTAATTAAAATATTAACTTATTTTTAAAAACGTATAAACACAAGCTATAGACCTATAGACCACCACACAAAGTTAAAATGTTATAATTTTTGAAAAGCTCCCTGTATCAGGATATATTTGGTAAATTAGCTATACATCTCAAGATTTTTTTCTGTGATCTCAAAATATGCACTAATGAAGTGGACCTACCACAGAAGTAAGCTCTGTAAGAGATTCTACTGTTGACCGGTGTATAGTATACACATATTAATTGTAAAAAAATGCTTCTATTTCCGCGGTTATAGCCAATCACCGACAAGAAGCAGTTTCACCTCACTATCGTGGAAATTTTGCTGAACCCCTGTCTTTCTGTAAGAGGGTAGAGATCTTTAACGTGCCCAACGTCGCATGGTACACGGGACCGACGACTTCGCCACCTCCGGGACGTGCAGACGTTCGACTTGCTCAAAACACAATGTCACCTCGCTTGATGATAATTTTACAGTATGTACTGGAAAAAGTGAAAGGTTCTGCTGGAAGTTAAACCCAGTACCCTTGGGTTCAGAGACACACGTTCTTACCACTGGACCGCCGAGGTTGCCTGAAGTTGTTAAAACTGTTCTAGAGTTCCTGAAAAGATAACACAATGAGTTGAGCTACTCCTTAGACAATAACAATAAATATTTTGTGTTTTTTAGGAGAAAATATAATGATCCCTTAATTTTGTCCATGAGTTTATATTATAGCTTGTATGTACAGTTTTAATTTTACAACATAACAGTACGTAATTGTGGTACAGACCTGGTACTAATCTTGGATCAACAAATATCTCTTGTTCCGGCTTTCCAACCTCAAGTCTATCTTATTACAATGAGAAGCATTAGAATGTTGCGCGCTGTCGCTATGGAAGGCTCATCTTGGTGCACGTGATCCAAAGAAGTATGTCAGATGTTAGTTAAAGCGATCGAAAGAAGCGAAATCCTATTTTTATATGGCAAGTTAATTATCTCAAGAATTCAGCATGTACCTTCACTTTTTTCGTTCGCCCTCTCGACCTCGATTCGTGTCGTCTAGACGAGAATAGATCCAAGCGGTACATCCGTTATGATTTGACTGCATTTCATCCGTTCCAGAATGCCTGTGTTCTCTGCGGAACCGCATCTAATACCATAGAGACAGTTTTATCTATAGATTTATCTGCATCTTGACAGCCTTTGTTTCTTAGATTTGTATTGTTCTGCGTTTGATTCAGTTTTACGCTATCATGTTTTTGTTGCGTTTTTAGTAAACTTTTACAATAAACGTAGGTACATACAGTGTGATGATAAAACTTGGACCATAATTCATAAGTGCGTTATTGAATTTTTTCAAGAAAAACGCTCGGACAGGTCAATTTTATCTTTTCAATTGCCAACTTGTGACGTAAAAATTACATTTATGACGTCGCTTATTTATAAATGGTGATGTCATCATAAGTTTTATAAATGACAACCATATTTTTTGCAGTTTATCTATAGGCTTGCTTACTAATTGAATGATGATAAAAAAAAGTGGTGCCTGGCATAACGATTTTTTTGAAGAAAAAAAAAATAGCATTATTTACCTTAAAAATGGAAACGTAACTTTAATGAAAAAAATTATGGAAGCAAGGAAAACAAACAAAATTTAGTGTAAATGTTCTAATTGTTCTCAACCTACTATTTGGCGTTGACCGATACGAGTGTAAACACTTTGTACACTGCGCTCAGAAATGAGAGGATTAATTTGCTTCACTTCAACGCGAGTTTTTGCTGTAGCTCTTCTAAATTATTTGATCTGTTAAAATAAACTTTCGATTGCAAATAAGCCCACAGACAAAATCCAAGCGAGTCAAGTCTGGGAAACGCGGTGGCCACTCAAATGCTCGTCGACGCCGTATCCATCTACATTTTTTTTTGTTCCCTCAGGGCTCGTCCGCGGCCTTGCCGCCCCGATAGCACCGCAACCCTTGGTTGATTGTGCATAATCCATCTATATTACCTTTTAGGAAATGTGGCATCTAGATATTGACTGACGTCTACACCAAAATGAGAAGGCGCCCCGGTTTGCTGAAACCAAGTATCTTGATGGAGCACATCTGCCTCGTGATTATTTGGAAAAATTACTGCCAGAGCTGGCCCCAAATGCAATCGCAAGAAATTTAGGCAACGTGCTGCTGTAAGACTTCCTTGAAAAAAGTAAGGCCCTATGAAACGCTGTCCGATTATTCCCATCCATAAATTCACTTTGCCATGACACTGACTATGGTAGTCTCGAGTCCACTGAGGATTTTCGCAGATTTAGATAGTGACGACTTACTGTCTCATTCAGGCGAAAAGTGGCTTCATCAAAAAAGAGAATGTTAAGAAAATTGGAATCTTAATCGCAGCCTAACATTAATTGTTCACAAAACTATAAACAGCTGTCTGAATCATCACTATGTCATCGTTGTTAAGAATGTTAAGAAAATTGGAATCTTAATCGCAGCTTAACATTAATTGTTCACAAAACTATAAACAGCTATCTGAATCATCACTATGTCATCGTTTAACTTGCGTATCAATAATTGTACTTTGTAAGGATGATACTTCTCTTCGAGGGTTGTTAAAAATTGATTTTGACTTTACTTTTTGTTCCACCCTTTTTTATTGTTTTATTTCAACAACATACCACGAGGGCTGACAGCCTAAATACTATCGTACCGTGGGTGTTGACAAGGAGGAAAGAGGCAACTTGTTAATTCAGGTGTGGAGGTTCGGAGGAGAACGAAAAACATACGCCGGCAAGGAATTCCACAACTTGTAAGTCCTCGGGACAAAAGAGCGGGCATAACAAGATGTTATATGTCTGGTGACCTGGACAGTAAAAGGGTGCATTCGCTCTGTTCCCCTGGTAGATCTGTTGGGGGCAGCAGGTGGAGGAACTATGGAAGAAAGCTCCTCTGAGCACTTCCCGTGCAGATATCTATAATTGAAAGAGAGAGGTCACCAACGGCACGTCGGTTGGCAAGGGATGGCAGCCTTTGGGTGATGGTAGGGTGACCAATGAGACGTATGGCTCTCTTCTGAATAGAGTCCAGGATAGAGTGTAGAAGCGGCAGCAGCACCCCAGATGTGAAAGCAGTATTCGAGGTTTGGCCTTATTTGTGAAGTATATAAGGTATAGAGATTAGCTGGTGAAAAGTATTTGCCAGCCTGGAAGAGGAAACCTAACTTCTTAGCAGCCGCTTCTGCAATTGATGTGACTTGTTGGTGCCAATTGAGATTTCGATCCACAGAAATGCCAACAAGCGAAAAGGACTCATTACTTTGAATAACTTGATTGTTCATTGTGATGGTTCTATGGCTGGTGTATCTTTTATGAGAAAGAAAGAAAGACTGAGATTTTGTGGGGTTGAATTGTACAAGATTTGTACTTCCCCAGTCTAGTATTTTTGGAGATCCACGGAGACAGAACCCTCCATGTGTGTGCGATCCTCATCTAGTTGGGCCAAAGAGACAGGCTTAGAATATTGTATATTTGAGTGGAGGGTGCTGTCGTCCGCGTAACTGTGAACTGGGTTGTATGTGCTAGAGAGGAGGTCATTGATGTGGAGAGGACACAAAGTCGGGCTAAAACTGAACCTTAAGGAACTGCTGCATTAATTGGATATAGTTTAGAGGAATGGCCATTCACAGCAACAGAAATACTTCGGTTGGAGAGGAAGTTTGCTGTCCAGGTACAGAGTTTTGGTGGTAGGCCATATGCCGGAAGTTTATTAAGCAGCGCTGCATGCCAGACCTGGTCGAAGGCTTTTGATATATCTAGAGCGACAGTCTGGGATTCACCGTGTAGTTCCATAGACTTGTTCCAAGAATGGGTGACAAAGGAAAGGAGGTCGGCAGTTGATCTGCGCTGACGGAATCCATACTGTCTGTCGTGGATTAGACTGTCTTTTTCAAGAAATTTTAGTAATTCGGTGTTTATATACTTTTCCATCACTTTAGAGATGACTGAAAGGAGACAAATAGGCCTGTAGTTTCTAGGAAGCGCTTTGGATCCTTTCTTGGGGACGGGTTGTACTCGAGCAGTGTTCCAGTGACTAGGGAATATGCCTCTATTGTAAGATGTCTGAAACAGACGAGTCAGGACAGAAGCAAGTTCTGGTGCGCATTTTTTGAGAACAATTGCTGGGATCTCGTCAAGGCCAGAGGCTTTCCTGGTATTAAGAGAAGAGAGCATATTTCGTACCTTTTTAGTTTTGAAAATGATATCCGTCATTTTATGCGCGACATTGGGGACTGTTGGTGGTTGAACATTTGGAGGTGAGTTGAGAGTAGAATTGCCGGCGAACAACGAGGCAAAAATTTCAGCCTTGTCCAGGGCGGCAGAAACAATTTTATCTCCTGAGAAAAGAGGTGGGAACGTGCTTTTGCAGAAATTATTCCCAATAGGTTTAGCAAGAGTCCAGAAGGGTTTGCTGCCCTTGGAGCTTAAGAGGACTTTGTTTTTGATGTGGTTATTAAACGAGTTTTTTTGCCTCGGAAAGAATGCGGACATAGCGGTTTCTGTCAAATAGTTACATAACAACGTATTAAAAATCCCAAAATCAAGTGTTCATTACTTTAGAAAAGTGAAAGAAAACCTCATTATTCTACAGAAAACTCGTCTTAAATAAAAACCGTGAGAAATATTTCTTATTTCTTATTAAATTTACTTTTCCATTTTTGTAAGTAAATAAGTGGAAAATTATATCACGTTCCAATTTTTTTTTCATCGCCTTTTAAGTAGTAAGTAGGTCTATGGACAAACAGCAAAAAAAGCAAAGTTGTCATTTAAAAAACCTATGATGACGTAATCATTAAGAAATAGGTGACATCGTAAGTGTAATTCTTACGTCATAAGTTGGCAATTGAAAAGATAAAAGTAACATACCCGATCGTTTTTCTTGAAAAATTTAAATAACGCATTTACGAATTATGTTCCAAGCTCAGCACACTCACAACAAATTTCATGGCTACTACCAATTAGTAACAAGAAATATCTAAGGGTAATGAATAAAATTGAACAATCAAAATAACTCAGAAACAAGATTTAGGTAGAGGACATAATTGAGAAAAGTTGTAAGGTTTTTGATTCTTTTTAACATAACATAAAAATATACAGGGTGTTAATTGGCATCCTTTCATTATTTTGGCTTCACTTTTTAGCGTTTAATGTATATTGTCGTACTTTGATTTCTGTATAGTTTAATATTTTCATTCTACGAAGCAATGTTTTTTCCAATCCACCTTATCGAATGGCGATTTGTCGTAGATACATTTCGGTAGACCTTGTTTCACTTTAAAAGTTACCGTATATAGCTAGAGAAGAAAGTATTATGATAAAAATAATACTTGATAATTATAGGTTTAAATCCTGAAGACGTTTGTGGATTACTTATGCATAAATTGCTGATCGTTTTTGGCTTTTCATACTTATTTCTAACGTTTTCTTAAACGTTTCCGATCGGGTGTTGCCAGGAAGAACAGAATTAATTTAGCATGAAAATCCGAGAAGATATTTTAGCCTGGACAATCGTTTACAAGCTTCCTTGTACTGCTTCTTACTATTCAGCAAAACAAACATTCAAACACTTCACAGAACAAATATTCACGTGCCTAAACAACAAAGCAGCTAAACACCTGCAAAAACCTTTTCAAAGTTATTCAACCCATATAAATTTACTGTTTAAAACTGCTCTTTCAGTTTCACTACATGCCTGTCTATATATTTTACTACCTGTAGACTAATTTTAAACTTACCTGTGTCCCCCCTGCACAAAAAGGTATCTAAAAACATTGTAAACAACTACCGAACCAAAAGGTTCAATGGCCATTCGGATTTGTAAACAACAGCCCGAGGCTACAAACAAGTTCGTATAGTATCCCAGCATCTTATAGTATAAGAAACTTAACAAATCATCACCTATTTAAAGCACAGTTGGAGAATCCTACTCACAACACATTTAAAAAACCTTAGGATCGTTTCACTAACCAAGTTAACCTCATCAGAGGATGAATAATACTAAGAATTATTAGATTGGATTACAATGATTTATCTTCTGATGACGCTAACTTGATTAGTGAAACGATCGTCGGGTTTTTTAATGTGTTGTGGTGATTTAGGTTCTCCAAGTGTGCTTATCAGTGCTCACCATATATCTTCACTTACTTAATCACCTATTAAAGTTTAATAATTGATTATTAATCCAATATATTTTCAAACATCAAGTAATTATAGTTGTTGATGTCCAATCAAATATTGAAATATTTTTTGTTTGCCAGTTTAGTGAACCTCCGCTCCCCCAATTGTATTCGTGGAATTAAGACCTATCAGTTAACAGCTTTTGTATACAACAACAAATCCAAAATAATTTTGTTATTCATCCATTATTTAAAATACACCCCGGCTTTTAAAAAATGGTACTGTGCCACCCATAGACAAAAAAATCAATCTAGGAATACAAAATGCACTAAACAACTTAAGGCGATGTCGTCGCCTTGCCCTTACAACCACGATTCTCTTGTCGCCAGCACAGTAGCGTAACAAGACTGTCTGGGGCCCCAGAGGAAGACAATGGACTGGGTTCATCGACTCCTAAAAAAAATTAATAATCAAAATAAAATGAATGGTATTTTGTTTAATTCTCTACTATAAATATATTTTTTAAACTTGTCACAACCTAATTATATACAGGGTGGCGCATTTAAAAATATTAGACTGGGGAAGTAGAAATCTTGTACAATTCAACCCCACCAAATCTCAGTCTTGCTTTCTATCTCATAAGAGGTACACCAGCCCTAGACCCATCACAATGAACACCCAAGTTTTTGAAAGTAATGAGTCCTTTTCACTTGTTGGCATCTCTGTGGATCGAAATCTCAATTGGCACCAACATGTCACATCAATTGCAGAAGCGGCTGCTAAGAAATTAGGTTTCCTCTTCCGGGCTCACAAATACTTTTCACCAGCTACTCTCTATACCTTATATACTTCACAAATAAGGCCAAACCTCGAATACTGCTCCCACATCTGGGGTGCCGCTACCGCTTCTACACTTGCTATCCTGGACTCCATTCAGAAGAGAGCTATACGTCTCATCGGTGACCCTACCCTCACCCAAAGGCTGCCATCCCTTGCCCACCGACGTGCCGTTGGTGACCTCTCTCTCTTTTATAGATATCTGCACGGGCACTGCTCAGAGGAGCTTTCCTCCATAGTTCCCCCACCTGCTGCCCCCAACAGATCTACCAGGGGAACAGAGCGAATGCACCCTTTTACTGTCCAGGTCACCAGACATAGAACATCTTGTTATGTCCGCTCTTTTGTACCGAGGACATCCAAGTTGTGGAATTCCTTGCCGGCGCATGTTTTCCCTTCTCCTCCGAACCTCCAAACCTTCAAGTCCAGAATTAACAAGTTGCCTCTTTCCTCCTTGTAGACACCCACGGTACGATAGTATTTAGGTTGTAAACCCTCGTGGTGTGTTGTCGAAATAAAATTTATGTTCATACATGCGCCAGCCTGTATATGGAGGTGAGAGGGTCAAAGCACATTAAATTTGAATTAGTTTTAGTCATAAGAAACGCAACTGGAATATTAAGTCCGGCTGCAGCATGTGTATTATGGTAGCGAATATTCATACAAATTATCTATATGAAAATTGAAAATGACATCAAATTTGAGTTCTAGACGTCTTATGTCACGCTCATCTCAAAGTTGTAATTTCGTCATAAGCGGTTTTTTTTTCCTACGCAAATTCGCTTAGACGTGTTTTCCACGATAATTAAAAAGATTTGATGAAAACATTTAACGTACAAATTCTTAAAATATTTTTCGCGAATATCCCATTCTATTTCCACAAAAATTAATTAAAACATTTTTCACAAATTCGGCGTAAAAAATATTCGTACAGAACTTCGTTAAACATTTTTCACACAAAAATTTGAAACAAATTAAAATTAGAAACAATTTTTTTCTTTTAGGCAACATTTTTCAAAGAAAATTCGCTACTACAAAATGATTTTGTACTTGAAAATTCGCTAATACGATAAATTAAAAATTATACAATCTTGTACTCTGAAATACAGGCACAGATACTGTTTCCGTGACTTCACTGAGAATTTTCTCTTTTGTCTGACGATGCCGTTAAAAGCGAAGCCGGTTGCATAAAATAAAAACAGCACTTGTGAAGCCATGGAAAGTTTACAACAACAAACAAGCTGATCTGCTATTAATATTAAATTTAGTCTTAAAACTCCTCATCCGCTCATTGGAAAATTTTCTACGGAAAAAATCGCTAAATAATTATTGGATCTACTACACAATCTGATCAGTGTACCTTAAAATTGAATAAAACACCAAAAGAAAAATAAATAAGAATTTAGTTACTACAAAGATTTTAATTCACGTTAGAAGCTGATATACTATCCCTCTTACCACACAGACACTGAGAACGTGCAAAATGGAACATAATCCAGGTACATATTCCGACGATAATCACATAAGGTCGTATGTGAACTTTTTGTACGATCATTTGTAACAAGTAAGGTCTATTTCAAATACATTTTTTGCAAATATTTTAATCAAATGAAGGATAATAACAGTTTTGTGTGTGTGTGTTTTGTTTCTTTAAAGTCGTCCTATTTCCGCGACTATGGCCAATCACCGACGCCAGGACAATCGAGGACCTTGTTAGCGACATTTCCTGCAGGCTAATTTTTTCATACATCTTTTTTTTGTGAATTCGAAAATATTTTTTCATCTGAAGTGATCAGGACTTAAAAAAGCTTTAAATGTGCGAAAACTAAAGGTCCCGGAAACCACGCCAGTCAGTTCTTTTTATAAGACTTTTTTTATGAAACTCGACAGCGGTATTCTTTTTGTAATGGCTTGGATAAGTCCGTTGATCGGGAAAGTTGAACTAGTCTTTCTGGGTAAAGGTTGAGTTTTCTTTGGAAAAATGTTTGCGTCACCGAAAATAATAGTTGTTTTTAGCGCTGTTCGGTACCTACGAAGTTTTCTACTATTTAGATTATACTATCTACCTGTGTTTAGGTATTTTAACACTGAGTGGTGGACGTGCCGCCACCTAGTTGCGGAATCAAGTAGTATGTTGTCACGCCAGCTCCAAATAACACAAGGTGTTAAAAAAATAGAGACTGTATACAACCAACTAACAATTTAGTAAATTGTCAGCCCTGGCACATTTCTACCCTAATATAGGTACAAAGTATGTAAGGCAAGATGCATTCTCGCAACAATTAGAACCGTAGACCGGTTTCGCTCTCATTAGGGCTCTTCAGTATGACATACTTTGTCCCTATATTAGGGTAGAAATGGGCCAGCGCTGACAATGTACTAAATTGTTAGGTGGTTGTATACCGTCTCTATTTTTTAACACTTTGTGTTATTTGGAGCTGGCGTGACAACATACTACTTGGTGGCAACTAGGTGGCGGCACATCCACCACTCAGTGTTGAAAGGCGGGCTACTATAGGTGTATTTTCGCTGCAATTAGTATGCCGTACTGACGAGCTCTAATTAGAGCGATACCGGTCTACGGTTCTAATTGTTGCGATAATGCCTCTAGCCTTACTTATGTATTTTAGTTAAAGATGAAATTTGACCAATGTCGTCTTTTGCTAATATCTTCGATACGTTAATTGGTCAGCCCATCGGACTAGTTCTTCCGGGAACTATTTTAGTTTACGGTTGGAAGCTTTCAAAAGTTTCTAACTTTATAAAAAATAGTTGTCTTTTGCTAATAGCTACGTTCACTGGCGAGGCCCATCGGACTAGTTTTTCCTGGAAAAATTCTAGTTTTTTCTAAAATTTATATATTTATAAAAATTTTGTGTCAATATCTTTTTTGCTAATAGCTTGGATAATTCATTTGGGCAGCCCAATCAAACTAGTTTTTCCGGGAAAAACTTATATGTTTTCGTATGTATAATTTCTAAAGTTTAATTTATATAAAAAAGGGCTTAATGTCTTCCTTTTTCTAGTAACTCGGATAAGTTGTTCAACGAGCCCAATCTGACTAGTTTTTCGTTTTGAGGATTTCTAAAGTTTATACAAAAATATGCTACTTTTGCTAATAGCTCATTATCTATTACTCGATAGAGACAGTTAAGACATGCGCGTGAACGCTTTCCTAGACTGTCGCCATATTTAGGCTATTTTCGCATTGAAGTTGTATTCGTTTCCACGCCCTTGATTATCCATTGCATCTTTTTACGTTTGCTTAATTAAACTTGCTCTAAAATCGAAATGAATGCATCATTTTGGATATTCCATTTGTCACAAAATTTTGGTTTTCGTTTGTAGACTTTCTAAAGTTTCGAACTTTATAAAAATAAAGTTAATGTCTTCCTCTTGCTAATAGCTTGGATAAGTTATTTGACCACCCTATCAATAGTCTTTCCCGGAAAAAGGTTTAGCTTTCCTTGGAGAATTTCTAAAGTGTTGTAACTTTGTAAAAAAAAATAATAGCTATTGTCGTCGTTTTGCTCATAGCTTGGATAAGTTTGTTGACCAGCCTAATCGGACTTTATAAAAAATACAGTGAAATATTTATTTATTTCTTTTGTAGTTCGACAGGATAAACAAGGGAACAAGACATAAAGTTGTTGAAAAACAAAGTTTATATAATTTTCTTACTTATCCATTGAAGTTTAATAACTGTTTAACAATTTTTTAATTAAAAATCGTTTGTATAAAAATTTGTTACGTCCAGACTTATTTTTACTTAATCATAGATATAATTAATGCACTTAAGTGAATATACACATATTTAATCACTGAATAAATATTTTTATTTGTAGATTAGAAAATCTAAATTTTGGTTAAACAATGGAATATTTTATCAACCTCAAAATTAGAGATAAGGTGCTAATCGCGCCATGATATACTTAAACACAGAACAAAGAAATACCTACGTCAGCTATCAGCTGATTTGTTATCTTTATAAATTTGTCGTTCGATTATTCACAAGCATTTCAATAGTTAAAATGGCCAAATGAGTTCGCCTTGAGGCTTCTTCCATAACCAGTAAAAGCGATTCTTCTAAAATGCTAAAATTTTTGTTTGTAGCCACAGTTCCTTAAAGTTTTCCTATTCCTTTGGATCACATGCTACCTTGGACCATGATAGTGTAGGAAATATTACATTTCTTTTGAGACAGTGTAGGAATTTTTGATTTCTTACGAGACAGTGAGGGTGAACGTCTCATTATTTTTGCTAATAACTATACTTTGAACGTCTCTAACGCATACATTGAATCGGGTCTCATCGTTCCATTGCAGTGCTTGCCCTGCTAAGCAAAATTTCCGCTTTTGTCTTTTTGATTCAACTTATTTTACTGAACAAAACTTGCCCTGTAAGTGCTAAATTATTCGAACTGTAATAAATCTAAATTTTCAGAACTTCCCTGTGACCCATGGATCTCGAAATTTGCCTTCTAACAGCGTCACCTCATAAAGCACTTAACTCAAGCTCAATGATACGCCTTTTTTCGCGATTATTATTCCCAACGGTCTTATGTTGGCATTTGTAATCTTGTTTTTTCCTATGCCAAAGCTGCTTTGGGGCAACTGAATCGGTAATTTTGTATCTTCTAAACCACATTTCCTACCCTATACCAGAATGACTGCGCAGAATTTACAAATCTAATAATAATAATAATAATAATAATAATAATAATAATAATAATAATAATAATAATAATAATAATAATAATAATAATAATAATAATAATAATAATAATAATAATAATAATAATAATAATAATAATAATAATAATAATAATAATAATAATAATAATAATAATAATAATAATAATAATAATAATAATAATAATAGAACCAATTTTGTCACCACTACCTTGAAGCTGCATCAAATGCATTCTTCTACTTTCTAGATAAAAATTTGTTGATGCCGTATTCAAAACATGTTTGCTTTTTTGTTACTAATTTGAATAGGGAACGAAAAAGTTTGTGATTTCTACTGCACGTCATTAAATATGTGCTATTAGTAATTAGATTGGGACCTAAAAATTACATGTAGTATTTATTATTTTCTGATGCTGCCACCAAAAAAAAAACTTAGATTGGAATGGGTGTGCCAACTAAAATAGGAAGAAGCTCGTATGAGCTGTCCATACTCTTTGGAGGTACCACTTCTGCGTCTATCGCATTGTTTTGTTCTATAGTTTGCTGCTTGTAACAGCGAAGTGTAATGAGTGAAAACCTGAACCTGCGATGAGCACTGATAAGTACAATTTGGGGAACCCAATTCATCACAATAAGGTTTTTAGCTAACAAAGTTTGCGTCATCAGCGTGATGAATAAACTGAGTTGGGTTCTCTAAATTGGAGTTACTAGGCAAGTGTAAGCTGTATTGCTGCCGCTGATACGGACTGACGAGACCTGTTAAGGTCGAGACCGGTCTTGGTCTTCAACGAAAGCTGTGCACCACGCTTAGCTCAATATGTTAATTACATAGTACTGCTATAAACAGGCTGGTGGTTTTCACCAGCGGTTCTTACTTGTACATTGTCTTCCGCATAGGTAGCAAAGGACCTAACTCTTCTTACTCTTCAGAGATGGCACTTCAGCGTCTATCTCACTAGTTCCGACATTTAATTTTTTTATTTCAACAACACACCACGAGGGCTTACAGCCTAAATACTATCGTACCGTGGCTGTCGACAAGGAGGAAAGGGGCAACTTGTTAATTTTGGACTTGAAGGTTTGGAGGTTCGGAGAAGAAAAACATGTGCCGGCAAGGAACTCCACAACTTGGAAGTCCTTGGGACAAAAGAGCGGACATAACAAGATCTTCTATGCCTGGTGACCTGGACAGTAAAAGGGTGCATTCGCTCTGTTCCCCTGGTAGATTTGTTGGGGGCAGCAGGTGGAGGAACTATGGAAGAAAGCTCCTCTGAGCAGTGTCCGTGCAGATATCTCTAAGAGAGAGAGGGGGGGGGGTCACCAACGGCACGTCGGTGGGCAAGGGATTGCAGCCTTTGGGCGAGGGTAGGGTCACCGATGAGACGCATATCTCTCTTCTGAATGGAGCCCTGGATAGCGCGTTTAGAAGCGGCAGCGGCACCCCAGATGTGGGAGCACTGTTCGAGGTTTGGCCCTATTTGTGAAGTATATAGGGTATAGATATTAGCTGATGAAAAGTATTTGTGAGCCCGGAAGAGGAAACCTAATTTCTTAGCAGCCGCTTCTGCAATTGATGTGACATGTTGGTGCCAATTGATATTTCGATCCACAGAAGTGCCAACAAGTGAAAAGGACTCATTACTTTGAATAACTTGGTTGTTCATTCTGATGGGTCTAGGGCTGGTGTATCTCTTATGAGATGAAAGCAAGACTGAGATTTGGTGGAGTTGAATTGTACAAGATTTCTACTTACCCAGTCTAATATTTTTTGGAGATCCACAGAGGCAGGTTTAGAATATTGTATATTTGAGTGGAGGGTTCTGTCGTCCGCGTAACTGTGATCTGGGTTGGATGTGCTAGAGAGGAGGTCATTGATGTGGAGACGAAACAATGTAGGGGCTAAAGCTGAACTTTGAGGGACTCCTGCATTAATTCGATAGAGTTTAGAGGAATGGCCATCCACGACAATAGAAATGCTCCGGTTGGAGAGGGTAAATTTGCTGTCCGGGTACAGAGTTTTGGTGGTAGGCCATAGACCGGAAGTTTATTAAGCAGCGCTGCGTGATAGACCTGGTCGAATGCTTTGGATATGTCTAGAGCGACAATCTGGGATTCACCGTGTAGTTCCATAAACTTGTTCCAAGAATGGGTGACAAAGGAAAGGAGGTCGGTAGTTGATCTACGCTGATGGAATACATACTGCCTGTCGTGGATTAGACTGTATTTTTGAAGAAATTTTAGTAATTCGGTGTTTATATACTTTTCCATCACTAGAGACGACTGAGAGGAGGAAATAGGCCTATAGTTGATAGGAAGCGCCTAGCGCTTGGGATCCTTTCTTGGGGACGGGTTGTACTCGAGCAGTTTTTCTGAAACAGACGAGTCAGGGCAGGAGCAAGTTCTGGTGCGCATTTTTTGAGAACAATTGCTGGGATCTCGTCAAGGCCAGAGGCTTTTCTGTTAAGAGAATAGAGCATCTTTCGTACCTTTTTAGTTTTCAAAGTGATATCCATCATTTTTTGCGCGACATTGGGGACTTTTGGTGGTTGAAAATTTGGTGGTGGGTGGAGAGTAGAATTGCCGGCGAACAACGAGACAAAAAGTTCAGCCTTGCCCAGCGCGGTCGAAACAATTTCATCATCTGAAACAAGTGGTGGGAGCGTGCTCTTCAGGAATTATTCTAAATAGATTTAGCAAGAGTCCAGAAGGGTTTGCTGCTGTTGGAGCTTGAGAGGATTTTGTTCTTGATGTGGCTATTAAACGAGTTTTTTTGCCTCAGAAAGAATGCGGACATAGCGGTTTCTTGCGTCGTCAAATGCTTGACGGTTTTCTTAACTGGGATTGTGTAGAAGCGTTTTGTGAGCTTTGACATTTTCAAGTCTGGCCTTGTCAAGTCTGGCCTTGTCACAGGATTGAGAGAACCAGGGCTTTTGAGTGGCTGAAGAGGTTTTCTGTGTAAGTTGAATAAATAATTCCATTCCAGCTTGGGTAATTTCGGTGACGTTTTGGGAGATATCAGAGAGGTCAAGATGGGAGACGCAGACAGACGCCCATAGAAATGAGGAAAAGTAATCCCGCATTTCGTCTCAGTTCGCGGAGTTGTAGTGCCAAACGATACGTGGGTGTGATGACTGTGTGACCTCGGGTTGCATTGCACAGGAAGCAGTGACCATGCCGTGGTCTGAGCGACCAAGGGGGGCGGTGACTAATGTCTTGTAGTATTTAGGTTTTGTAGTAAGTATGAGATCCAAGGGATTTGAGCTGTGTGTTGGGACGTGGGCATAATAGGCATAATGTGTGTAATTAAATCGTGTCTATTAGATGCACAAGCAGTTGCTTATTTGTACGATACCCTTTACTATTTATGTGCTAAATATGCGAGGGTTGATCAATAATACCCGTGTTGGTAATGAAGAACCAAATTTCTGTTTTATTTTTCAACGTAATTTTCTTTTAGGTTAAAACTTTTTCCAGCGTTTCTGCCATTTTCCGAACCCCTCCAAAAATACTCTGTAAAATACGCTTCTGTCTCTGCGATAACCTTCTCGGTTGAGCTGAATTGTTTTCTCCCAACCATGTTTTAATGTTGGGGAACAGAAAGAAATCACGGGAGCCGGTTGGGGCGAGTATGGTGAGTGAGGCATCAATTCGCAGCGCAGTTCATGCAATTTGGCCGCGACCATTCGGGTTGAATGTGCTAGTTCGTTATCGTGGTGAAACAGCACTTTTTTCTTAGCCAAATGGGGTCGTGTCTCCTTCAATTTTTAATCGAATCGGTTTAATAATTTACTGTAGTACTTCACGGTGATCGTTTTTCCTTTGGGCAAGAACTCCATGAGAGTTATTCCCTTCGAATCTTTGCCTTCTTCGGAGCAATCATTCACTTTTTCCATTTTATCGAGAAACAGGAGACACGTATGATACAAACTGGGGGTACTTATTGATCGCCTCTCGTACTATGTTAATATACTAATAATAATAAACATAAATGAAATTATATTTTAGAAGCCAGGAAAACTTTTTGTATAATTTTTACTTACATTTGCCAACATTTAAATTGCTTCAAAGTTTGTAGACGTTAACAAAATTGCTTGCCTCGACGGAAAACACCATATGAATATAAATCCTCTCAGAGGACGCCCTAGGTAATGAAATTGAATAAAACTACAATATTTCGTACACTAGCGCCTGATGTTTTATGCATCAAATAATTCATGAATTTGAATTATGTCTCTGTTGCGATAGACAAACTTGAATACTCCTCTTGCGTACAACTTGCAATTTAAGTTGAAAGAGTCTATAATCGTCCATAGTTCACACAGGTGTTTCGTTTTGAATCTTAATCATTCAAACTGTTTAGTGCTTTTTTTGTTGTTAGCTTGATACGTGTTCTATAATGTTTTTATGTGTATGAGCTTTTTGTATAGGAACAGGTGTCTAAATACATGGGTGGGGTCTTCTAACTGGTTTCATAATTTGGCAAAAAATTTACATAATAATAATAGTAATTTTTATTGGCCACCTTGGGTACAAGCAGTACATGTGACAGGTCATATATATACATGAACAAAAATATAGTCCAGAACAAGTGATAAAACGAAGACTAATTAAAAAGTTAAATGTCTGTAAACAAAGACAGAACAAGTTAAAGTCCAAAACATGTACAATCAAAAAAGAAAACATATGTATAAATAAAAAACAGCATGTCAAGAACCTAAATACACACAAATATAAACAACATATATGTACTCAAAAATTCACAAACATGTCACTAAATAAAATATACAAACAAATGGTTTAATATAAACAACGATAAACCTCACACAAACAAATCAAGATACCCCACAAATAATAAACCCCGAATCACCGACTAGCAAAATACAGGAAATCTCCGTGGCTGTAAAATGCTTCCTCAACTAAAAATCGTTTAACTTCCCTCTTAAATGCATCAAAAGTTCTTATTTTCCTATACTCAGCTGGTAAGGCATTGAAAGACACAATACAGTTGTAATAGGGGCCATGTTTATACTTTGTTGTTCTGTGAAGCGGTATTCTTAATGAAGCCTGGTGATGTGTCTCATAATCATGATAGGAGGAGTTACAGGTAAACAGCTCCAAATTATTCCTTGCAAAACAGACACATTTTAAGATGTAAATACATGGAACTGTAAGCAGGCTGTGATCTCGAAATACATTTCTACATGTTTCTGTTGGCCTTAGATTAAATATTAACCTCAGTAATCGCTTTTGGGATACAAAAACTCTGCTCACAGTCACCGCCCTACCCCAGAATATAATACCATAACTTATGTGAGGGTATGCCAAGGAGTAATACATGTCTATTATGCTTTTTAAGTTAACAGTGTTTTTCATCTGTAGTATTGCAAAATATGCTTTATTCAGGTTCTTGCAAACTATATCAATCTGATTGTGTCATGATAGACTGGCATCTAAATGTACACCTAAATACTTTACAGTGTCCACCAGAGTAATACCGATATTATTCAAGGACTTCCTGTTTATGAACTCTACATATGCAGTTTTTCCAGTATTCACGATAAGTCTGTTTCTATCACACCAAGCCCGGAACTGGTCTATCACAGCGCCAACATCATGAAGAAGCCGCTCTCTAGTATCTGCGCAGACAGTAACACAAGTGTCATCAGCAAACACAGCCCCCCCCCCCCCCCCCCGCACATGCAATGGCATATAATTGATAAATAGTATGAATAGCAATGGGCCCAGCACTGAACCTTGTGGAACACCTAAGCCTATGTCATACTCATTAGAGATATTATTCTTAAAGTTTACTTTCAGTGACCTGCCACTCATAAATGACCTAATCCACTCCAAGAATGTTCCACGAATTCCCAAACAAACAATTTCTCACTCAATATGTTTACATCCACAGTGTCAAAAGCCCTGGTGAGGTCAAAGAACACAGTGACCACAACGTTTCCCCGATGGATGTTTTCATACACGCAATTCACCATTCTAAAACAAGCAGTTTCTGTAGATCTCTTCTCCTGAAAACCATGCTGACAAGTTGTCAAGAGGTTATTTGCCTTGACAAAATTCATTATTCTGCTGTGTGCCACCTTTTCTAAAATTTTCGAGAAGACACTCAGTAGGTGGATTTGACGATAATTATTTAGATCACTTTCATCTCTCTGCTTAAGTAAACCAATAACACTAGATACCTTTAGATGTTCTGGGAAGCAACCACTCTCAAATGACAAATTAACTATATGAAGCAAGGGTGACAGTAAACAACCAGTAAGTTGCTTCACCAGAGAGGACTGGATAACATTCATACCGGTTGAGGGCTTATTGTTCAAAGAGCCAACCACACCAATGAGCTCTGCCTCAGTCACTGGATAAAAATACAAAGAGTTGGAAGAATATGTTTAATTACTAGTTCTTTAACAGTAATTAATACACCTCGCACATTATGATAGTATATGTTATGATAGTTTTTAGTGAAAAAAAGAGGAAATCGCGACTTGAATTTTGAAAAAAAAAATCTTCAAAATCACTACCATAACGCACTTGCTGCGTCCAGATTTTTTTTATATTCACTAATTAATAAATACATTAGAACAAATTTGGATCATCCAGCTTTTTACTTGCAATTAATAATATACACGTGTCCTTCAAACTTTGGGTCAATGTCCTACAACCATATCATATCGTGAAACAAGACTGATGATTTAAGTCAACCTACATTTATATATAGGCTGTCAATTATAAAAGGTTGCGCCGGGGTTTCCCGAGAGCTGCGCAGAATTTCGAAAACCCCTAAAACAAGTAGAATTTGCTGGAAGGGGGCATTTCTTTTAACCGTAACAGAAGTTGAAGTATGCAATCCCTAACTTTTTGGAGGGGATCTTTTGATTCTCTATTCATAGTTACATTTTAAAATCTACCGATTGGTTTATGATACTATTTGGTTTCAAAACTTCACAATAAAACTTCTAAAATAATGGTATTAATCATGATCCTCCTTCTCATTTCATTGATATATTTACCATCATCTATAATACCTTGTACTGCTAAGATGCATAAACAGTTCTACAGTAGTGTATGAATTAATGTGAACATGAGTAATATTTTCAAATTTTCTTTTTGTCCACACACAAGTTACGATAAGTATAGGTATTTGTAATATTTTTATAAGATATATCCTCACTGAGAGTCTTGTTGGCAAGAATGTGTGCCTCTGATCCCAAGGGTACTGGGTTCGATTCCCAGGGTTCCCCTTTCACTTTTTCAGTACATACTGTACAATTACCATTAACAGAGGTTGTGGCATTGTATTGAGCAAGTTGAATATGCACGTTCCGCCCTTCGAAGGAAACGTAAAGCCGTCGGTCCCGTGTCTATGCGATGTTGGGCACGTTAAACATCCGTATCCTCCTTACATAAAGGCGGGGTTTCGGCAAAATTTTTACGATAGTGGGTTAAACTGCTCCCTGGCTTCGGTGATTGGCCATAGTCGTGGAAATAGATCTACGTCAAAGAAGCAAAAAAGTCACACAACACGCACACATGTCCTCACTGGGCTTGGATATCTTGGAGTTACAACATTCTTGCAGTTTTCAAGATTTTGTTCCTCGCGGAACTATACTTGAATCGGGACTGATATCATCTTCCCCGTTTTTTGATACAGTCCTGTTTTAAGCGTCTGGACTTACATTTAGCACACAGATTTTTCATCGGGTTTGGATCAGGTGAATTGTCTGGCAACTATAGGCACGTGATTTCCTTTTTTTTTTAATATTGCACCATAGGCTTCGACATGGAGCGGAATGTTATGGAAAAACTAATTTTGTACGGGACACACTACCTTTCTACTAGCGTAAACTTTTTACAGGTTTTTAAGTCGATTTTTCTCTGGTAACTCTATTCTTTTGGCTATTCATGATTCTGTCAATTAGTATAAGAAATTCACTGCCCTTGTATGCGAAACAACCCTAAAATATTTTCTTCTGGGGATTTTTGATGATAGTTCGGTCGATGTAGCCGTGGGTTATCCACTATCACTCTTCCTGGACTTCTTTGAACTAAAAACTGATCTTCATAAGAAAACAAAACCTTTCTCCTACGTATTTTGGTCCATTTGCATATTTTTAGCCTATAGAAGCCTCTTTTTCTTTATTGGTCCTGTCACCAATTATTTACCATGTGAGCGAATAGCCTTTTTACCGTGTTGAGTCTTCTGCGTACTATAGAGTTATGAATTGTACCACCAGCACTTTGCAAGTTTTGCTGTAGATAGGAACTTGCCTTCATGTCATTTAATTTTCTGTTTCTGATCAGAATTCCTCTTTCGCCCATATTTCCTGCACGTTTCACTTCAACTTGCTCTTTTATGTAAAAAAGTTCGCTAATGACGAGATTGAGACTTTTGAAATGTAATTCGAATGAGCTTCAACTACGCAAAGTCTGGTATTATTTTAGGTGTTTTATTTAAAAGTTTTGAAAGCAAATATCTAGAATAGTTAATTTTTGACACAAACCACTCAGTATTGAGGATCTAGCTTTTTCATGTCTGCTGGAATGAAACTTTTTAAAATATCAGAACGCCCGTAGACAAGCAGTAATTTGGACCTTTTAAAAACAACAGACGATAAGACAGTAGATGACACTTTCCCCCACTTTATATCCATTTGATAAACACAATGGACATACACTTGGCTAGGAAAATCTATATTCCCTTAGAAATTGAATCACGTTTATATACTGCTGGTGTTTATGTACATTACGTGACATATGCCCTAATGGTTTAATTATTTCTCATGTTACTGCGGCGAATCTAGGACACTTTTCGAGTATCAAGGGTTATTATTGGAGCCACGGAAGATAAGGATGTCTCCCATATGTGATGTTGGTATTTGTATTCTCTCGGGCATGTCTGAAAGGTTTGACATTTCTTTCTTATAGTTTCTTGTCGCGATATTGTATATTTGTGATAAAGATTGTGATGTTGGTATTTGTATTCTCTCGGGCATGTCTGAAAGGTTTGACATTTCTTTCTTATAGTTTCTTGTCGCGATATTGTATATTTGTGATAAAGATTGTAGATATTTTACGTAGACTATATTGTAATATAATACCACGTGTTGTAATATAATACCATGTGGTTAAATAAAAATGGTATTACAATAGGTTGTGGTATTGATCTGTTTGCGGTTGCATACAAAATGGAGCGTTTTTTAAATACATAACCTTAAATAATCGAAAGCCCGTCTGTATAGATTTTGATGCGCAACCCTGTTTACTGGAGAAGCAAAGTAATAAGTAAGTGTAGGGTGGTTGCTTGACATATTAAAGAAAGTTATAAATAAATCCAACTACTTTATGGGTATCTCTCGTTGAACAATAAACATAACTCTTTTAGTGAATTTTCCTAGAAAAAATTCACTATTGGGTGACTTTTAAATTTTGAAAAAAAATCAAACAGGCGCGAATCCGAATTTTTATATATACACCGGCTTGAAAAAGTTCATTAGCCAGGAAAATCGGACCAGGTTTTGCGAGAAAATTTTGAGCTTTCTTTCGAAAAAATATTTTACCTCAAAAAGTAAAAAAGCTATGATAACCAAATTTGGTAGGTAGATTTACGATATAAAAAGTAAACTATACACCAAAATTTAGACTTCTATGTTACAAGAAAAAAAAGTTATAATTTGTTGCCAGATCATTTCTATGAAAATTCACTACCATAACGCACCTGCTGCGTCTAGCTTTCTTTCGAAAAAATATTTTACCTCAAAAAATAAAAAAGCTATGATAACCAAATTTGGTAGGTAGGTTTATGATACAAAAAGTAAACTACACACCAAAATTTATATTTCTATGTTACAAGAAAAAAAAGTTATAATTTGTTGCCAGATCATTTCTATGAAAATTCACTACCATAACGCACCTGCTGCGTCTAGACTTTTTAAAAAAAAACCATTAACCTTTCCGTTGTTTTTCGCTAAAGAATCTGGTTTTCATTAGAAACCCAACAACTTTGTGGATTGTCTTGAAACGGTTATGTATTAAACTAACCAAACAAAATAACATTGCTCAAATAAGCTGAGGACACTTCTTTTTTGACTGTTTCTAATTATTTTTTACATTCATTTGCATATGCTAAGTGTTCTTCTTTTTCTTTTCAGGTAAGCAGCTGGACACTTCCAATTTGGCCAAGTTTATGTGCAGTAAGTGTACATTTTTTTAGGCTATATTTTATATAATTTTTTTCGTTGCTTCTGTCTTAAAGAAGCAATCATCTGTAAACATAGTAGTCGTATATTTGAGTTTTCTTTACCTACTTAAAAATATTATTATATCAATAACTTAATAATCCAGAAACTATTTTTAAAATGGTTAAATTATTCTGGAATTCAGTGAGCGCTATATTATTTCAGAACTTTTAGAAGAAAGGGCTGACTAAAAGTATTAAGAATTTATTTAATGTTAAGGTTTCTAGATCCACTAAAATGGTGATACGTAATTTTGTCTATAATTTAGACTCTGATGCCGGCTTCCTGTTAGCCGAGTTACTTTGAATGTGTTTTGATTGCCGTTAGTATAGCACACTGACGGGCTATAATGAGGGCCAACCGCTATGTGTTTTAAATTATTCCCACCTGTCTTGTATATTACACCATCACTCTTATCCGGTAACTTTAGAGACATTGTTAATTAAACACCCTGTATGTAAACGATTAAATTGAAAATTTTGCTGTCGTGATTTCGATAGTTTCTACCAAAATCCGATAAAAACGTTCATATTAAAATTCATATTTTGTAAGTATTTTTTCATGTTTTTTTTTTACATTTTTCAAAACAATTTAATTTATTGTAATAAATTAAGAATTGTGTAAGGGCTATAAATAAAGTAAATTACTCACAACACGAAATTTAATTGATTTTCGGCTGATAAGGTTTATCTTGTATTTTAACCTCAAGTACCACTTGAGCATGTTATTATCTGAAAAGTAACAAAAACTCTAAAGAAACAACTTAGAAGTACTTGGGGAGTATCGTGGGGTCTTGACACGGTCTTGACTCACCACTAACTAATAACGTCGCTGATTCTGTTTAATTGCACCTTATTTTACTTAATAACAATTGTCGAACAAAAACTTAATTTTAACTTCTGTAAGGGTGGACGTTTTTTTTTTTCTAAAGATATATTGAATAATAGTGAACGCAACCCTTCAATGACACAAGGTTACAACCCTCTTAGTAAACAATAGAAGTAACCTATTATAATCATAACAATCGACTAACGGTCACATAATATAATTACATAGCTCAACAATCAATCACCAGTCGATATATTACTTAGCAGTTGTGTTATCTACTTAAGAATAATCATGCAAAAGGCAAAAGGTTTATTACTTGTCAGAATGATGGCGAAGCCTTAATGTACGGGCGTAATGAGTCGGGCGAGCGGATGCCAAATGTGTCCAGTAACAACATCACTAACCTGTAATTAAAAATATACATGAACACACCATTGTTCATCTAAAGTACAACCTAACATATATACGAGGGGCATTCAATTATTAGCTCATCAAACAGTTACCAATTACACGCTCCACTAAGCGACTCGAGATCAATAACTATTTATACTTAAAGCTCCACTGAGCAAACTAACATTAAGAGCAGTTTCGATATAACGCTCCACTGAGCAACTCCAACATTACTAGCAGTTCATACTCAGTGCCTCAGAACTGGTTCTCAACAATGTCTCAAAATGCTCAACCATTAGTTTCTCAAACAATAATTACTCAAATAGTTACCCACACGATAGTTACTCAAATAGTAAGTACTCAAACAACAATTATTCAAACATTAGTTACTCAAATAATAATTTCTAAAACAATAGTTTAGCCTGTGTGTTTTGTTGGGCGCTGTACCCGAACACTAGGTCCGTGCCGGCTTCCAGGTGTGCAATGAGTCACAGTTTAATACCTCACCTAGAGTGCTCGTATTGACAGAGTTGAATACCGAGACGTGCAATGGACACAATGGACTAGCTCAACACTGTGCCCTTCTCCGAGTACCTCAACTCCCCCACTGGGACTGACCGTGCAATGAGACCAACGGGTGAACTGGCCACAGTGTCTTGGACAAGCTACCAGATCGACAAATACAACAACGGTTCACACACATGAATACTGAGAAAGTGCAATGAACACAAAGGGCGAACACAGCAATGTGCCCTTCTCCAATATCCACCGCATCGCCACGGGCGGGTGCAATGGATACTGCTGTACCCCCACCATAAGGTGACGATGCCACAAAAATCCACCGTGTTGTGGTTACGTAACCTGGGTCTAAACCCAAACGCCTCTACCAGTATGACGCCCTACTGGGTGAGCAAACAGCGAAGGTGTCCCTCACACCTTCCAAACTATCATCAATTTACTTTCAAACAGACTCTACTTTATTTACTATAAACAAACTGACATAATTCAACTTTTACTTAATTCATGAATATTGACTTAACCTCGTATAAGTAACAGCCCTCATGTAAACTTGGCTAATACCTAAATTATTTCATAAAGCCCCTTTATTTGAATACGATAATTACTTTTCAATTTATAACTTACCCTCGTATAAATAATAAACTTAGCTATTTCTCAAATTATTTCCTAAAGCTCCTTTATTTGAATATGATAATTACTTCTCAATTTAAAACTTAATCTCGTAAAAATAATAAACTGATTTTAACTTAGCTATTTTTCACAAATTATTTCATAAAGCTCCTTTATTTGAATATGATAATTACTTCTAAATGTATAACTTAGCCTCGTATAAATAATAAACGTAATATAACTTAGCTATTTCTCAAATTATTTCATAAAGCTCCATTATTTGAATATGATAATTACTTATCAATCTATAACTTAAACAAATAAGAACAGGTACAATAAACAAACAAGTCATGTTCAATGAGCAATAACTCACCTGAATAAATGTATATATAACGTGCACTGTAAACTTCACTAATATCGAGCATATTTTAATGCAGCTCGGGTCATGGTTCACATACAAATGTGGAGGTATGCTTTACTTCAAACTAGTCCTCAAGTTTACAGATAAACACGGTGTGAGGCCCTTGAATCTAAGAGATATAGTATTAAGACGCTATATGAACTACATTGCAACCCCACAGCATGTGTTTCGTTTCGTAAACAATTTTTAAGCGCGTCTGGCTCAACTAACACTTTAGTTTTAATGGAAATACGCCGACTACTCCGACTAGTGAAACGTATTCACCCAAGAACGTGTCTATTTAATACCTACAGAGAATTTTCATAATAAAATAGCCTTATGAGCAGGGTGAAGAAATACATTCCTTACACTTCATTAACAATAAAATATATATATTATCTAAAGTGGACTATGATAATGCCCGGCAACAATCGAAAACACATGTCTACACCGAACAGTACTAATTATCGGAATATAAAAATAAAATAATTAAAAACGTTTTTCTAGATTTTGGGTGGGAGTTTTATTTGTAGGCTTCAAATTTTTAATTTCTTATCAAACGCGCCTAAAAATATAGCAAAATGATGCATTTGATCGTAAGTTAATTAAAAATTGTCGTATGTATGTAACCGGCGATGGTAACAGGAAATTCCTTTCTGTATCAGGTACATTAACTTCTTGTAACCGTTTCATTGCGCAATCCATTCAAGGTCGTTTGTCCAAGGAAGTCATCGACAGCAGTACACCAATACTAATACACTAGTTCAGCTTCAACTGAAAGAGGCAATAAGGTCATTGCGAATATTCAGTACATAACTGTACAAATATTACGTTTGAGCTCGAACTAAAAGTATCAATTTCCACTTGACTTTATAGTTGTTTTGAACTAAAAGTATAATTCCCATTTGACTTTGTAGTTGTTTTACGAACAAAAATATCGTATCTAATCAATAACTTATTTAATAATTTAATTTGTCCTTGCGTGGCAAAACTGCTCCATAATATATACAGATATAAAGACTTTCCCAACCTTGTTTTTAGTGAAATTTTATTTAAAAAATTCACTAATAGAGAGGTATCGATGGTGAGACTTTGCAAAGATTATTTCAAATGAGTGCGAATTAGGACCCCTAGAACCCATATCCGGGGTCAGTTTGAATTTTTATATGTTTATATATATATATATATATATATATATATATATATATATATATATATATATATATATATATATATATATATATATATATCCGTCTGATAACTCAAAAAATAATTAACCGATTTAGATGAAACTCGGCAAGTGCCTTTCTTTTATTAATGGCTTGGATGAGTTCGTTGGACAGGAAAACGGACGGGGTTTTCCGGGAAAATTTTGAGTTTTCTTTCAAAAAAAAATTTTTTTCCGAAAATTTCGATAAAATTTGGTGTACATATTGCTTTGGGAAGTACCTAACTATGTGCCAAAATTCAGCTTTCTAGGGTTACAGAAAATTGAGCTATTCAAATTTGAAACATTTATGTTTAAATCATAAGTATGTGGTTGCTGTTGGTTAGTCAATGCTTTTCTTATTGACTCATGAAATTCATTTTTAAGTTTCCGAGAAATGTCAATAATACTGAATTCACTGATTGTTAATCATTGGAAGCATTTACGATTATATATAACCCTATTGTAATTTATTATCATTTATCACCTCTGTAGTTAAATCATAAGTATGTGGTTGCTGTTGGTTAGTCAATGCTTCTCTTATTGACTCATGAAATTCATTTTTAAGTTTCCGAGAAATGTCAATAATACTGAATTCACTGATTGTTAATCATTGGAAGCATTTACGATTATATATAACCCTATTGTAATTTATTATCATTTATCACCTCTGTAGTGAAATCATAAGTATGTGGTTCCTGTTGGTTAGTCAATGCTTCTCTTATTGACTCATGAAATTCATTTTTAAGTTTCCGAGAAATGTCAATAATACTGAATTCACTGATTGTTAATCATTGGAAGCATTTACGATTATATATAACCCTATTGTAATTTATTATCATTTATCACCTCTGTAGTATAATTATTTTTTTCCTTACAACTCGCAGCGTTTTTAGTCAATTGTTGTTATTAATAGTCAATAGTTTCTTTCCGAATACACACAGCTTCCATTGTCTTCTGCTTCTGCCGCTGTTACAGTCCTTTTATTTAGAGGTAGAGTTGTAACCACTCATACAGGCAGTGTTTTTAACCACGTGGCTGGGGGACTGACCGAATTCATTCCCAGTTGCTGTTGATTTACTCATATTCTCTTAATATGTTTGAAGATGTGGTGTCTACTTCATTCCAAGTCACTATTAACCGACTATTTATGAAATCAAATAAGTAAATTAAATCGATTGTCATAAAATATGTAGTGTATTAAGACAAGGGAAAAAGAAATAAAACATATATAACTGTGCACATTTTGATTATATTTTAGGGTGCTTGAGAGAGGTATTGTCACAGCATAATATCTTATTAAAGTTCATTTGTAAATAGGTTTAATTTTTATATGTTTATATATATATATATATATATATATATATATATATATATATATATATATATATATATATATATATATATATATATATATATGTGTGTGTGATAACTCAAAAAATAATTAACCGATTTCGATGAAACTTGGCAAGTGCCTGTCTTTTATTAATGGCTTGGATGAGTTCGTTATCCAGAAAAATCAGACGGGGTTTTCCGGAAAAATTTTGAGTTTTCTTTCGAAAAAAATTTTTTCTCCGAAAGTAACAGAGCTGTTTTAATGAAATTTACTATATATGTTGCCTCAACCTTACTACGTACCAAAATTCAACTTTCTAAGTTTAGAGAAAATTGAGTTATTCAAATTTTAAATTTTCTGTCGAAAAAAATGTTTTTCTCCGAAAATTACAAAGTTATTTTAATGAAATTTTGTGGATATCTTGCCTTAGGAAAAACCTTACTACGTATTAAAATTAAACTCTCTAAGTTTATAGAAAATTGAGTTATTTAAATTTGAAGCATTTAATAAAAATTCACTACCATAACGCACTTGCTGCGTCCCGAGTTTTTTAGAACTAACGCAATTCCAAGTGAAAACTGGTCGTGGGCCAATGACCGAATCCTACTCGTCTTCACATGTAAATTTCACATCAGTAACTGAGGATGAGGTTTTTAAAGCCCTAAAGCGTGTTAAGCCGAAACTTACAATTGGCCCTTCGTTTATAGCAAGAAATTTTGCGGCCGTGCTGAGTCACCCCTTATGCTTGATTTTTTACAAAATCTTGAAGACACACACCTATCCTGATGTGTGGAAGATAGCCAGAGTGGTTCCGATATTTAAGTCGGATTGTCGTTCCAAGATTGAGAATTATAGGCCCATATCGATTCTTTCAATATTTTCAAAAGTATTGGAGTCTATGCTTTATGGGCACATATACAATAACTTAAAGAACAGGATATCAACCAATCAGCATGGTTTTGTTGCTGAATGCTCAACTGTGCCAAACTTGTTGTTGTTCACTCAGTACATAGCCCAGTTGATTGGCGCAGGTAAACAGTCGGATGTTATATATACGGATATATCCAAAGCATTTGACAGAGTTGATCATTATGTTCTACTGTCCAAGTTGCCAGCCATTGGTTTCGCTGAGGATCTGGTTCAACTTTTCTGCTCGTATTTGACCAACCGTGTACAGTATGTAGAATATATGGGAATTAAATCCAAACACTATACTCCTGTGTCAGGGGTACCACAAGGTTCGAACCTGGGTCCTCTACTATTTATTAAAAAAGTATTGGAGTCTATGCTTTATGGGCACATATACAATAACTTAAAGAACAGGATATCAACCAATCAGCATGGTTTGGTTGCTGAACGCTCAACTGTGCCAAACTTGTTGTTGTTCACTCAGTACATAGCCCAGTTAATTGACGCAGGTAAACAGTCGGATGTTATATATATACGGATATATCCAAAGCATTTCACAGAGTTGATCATTCTGTTCTACTGTCCAAGTTGTCAGCCATCGGTTTCGCTGAGGATCTGGTTCAACTTTTCTGCTCATAT
Source organism: Tillus elongatus (assembly GCA_964006375.1). Lineage (NCBI taxonomy): Eukaryota > Metazoa > Arthropoda > Insecta > Coleoptera > Cleridae > Tillus > Tillus elongatus. The sequence goes on along the minus strand of OZ023268.1, from coordinate 117,695,457 downwards.
TTGACCAACCGTGTACATTATGTAGAATATATGGGAATTAAATCCAAACACTATACTCCTGTGTCAGGCGTACCACAAGGTTCAAACCTGGGTCCTCTACTATTTATTATTTTCATTAACGACCTCTGTGATCGTATATCTTCTGCGTGTTTACTGTATGCTGACGACTTAAAAAAATTTCGTCGCACTGAGGGACTGTCTTGTGTTGCAGGATGATTTGATTGCTCTTCAGAATTGGTGTCCTAAAAATATGCTAGAACTCGATATAAGTAAATGTACTACAATGACCTTCTAGGAGGGTTACCAATATCAATTTTAATTATACTTTAGAGGAGTGGTAGCAGGAGAGATTTGTGTGTTGTTTTTGACCGAAAACTTTGTTTTGACCTTCATATTCAGGCATCAGTATCAGAAGCTATGAGGTCTCTAGGTTTTGTCATCAGAGTCTATAGGGATTTCAGTGGAACCGAGTGCATAAAAGTCTTGTATAACACATTGGTGAGAGCTAGGCATGAATATGCTGGTCAAGTTTGGTCCCACATATACCAATGCTATAAAGATGCCATCGAAAGGGTTCAGAAAATATACCTCAAGCATATATCTTACAGGTTGGATGGTGTCTATCCATCGCGGGGCACACCGTATCATCAGTTTCTTGACAGATTTAACGTGACTTCTCTGGAGGCCAGAAGAGTTTGCTCTGTGGTTGGTTTTCTACAGAAATTGTTGTGGAATAGGGTTGATTCGCCCGAGCTGCTATCACAGATTAATTTGAGGGTGCCGACTGTGTGAACGAGTAACTTTTTTTAGTTTGCCCACGGCCAGACCGGACATGATGCTCAAGTCGCCGATGTATCAGGTGTGCAAGTTTGCTAATCAAGTTTGCATTGTCAGCGGTGCTGACGTTGTATGTGATAGCGCATCTGAGGTGTCGGCACATATAATGTCCAATATTCATCTGTTTTCCTCCATGTAGTTTAGTGTACTGGTTCACTTTCTATTTTCTTTTGTAACTATTAGTTAAGTACTCTATTTTACGTTTTTTTTTTTCTGTTGGGTTGTAATTGATTTAATAAATAAATAAATAAAACCTAAGCTGAATCAAAAACGGCAGGGCAGTAAATCCTCATATACAAGCGAAGTTTTTGCGAAACGTATGTCAAACGTTAACTTTAACGTGTTAGTTTACTTAGCCAATCGAACAATGACTTACATGGTGTAAATCGCTTGTTGGTAAGTAACCCAAAGTTAGAGGTGTTCCATCAACAGGGAGTTCTTGCAGAATGTATCTGATACGATAACCATAACGTGATAGTTGACATAGCCAGTTTTAAAACGGTTCCCATGGTCTTAATCGTGGCGACAACTTAACAGATATCAGCATAAAGGGAGGAATTGTGGAGAGAGTATAAACATACAAATATCTGTGTTGTTGGGTGAATGAAAGATGGGACATACCTCAAGAAATCAAAAGCAGAATAGAGCAAGCAAGAATATGATTTAGGAACATGCAAAAAGTGTTAACCAACAGAATTCTCAGAATTCCCTTAAGAATACTACGTTGCTATGTCTGCAGCATATTATTCTATGAGATGGAAGCATGGGCCCTCCCTGAAATGATGTGCAAGATGATTGAGGCCTTCAAAATGTGGGCTTACCGAAGAATGTTGAGGATATCGTGGATGGACAGGGTGACGAATGAAGCGGTTCTACAGCGTACGAACAAAGAAATGGAGGTACTTAATACCATAAAAAGAAGAAAGTTTGAGTACTTTGTCGATGTAATGAGAAATCCGAAATATGAATTGCTTCATATAATTATTCAGGGGAAAATAGAAGGAAAACGTGGTCCTGGTCGCCGAAGAACATCTTGGCTCGAGAATCTTCGCCAATGCTACCGAGTAAGCCCCACGGCACTTTTTAGGCCCGCTGCGTAAAAAGTGAAGATTATGCGACTGATCGCCATGTTCTGCGAGGGCACGGCACTGAAAGAAGCAGAATCTGGTTGTTAAGTAACCTAGAGTTTAACGTGTTGATATTCCTTCATACGGTTTGCAAAGACTCCCTATTGGTCACTGACGTATGTAAGACGATAACGTCTTTGTTGCCATGCCAATCGTAGAACGATTTTCATGCGCTAAATCGTCAGTAGCTCAGTAACATAGACTGTAATGTGTTACATTTCTTCCTACTGTTTGCAAAAACTGGTCAGTGTTGCTTTTTATGGTGTTCAATATAAGTCCTAATAGTTTTCATATCTTCATATTTTTTATCATCTTATTTTGAGATTTCTGAAAATGTGTTGCTAAAGTTACATTAAAATACGAGAATGTATTGAACGTTGAACCTATTATAAAAGCAAAGTATAAAACTCAAGTTAGTTTGTTACCCAACATATCATCATTAAATGCATCTATTGCAGCAAACTAGATCTTTAAAAAATTCTCATCCCGTTCTGAAAACCAAGTATCCACAAAATCGATAAATTCTTCCTTGTAAACAATTTTAACGCCTTTCAGACTTGTTTTCCGTGTAAATGATAATCACAAGACCAGATCTAGTGAACAAAGTCTGGGGGCAGCAAGTGCGTTATGGTAGTGATTTTTTCATAAAAATGTTTTTAATAGCGAATATGCTTTTTTTTAAATAAAAACAGCCATCTAATTTCGTTACCAATATAACTATGTAATAGAAACAATGTAGGTGCCATAGAAACAATGTAGCTGCCATATTTCATCAAAATATTGTTATTGTTCGCAAAAGTACAAACATTTTCCGAAAATAAACTTACAATGTTTTGTATCACCAGCTACTTATGGGCCACCTGTGATTGTCAAATTAATTTTATAAGATGCAGCTCAAGACACTATAATTAACGTATGCAATTTTTTCTCATATCTTGTACAGCAACGGATATATTGGGCTTTACCGTAGATATGCGTCACCCTGTATATATGCAAACAGTAAAACTTAAACTAACTCCGGGTGTGGGTTCTAGGTGACCAAGTTAACGCTCAAGTGAAGGAATATTTTCAAAATGCAAAAGTCGCGGTCTCATCAATAGAGAATTTCTTCTGCGAAAATTCGTTAAAAATTATAGACCAATAAACCATAAACTCTATAACTAAACCTACTTCCAAAGTATCAGATAAAGGGTCTATCTGAAATGACTTTTTCCCAAAATTGTAGCAAAATGAAGGACAATGACTGTTGAAGCTGAAACTTAAAGCTTTGTCACACTTCTTGCGACATTTTCTCTACATAACCCGTATTCGTTTCAGGTTCCTTGCCTAAAAGTTACCACGCTGACGTTTAACATCGCCACTTTTAGACGTTTTAAGAAGAAAAACAATAAAAAATTTAAAGTAGTTTTTATGGTGTTTCTTGGCCTTTTCGCGCCAAAAACACCTAATCTTTGTCGGTAATATATAATAGATTTTGTTATCCACACAAAATACTTTGGTTTTGTGCGTTTTTCCGGTTATTCGTGGCACCCAATTTTTTTGTTCTTTAAATGCCTATATAATTTTTTTCCTTTAACATGGAAATGTACATTTTGGTACATAGTGTACTTTTTATGATTTAAACCTGCGTACCATATTTGGTTGCCATGGCTCTGTTACTCCTGGAGATTAAAAGTGCGAAAAAATTCAAAATTTTCCCGGAAAAACTGTTTAGATTTTCCTGGATAACAAACTTATCCAAGCCCAAGAGGACGGTACTCACTAAATTTGATCATGTGTTCGAGGGGTCGTAGTTTACGCTCATTTGAAAAAGAATTCAAAATTCAACAGTCGACCTCCTCATTAGTGATTTTTTTTCTACGAAAACTCACTAAAATTGGGTATTCAGTGAACTAATTCGAATCCTAATCGCCCATTTTTTCACGAAAATATGTAGTTTGTGTATAGAGGTATTGCCAAATAAAACCTTTGAATGCCTTTTTTGTCTAATTTTTCCTCGTCAGTAACGGCATATAATTCAACCAAAGGTTGCAGTGCTATCGGGGCCGCAAGGCCGCGGACGAGCCTTGAGGGGAAAAAACGGCATATAATAATTTCCTGTTATTTTCTACCCTTATCCAGAAAGCCAGTCATGATTCGTTCATGAAAACTCCAAAATACTGAGGCAATAACCTTTCCAGCAGATTTTTCAACACAAATTTCTTACACCATTCAGAACCTGGGTGTTTTCTTACCGCGGCTGATATCATTATCGAGACCACTCTGTCCAGTCTTAGCTAAAACTCTTCTAGCAGATTTTTGGACATAGAACTTTTTATGCCTTGAAGAAGCAGCGTGTCTCAATGTCATCGACTACTGCTTTATTTATGGGCCGTACAAACGTAGCAAACTTTCATCAACACGAATTAAGTCAGGACCTTGTTTAAAACCGGAGAAGTAACTTCTGCTATTGCTCGTTTCTGGCCAGCATTCAGACTTTTGAAAACCCGTTTTGCAAAAATGTTTTTAATTTCAAATCGACACCAACTTGATGAACATGTTCAGATTATGTATTTAATACTTGAACATATTCTTTTGATCTAATGCGACTGCCACGACATGAACTACATCAACATTTTCGCCGCTATGACTTTCTGACGTAAAATTTCTCACTGGCATTTTTATTGAGCTATTGTTCGTTTCTGCGGTGTTACAATATTTTGTTGTCTATAGAAATGGTCAAGGCTAATTTGAAAGCAGTACACCCTTTTTTTCTCCCTCAGGGCTCGTCCGCGGCCTTGCCGCCCCGATAGCACTGCAACCATTGGTTGATTGTGCATACCCTTAGTCTTACTCCACCCATTCCAAAATCACTGTGCCTTGAACTAGCCTGCACAGCGATTGGTAGGGTGAAGTTTTATATTGCTCTGTCTCCGGTCTAGACTCACCGTAGATCAGTTGCCTTTTGCGGTCCAGAGCTTTACACTAGCGCAAGATGTGCTGGGCTAATTCCACCCCCTCGCCGCATAGTCTGCATGCGAGGTCCTCTTCGAACCGCCCCATTATATGCAGGTGTTTCTTGACGGCCATGTGTCCCGTCAAGAGACCTGTTGTGTTTCTGAGCTATCCTCTGCTAATATTTAGCAGCTCCACAGCTCTCTTTGAACTGGGTTCGTCAATTATTGACTTCCCATGTCTGAGCCCTGGACAGTCTGCCCGGTACACCTTGTGTTGGTTTCTGACCCAGGACTTAATAGCTCCCCTGGCGATGCTCTTTGTCACGTCCAGAGCCGGTTCTGGTCCCATAAATGGTTCTGCTGACCCTCTTTTCGCGAGACTGTCAGCTCCTTCATTGCCATTGACCCCCGAGTGTCCCGACACCCAGATGAGGGTCACCTGATTCTGCCCAGCCAGGTCGCTCGTCTCGTCTCGGCACTCACTCACCGGCCAGGAATTTACCCGTGGGCTGCTTAGTGCCTTAAGGGCTGCCTGGCTGTCTGTGTCTATTAGGATCCGCTTATTGATGTAGCCCCTCCTCTTGTTCTCCCGCACACAGTGCAGGATGGCGTACATTTCGGCCTGAAACACCGTTGCATGGGCTCCGAGGGAAATACTATGACTTACCCTCGGTCCTTCCGAGTAAACACCTGCCCCCGTCCCACGCTCCCCGCCGGATCCGTCCGTGAACCAGACGAGCGCGTCCCGTGGTATGCCCGGCGTCTCCTCCCGCCATGCCTCGCGGTCGGGGATTTCCACTGTAAAGTTGTTTTCCCTGCAGATTCGCGGGCTCGCGAAGTCTGACCTCATTTCAAGCATGGGCTCCTTCCCGATCTCCTGAGTTTTGCAGTGGCCCTGAAGCTTGGGTTGATCTTCAGTCTACCATTGCAGGCTAGTCTGTATAGTCCTAGCCCGGCCTCCCCATGATAACTAAGTGTGTGTGTGGGGGGGGGGGGGATCCAGCAACACCTCCATGGCGGCTGTTGGGGTTAAAGACATGCAGTACACCCTTATAACTTTTGTGGTTACATATTACAATAGTATATAGTTGGAGATAATTCCGTCCAATATTACAAATGCAGATCTGGGTGTTAGTCATCAGACACTATCCAATACGTCACCGGAGGAAGTCAAGCGTTTGCTGCAATAGAGTATAAAGAGGGGCACAACGCAGTTGCGAAAATACTTAATCAAGAACTAGCTTTGAAACTGGTACTTTTTAATCTTGGTAAGGTCCCTACTATAGATACACTCCTGAGCCTCTTCTAGAGAACTCGGGATACAGGTTGTGCTGGTATCGGACCGTGCTCGCAGATCAACGAGTTGCCCACAACAGGCCAGTTATAATAATAATAGTGGATAAGTCCTGCAACCAAGTGACGCTGATTGATGTGGCCATTCCCAATGCCAATTATCTAAAGATGAAGTACAACGAAAAAATCTATAAATACAGAGACCTCGAGATGCAAGTAAAGAAACGGTGGATCGCAGATAGTGTCAGAGTAGTCCCGATAGACATGTCATCAACTGGTGTGGTTCCTAAGAATCTTCTAGAGAACATTAAGAGACTGGGCCTTGGAGAGCACCTTTATTAGGTTATGCAGAAGGCGGTAATACTTGCAGCAACCCACACCGTGCGGAAAATCAGGATGTGTCTCGTTGAGCCCGATAACGTGGAAAGGGTTCCATCTGAGTTTAATCCCTTTAGTATCTGAGATACCGGGGATGGGTGAGTGTTCCCCTTTGAGGGAGTGTGAAACCCCTTCAGGCTAAAGTCATAATAATAATAGTGGTAGTAATGTGCATTGAACAGTAATTAAAATAAATCGTCGTGAATTTAAACAATGAATGAAGTGAGGACAATCAATAATGTTTTGCCAGACACAAACGCTCCTTCCACAAAAGTATTATTATACTTGTGCGTGGGAAGACTCTGTGGGAACATTGTAAAATGTACAACTATTGCATCAACAAGCAATAAACAACATATAGGTGAATCAAAATCTGGTTATTTCAGAAGTTAGTAATAGGTACATTAATTAATAAACAAAACATCTAAATGAAACAATCGTGTTTACACCTTGGCCTGTTTAAAAAAATGCTATAAAATTTTAGTTTGCATATTTCTCATTATTAAATTCAAAATAGTTTATTGCTTTTTTTATAATTACGTGTGTCCAAGAATATCAGTTTCTGTGACAATGAGAGTGTGAGAGAGAATAAGAGTTATGTGATATTTGATATAAATAGAATTTTACTGTGTTAGCTAGTGTTAACAATTATTTGATTATTTATTTATGTTGTATTAAATTTCAGGTTATAGATCAGAACGGGTTTTTAATTGAAGGTGTAGAAAACCTGTTTGTTAGAGATAACAATGAAAAACTTAATACTTTTAGACTGCTAGGTTGCCAAAAATAACAAGTACATATTTAAGCATTGCACAATGGATGTCATATACACTGAAAAACCACGCAATAATCTAAAACTTACCCATAACAAAACCAATTAAACTCGAATAAATTAAAAGTGACTAAAGAGATAATTTGCTTGGGTTCTACCAACCACGATAAAACCTGCTTTATTAAATTTTATTTTAAACCATTGTGTTGCGGATTGCCTAATGAGGAGGACAGTTTTACTGTCCCCAATCTTATCCATGAACTTTTTAATTTACAAGTAATTTATTTTATTTATGGCAGGTGGTACTGGACGTTTCCTTTACGTGATAGTAAAGGATTTTTTTCACCCTCAAGGAGGTACCACCCCTTACATCAAGGGGCCGGTGAAGTCCCAACGGAAGTTTCCGGTTCTGGTGTACGAGTCGGTTTCCCTTATAAACAAAAATGATGATGGCTCCTTCTTGTACAAAAGATTCCGGAGATCAAATACCCCTCCATTCGGATCTCCGGGAGAGGGCTGTGCAGGGGGCGCCGGCATCAAGATTTAACATATCCTTCTCGAATATATGTTGCCTAAATTCTAACCTGAACTCCGTCCACCATTTGCTCCAGGTTAATAGGTCCCAACTTCTCTTCCTCGCCGAAGCCCAAATTCGTGTCAAAACAGCCACTAATCACCTTAATTTCCCGGGGTATGAGCTCCTTACTTCCTTTAGATTGAATGGAGGCGTGTGCGCATACATCCGTAGCAATCTACCCTGCACCACACTCCCCAATTAAGAAGCTGAAAGAAACGACATACTTTGGATGAAACTCTCTCTCAGGGCTGCAACTAAATTCATCTATTGCATTTACCGGTCACGTTCTGTCAACAACTTTGTCCAGCTCTTCGACTACCTTTCTGAAAAAACCGACCATCTGATTTCTTAATATCCTTCCTCCGAGGTCACTATTCTTGGTGACTTCAATGTCCATAATAAGGAATGGCTAGGATCTTCAAAAACCGATCCACAGCAGCGGAGGCCTTTGCAGTCAGCAATTCTTTTGTCAGTATGGTTCAGCAACCTACTTACTTTCCTCGCATCCCAACACACAGCTCAAATCCCTTGGATCTCGTTCTCACTACAAAACCTGAATGCTATAAGACATCAGTCACCGCCCCCATTGGTCGCTCAGACCACGGCGTGGTCACTGCTTCTTGCGCAATGCAACCCGAAGTCACACAGTCATCACACCCACAAATCGTTTGGCACTACAACTCCGCGAACTGGGACGAAATGCGGGATTACTTTTCCTCATTTCCATGGGCGTCTGCCTGCTTCTCTCATGCAGACCCCTCTGATATCTCACAAAACGTCACCGAAATTCAAGCTGGCATGGAAATATTTATACCACGTACACAGAAAACCTCTTTAGCCACTCAAAAGCTCTGGTTCTCTAAATCCTGTGACAAGACCCAGACTTGAAAAGGTCAAAGCTCACAAAACGCTTCTACACAATCCCAGTCAAGAAAACCGTCAAGCATTTAACGAGGCAAGAAACCGCTATGTCCGCATTCTTTCTGAGGCAAAAAACTCTTTTAATAACCACATCAAAAGCAAAGTCCTCTCAAGCTCCAACGACAGAAAACCCTCCTGGACTCCTGCTAAATCTATCGGGAATAATTTCTGCAAGAGCTCGTTCCCACCTCTTGTTTCAGGGAATGAAATTGTTTCTACCGCCCTGGGCAAGGCTGAACTTTTTGCCTCGTTGTTCACCGGCAATTCTACTCTCAACCCACCTCCAAATGTTCTACCACCAACAGTCTCCAATGTCGCGCATAAAATGACGGATATCATTTTCAAAACTAAAAAGGTACGAAATATGCTCTCTTCTCTTAATGCCAGGAAAGCCTATGGCCTTGACGAGATCCCAGCAATTGTTCTCGAAAAATGCTCACCAGAACTTGCTCCTACAGACAGGCAGTATGGATTCCGTCAGCGCAGATCAACTGCCGACCTCCTTTCCTTTGTCACCCGTTCTTGGAACAAGTCTATGGAACTACACGGTGCATCCCAGATGGTCGCTCTAGGCATATCCAAAGCATTCGACCCATAGTTCAGTACAGAGAATGGAGCCAATGCTTCTGAGGTGGGAATTTTTTGTTGATTGTTTTGCCATATGATGGTCTATGTTCCAGGCCTTAAGGTACCCCAGGTACTTATTTTTATCTTCCTCCTCCATTCCTCATATGATTCCCTGATTCCTATAACTCTCATATCCCTCATATCTTGTCTACTTGCCCTTCTCCGTGCTGCTAATTTTGCATTTTGCTAATCCAAATAAAGTTTGGATATCACTGCTGAAACGGTCTGCCCCGGGAATTAGATGTTTATTTTTTATTATTGTTCATTAGTCAAGGTGTTATCCTGGTCGATGAGCCTCGGACCTGTCAAAGACATTCTCATCGTACGTTCAGAAATTTCTTAACTATGGATGTGGTTGATGTGATAATTGTAGTCTTCTGGAGATTTACATATATTATAATTATTGTTGTTACTTTATTGAAATATAGGGAAGATAATGTCAAATTGTATCAATTGATTTGACATCGGAGTTTTTTATGAATGAGTGTGTGGTACGTGACTTTAATGTGTTTGTCACGTGACAGGTTCAGAGATTTTAATACTAGTAATTCCATTGTCCAGTGTAGTATTCGTTTATTATTTAATTAAACGATACCTATTTCTCTTTTCGAATTGAGTACTTAAACTAACTTGAATAACTGTCAAAGATTCCAAGCTAATGCTCATTATATTAGATTGTCTATAAAATAAACCGAACCAAATCTAATTAATTTCTTTCTTGAAGCAGCCGGCAGTCGCGCGTATCTTCCGTGTGCTGTTGACCTCAACTAACCTAGTTTCTAGTTTCAAATGTGCGATTCTTCAACATCTATAAAAGCCGAACCGCGCGGCATTGAAACGCATTCCATCATGCCAACCCAGCGCTACCTTGGTGGAATGTTGGCTCTGTCTCTTCTTGTGCCTACACTTATTTTACTATTCTCTCACGCTGCGCTCTTGCATTGTCATCCATTGCCCATCGTCATTGTCGCCGTCTGATTACTGTAAATTACACTATTACCATTACCTATTATAATAGTGTTGCTTATTGTTACTTTGATTATTTTATGTCAATTGCTAATTAAGATTTTTAAAACATGCCTTCTGGGTAATCCAAGAGGAATATGTATTAAGAGAATTTGGAAAAAAATCGCAAGCGGTGTTTTGGGCGTTATAGCAGTTTCTTTAAGAACAACACTTCACGTAGTCTAGTGAAAAACCGATGAAGATTTCCAGTGCCAGAATGATGCCATAGTGATACGCTATTGTTTAAATAATTAGACCAAGATACTAGATTTCGGAAAGACTGCGTATGTGATTTACTTCTTAGCAAGGCTTTTGACATGGCTCAAGAGCTATTAATCTGAGAGAGTATACTTAGCGTGAGTGGGTGAAGAATATGCTAATTTCCAATTAGGCAGAGTTATTCAGGGATCAATGTTAGGTCCGTTGTTTTTTGTTATTAATACTGTCGCTGCCGATCTTCCATATTTATTTAAAGTCCCCTCTCTCTGTGCAAGAGACACAAAAATTTGCTGCAATCCATTACATGTCCATCATGCAATTACAGAAAGGCCTCACAACAATATGTAAATGAATGTATGCACGTTCCGCCCTTCGGAGAGGGCGTAAAGCCGTCGGTCCCGTGTCCATGCGATGTTGGGCACGTTAAAGATCCCTATCCTCCTTACAGAAAGGCAGGGGTTCGGCAAAATTTTCACGATAGTGAGGTGAAACTGCTCCCTGACGTCGGTGATTGGCCATAGTCGCGGAAATAGGCCGACGTTAAAGAAAAAAAATTATGTAAATGGAGTAAAGATTGACTTCTCTCCCTAAATATAGGCCAGTGTGTGGTGTTTCACATTAGGAAACATATTTGGGAGTGTTCTGTTTGAAGTCCTGGAGCGGAAGAATTTCACCATCACAGTCTGAAGGCAATGTGTCATCTCATCCATGATTATCTGTCTCCATCAACACTCTTCATTTCATTGCAGTTTCGACGCCTCATCAATTGTGCAAGGTTTTCCAGGACTTTTCCCCTTGGTCCACCTCTTCCTTTTTCCAAGTATCTCTTACGTCTCAGAATATGTCCAATAAGTTTTCACTATCTCCTCTCAATTTTTTTCAGCAAGCAGCTTTCTTCTCTCGCCTCCTTTAGTACACCTTTATTAGGCTTTCTATCGATGTACCGGGTCTTCACCATTTTTCTCAGTGTACACATTTGAAAAGCTTCTATTCTTTTCGTGTCCTGCTCAGCTGAAAGTTCAAGTTACCGCCCCATACACTACCATAGTCCATACGTACGACTTAATGAGCCTTTTCCTCAAGTCCAGGCTAAAACGTTTATTAGTTAGAAGAGTACTTTGGTCATTAAATGCTTTCTTTGCCATCGCGATCCTCATTCCCAGATATTTGCTACGCTTACCATGGTATTTAGTAATACTCTCAAACTACGTAAACATTTCTTCTTGTTCAAATTTGACCGCTCACCTTTACATCCATTTTCGCAATCTTGTCCTTATCTTCAATACTTTTGTTTTCGTCATAGTGACCTTTAGTTTGGTTGGTTTTAAAACTACTTTCAGCACACTTTTTTTTCTTTTTGTTGATTGTTTAGGGAATATTACCTTCCAGCACTTGGGTTTTTAAGTTTTTTTATTCAATTTTAATAGTTTATTTAATTTTTATTGAAAAAATTCACTAATAGAGAGGTATCGATGGTGAGACTTTGCAAAAATGTTTTCAAATGAGCCCGAACTAGGACCCCTAGAACCCATATCCAGGGTCAGTTTCAATTTTTATATGTTATATATATATATATATATATATATATATATATATATATATATATATATATATATATATCCGATAACTCAAAAAATAATTAACAGATTTTGATGAAACTCGGCAAGTGCCTTTATTTTATTAATGGCTTGGAGGACGTGTTCGTTAGCAAGAAAAATCGGACAGGGTTTTTTGAGTTTTCTTTCGAAAAAAAATTTTGTCTCAGAAAATTACAAAGCTAATTTAGTGAAATTTACTACATATGTTGCCTTGGCAGAGACCTTACTACGTACCAAAATTCAACTTTCTAAGTAAAGAAAATTGAATTATTCAAATTTTGAATTTTCTTTCGAACAATTTTTTTTTTCTCCGAATATTGCTAAGCTATTTTAATGAAATTTGGTGCATATCTTGCCTTAGGAAAGACCTTACTACATACCAAAATTAAACTTTCTAAGTTCATAAAAAATTGAGTTATTCAACTTTGAAGCATTTAATAAAAATTCACTACCATAATGCACTTGCTGCGTCCCGAACTTTTAATGTATGTATTTTATCGGCGAATTTACGTGGAAGAAAATTCAGCTTTTGTTTTTTGGAAACAATTTTTTTCAAATTTCCGCGATTTTTTTAAAAATAAAATGTGAAAAAAAATTGCAACCTTTTTTAGTCGATTTGTGTAAAAAAAATGAATTTTTGTAAATAAAGTGTTCACAAACTTTCGTAGTAACGTCTCTTTCTAGCAGTTTAGTAGAAAAAATTGTTTAACCAATTTTTGTGAAAAAAATATATGTAATATTCATGAAAAAAGATTTTTGTGAAAAAAATATATGTAATATTCATGAAAAAAGATTTTCGTTGAAAGCGAATTTTCATTGAAAAAATGTTTTTTCTGTTATGGGAAGTTTCGTAGTTTTTTTTAGTCTGAAATCATCTATGAAAATTCCCTACCATAACACACTTGCTGCTATTTATATTTGTTGAGTTGCTACAAATATTTTAATGAATTTTTTTGTACAAATATTTTAGCGAAGTTTGGGGGAAATGTTTTTTGCATAATTTTCATAGCGCATTTTCGTGATAAAATATATCTAATTTTGATGGAAAAAAAACCTTAAGGGGTTTTTGTAAAATAAAAAAGGTTTTTTAAAGAAGAAATGATCGGTATTATCTCTATGAAAATTTGCTACTATAACGTACTTGCTGCATCTAGATTTTACTTACATTTGTTAAGTTAGTAAAAATAATATTGATCAATTAATTTTTTTTATATATCTGATTGTTAAATTTTCGTAGACAAGCTTTTTTGTATACTTTACATAAGGCAGTTTTTTAGTTATTTTCGTGGAAAAAAAAACATTTTCGTGAAAAAAACTCTTTTATTGAATGTTTGTAGGAAAAATGGTTTTTGCAATGTTTCGTAAAAAATTTTCCTATCTAAATTATTTCTATGAAAATTCTATAACACACTATGTGAAAACTGGAAGCTGTGATGAGCACTAATAAGTAAACTTTGAGAAACCCAAATCACCACAATACTTATTTCAGAGACCTTACGATCGTTTCGTTGACAAAGTCGACATCTTCAGAGGAAGATAAATTCTAACCTAAACAACTAGCTACATGTATTTATATCGCGTCAAGGTAAACGAACTAGTCCGAAGTAAAATTGTCGTCCAGGAACGATCGTTTGTTTATTGTGTGGTGAAACTACGAGGTCGAAGACCTGCTTTTAATCTTCTGGTCGACATATTTATGAGCCCTTATCTAATATACAGATAATAGCTTTAAAGGAACCGAGTTATTTAAAGAAAGGGAACGTGCAGATTCTTTAAATAACTCGGTTCCTTTAAAGCTATTATCCGTATATTAGATAATGGCTCATAAATATGTCGACCAGAAGATTAAAAGCAGGTTTTCGACCTCGTAGTTTCACCACACAAAAAACAAACGATCGTTCCTGGACGACAATTTTACTTCGGACTAGTACGTTTACCTTGACGCGATATAAATACATGTAGCTAGTTGTGGAGGTTAGAATTTATCTTCCTCTGAAGATGTTGACTTTGTCAACGAAACTATCGTAAGGTCTCTGAAATAAGTGTTGTGGGTTTCTCATAGTGTACTTATGAAAATTCCATACCCTAAGGCCCGTGCTGTGTCCAGACTTATTCGCTTATATTTGTTATACATGAGCACAGGTTGTTAACGGTTGTTATCTCCCACCCACTATTACCTTGTATATATCTATATCTATATCGTTAGGCAATGCTTCCGATACGTCTGATTTCACAAGTCTCCGAATTTGTTTCGAATCGTGACATCCTGTCGTGACTTTAGGCACGGCTCACGGTTTCATTATTCAAAAATGCTTAGATAACGGATGCCGCTGCCGGTGCTGATGTCGACTCAATAAATAGTGTCGTATCATTCATTTCTCTCAAGACTCCACACGAGATATCCAGTGATGCATTTTATCAGTGGCGGCTCGTGAGTGTCGCGGTAGCGGAGGCAGTAATTTTTTAAATTTTCAAGGTCACACGTTTTCCTGGCACTTCAGGATTTCTGTGAAGAATCCATTTATACAAAAATATAGACTTTCACAAGAATAATTTTTGAAATTTGATACCTTTTTGAAATAATTTATTCACGAATTACTGAGGGTATAAATAAACAGGAATAAACATATAAGGTTTACTAAATTGTTAAATATTGTTTATAGACCAAGAATAAATTTCAATAGAAATGCTATATACATTATACAGGCTTTCATTAATTCCCGAACTCCACGTGACCGGATTCTGTCTCTCTCTCTCTTAGTGGAATATGATTTTATGAGTTGGCAGTCAAAAAAGTAACCAAAAAACCACTAGACTAGGGAACCTAAAGTTACTAAATCAATTGACAATTGAAAGTTCAGTCCATTTCAATTCCTTTTGACGGTTATTTTGTACGTATATTGTGCATTTTCCAAGTTCGACCAGTGTTTATCTTCTTCAAATAATTTTATATCTGTTGGACAATAAAAATAAATAGTTTTTATCAAAACTTAGCATTTTCATTCCGTTTTTACGTAAGTTAAAAGTGTAAGTATGTTAAGGTTATGTTGTTGACGATATTCAACATCGCATGGAACGAAGCCCTACCAAATCTGTTCGTCGGTAATCTGCCCAAACAGGTACATATTTGTTCAATGTTGCAAAATACACATTCCTAAAACCGTAAATTAGAAGTTTAAATAATCGGACCTCAATTTGTTTACGTACATTACAAAATTTTGATATCTATACGAAATAAAAGTAATATTTTATTGTTTTTAAATTATTTTTTAAACAATCAATAATAGTAAACCATATATGAACAGACTTGCTATTAAAAATACTAAATAATAAATACATTTAAGACATTTACTGTTTCAACTTATTATAATTTTTATATTTTTTATAAAACCCCAAAGAAAATACGAGACAACACTGGCATCTTAGCGATTTCATTAATTCAGGTTGTACAACCGGGTTGCCTAACTTAAGCGGTCACGTGGGGTTCGGGAATTAATGAAGGCCCTGTACATAGTTCGATAAATAAATAAATTTAAGTGAGTGATCCAATCCAATGAGTGGGTCTATGACGAGATGCAAAACGTAGAGGCAGTGTGGCCAATTGCGTTCGTTTGTGAAATTTACGATTCAAGGAATTTTAATTTACTCGTCGTATTATATATATATATATATATATATATATATATATATATATATATATATATATATATATATATATATATATATATATATATATATATATATATATATATATATATATATATATATATATATATATATATATATATATATATATATTCCGGGATTTATACGTTCAAGTCCGGCATCCGGGGCATCTCATTCACAGTACAGAGATAGTCAATAAGTACACGTGCTTTTGCATACCTAACTCTACTTAGCCAGCGAAACGTATTGTCTTATTGTTAATAAGAAATAAAAACATAAATGTAAGCATAATAATATTATGTATTATATTTCACTTGTCGCCACCAACTAATGCGATGTAGCCTTACATACTTTGTCCCTATATTAGGGTAGAAATGGGCCAGGGCTGACAATTTATTAAATTATTAGTTGGTTGTATACAGTCTCTAATATTTAACACTTTGTGTTATGTGGAGCTGCCGTGACAACATACTACTTAGTCCCGCAACGAGGTGGCGGCACGTGCTTCGTGTCTTATATATCACTTAGTGTTGGAAGGCTGGCTACCATAGCCGTTTTACTTTATAGGTGTATTTTCGCTGCAATTAGTATGCCGTACTGACGATCTCTAATTAGAGCGAAACCGGTCTACGGCTCTAATCGTGCTGAGAATGCATCTAGCCTTACGTGTCGCTGTTGCCTAACAAGAACCAACGCGGAGGTGTAGAGTATAACTTGCTAAGGGGTGGGGCGTGGTGTCAGGAATCGGGGATTATTTACATATTTACAGAAATAACTAAACAATAAATTTTAAATAACAAGAACGAAAATAAAAATAAATAAATAAAACGGACACAAAAAATAGGTGGTCTAGAGGAACTGTTATTGAAATATTTTTGTAAATTAATGGAACATGCCAAGAGGAATCCGGGAAAATGGGATTCGAGGATTATTTACATATTTACAAAAATAAGTAACCAATAAGTTCTAAATAACAATAACGAAAATAAAAATAAATAAATAAAACTGAAACAAGAAAATAGGTGTTGATCATCTGTTACTGAATTTAACTGATAAACTAATACGTTCCTAAATATTTTTATAAATTAATGGAATCCGTCTATCTTTTTGCTCGGCAAAAATATCGATAACAACAAATTGTTAATTCTGGACTTGAAGGTTTGAATGTTCGGAGGAGAAGGAAAAACATGTGCTGGCAAGGAATTCCACAACTTGGAAGTCCTCGGGACAAAACAGCGGGCATAACAAAATGTTCTATGTCTGG
Source organism: Tillus elongatus (assembly GCA_964006375.1). Taxonomy (NCBI): domain Eukaryota; kingdom Metazoa; phylum Arthropoda; class Insecta; order Coleoptera; family Cleridae; genus Tillus; species Tillus elongatus. Next base: position 117,678,237 of record OZ023268.1, on the reverse strand, counting down.
TGACCTGGACAGTAAAAGGGTCCATTCGCTCTGTTCCCCTGGTAGATCTGTTGGGGGAGCAGGTGGAGGAACTATGGAAGAAAACTCCTCTGAGCAGTGCCCGTGCAGATATCTATAAAAGAGAGAGAGGTCACCAACGGCACGTCGGTGGGCAAGGGATGGTAGCCTTTGGGTGACGGAAGGGTCACCGATGAGACGTATAGCTCTCTTCTAAATGGAGTCCAGGATAGCGAGTGTAGAAGCGGCAGCGGCACCCCAGATGCGGGAGCAGTATTCGAGGTTTGGTCTTATTTGTGAAGTATATAAGGTATATAAATTAGCTGGTGAAAAGTATTTTCGAGCCCGGAAGAGGAAGCCTTATTTCTTAGCAGCCGCTTCTGTAATTGATGTGACATGTTGGTGCCAATTGAGGTTTCGATCCACAGAAATGCCAATACGTTAAAAGGACTCAGTACTTTGAATAACTTGGTTGTTCATTGTGATGGGTCTAGGGCTGGTGTACCTCTTATGAGATAGAAAGCAAGACTGAAATTTGGTGGAGTTTAATTGTACAAGATTTCTGCTTCCCCAGTCTTAATATTTTTTGGAGATCCGCAGAGACAGAACCCTCCATGAATCTGCGATCCTCATCTAACTGGGCTAAAGAGACAGGCTTAAAATATTGTATATTTGAGTAAAGGATGCTGTCGTCCGCGTAACTGAATTGGATGTGCTAGAGAGGAGGTCATTGATGTGGAGAAGAAACAAAGTAGGGGCTAAAGCTGAACCTTGAGGGACTTCTGCATTAATTGGATACAGTTTAGAGGAATGGCCATCCCCGACAACAGAAATGCTCCGGTTGGAGAGTAAATTTGATGTCCAGCTACAGAGTTTTGGTGGTAGGCCATAGTCCGGAAGTTTATTAAGCAGCGCTGCGTGCCAGACCTGGTCGAATGCTTTGGATATGTCTAGAGCGACAATCTGGGATTCATCGTGTAGTTCCATAGACTTGTTCCAAGAATGGGTGACAAAGGAAAGAAGGTCGGCAGTTGATCTTCGCTGACGGAATCCATACTACCTGTCGTGGATTAGACTGTGTTTTTCAAGAAATTTTAGTAATTCGGTGTTTATATACTTTTCTATCACTTCAGAAGCGACTGAAAGGATAGAAATAGGCATGTAGTTGCTAGGAAGCGCTTTGGATCCTTTCTTGGGGATGGGTTGTACTGGTGCAGTTTTCCAGTTACTAGGGAATATGCCTCTATTGTAATTGTAAGATGTCTGAGACAGACTAGTCAGGACAAGGCAAGTTCTGGTGCGCATTTTTTGATAACAGTTGCGGGGATCCCGTCAAGGCTAGGCTTTCCTGGTATTAAGAGAAGAGAGCATCTTTTGTACCTTTTTAGTTTTGAAAATGATATCAGTCATTTTATGCGCGACATTGGGGACCGTTGGTGGTTGAATATTTGGAGGTGGGTTGAGAGTAGAATTGCCGTTGAACAAGTTCAGCCTTGCCAAGTGCAGTAGAAACAATTTCATCCCCTGAAACAAGAGGTGGGGACGTGCTCTTGCAGAAATATAGTTAGCACTCAACAAACGAACGGTTCGGATTGTTTTTGGGTAAAATCGTTTTAGGGGTTAGGGGATGAATGGGGCGTGATTTGGTGAAAATTGACATTTCTTCCGTTTTAGGGTTTATTTATTAGAAAACTTTTAATTTCATCAAACATCTGGTATTCTGTGCTGAAATTAAGATAGGGATTGCATGTGTGTGGGTGGAAAAGTGCTGACAAAAATGCCGAATTTTTTTTTTGCTAAAACGGCGTAAAGAGTGTCAAAACATATATAAAACTTGATTTTGGAACGAATTTTTTTTGTGTGGGTCTGTCGGTATGTACGTCTATCTGTTAATAGGTGCAATAACATTTTAACGAATTGAAGTCTCCAAATTTGGTATCCAGTTAGCACCCGATAAGAAGTTTGGGTAAGATCGTTTCCGAATGTAAGGGATGAATAAGGGGTGATTGGTTGGAAATTGACTTTTTTTTTCGTTAAAACTCCAGTAATATAACGTTTCAGAAGTTTATGGGTACAAGAATACAATTATTTTCTTTAAAGTCATGGACCCTAAATTCATTTCATGAGAATGTCTTTCTGCTGAGAGTAGATTACACAACTATGTGGAAGTTATGATTCAATTTGCAGCGCTATTTTTTCATTGATTGTTGTTGCCTGTACTTGGTGAAACCGCTCCATACTAAATACAGAATAGACTTTTTCTCTGGCTTCAGAAGTGCTTGTTTTTTTCTCTGCAATCGGTTCATCTTTTTGCGGCATCCTCTGGCAAAATTTTCTCCTGTCTGACGATGCCGTGAAGGACGAAATCGATAGCAAAGAAGGACACAAGCACTTGTGAATCCAAAGAAATTATCTCAACGTCTCTATTTGGTATCTCTTTTTTATTAATTACATATATGGCCTTCTAAGTTTGTTAATCGGTAATTGGTTTCATAAAAGACGTCTCTAATTGCATATATATTTACATAATCAACGTTATAATATCAAGGCAGTAAGGCGGCAATAAGCTAGAAGAATAGCGGTTGTATTTATTACATAGCTAATCATCTGCTCTTCGTCTCTCAGCTCTTAATAAAGCCGAAATGAATAGGCAATTAACTTTAATTGTTCAAATTTTCACGCCTAATTCCACGTGAACATATTCATTGGACTGGGATTCTTAAACACAACTGATTGCCACATAATCAAGGTGGGCTATGAGAACTGTAACATTGAAAACGAAGCCAGTGACGTCAGAGATTGTTATAAAATGTTAGTGTCAATTGTAATATACAGTGTTCCGTGTAAGAACCGACAGGGGGTTAAGGAGTCGCGGGCCAAAGGACTCCAGGGGGCAAGCTGAGGAAGTGGAAATAACAACATAAACTCCCGATGAAGCTTTCCCCAAGACCGTCATGCGCGGTAAAAATCCGCATCCTGCACGAGGTGACCCTGCTAATAACTAAACATGACGGATCTAGACAAGGAGGTCGAACTAAACTCCCCCAATCTACGGTGTCACGTGACCCGTGCCTATGGATGGATGGCACCAGGGCGATGGTGTCGTGAACGGAACCTCTGGAGTACCAGGCAACCCTCCAGAGTAACCCGCCTTGCACCACACAGGGGGTTCTGATGGTGTGGACAGTATTTCCCCCATTCTCGTGGGAACAACATGAAGATTATAAATACATATAAAACCAAAACCAATGAGGCTCGAGGAGTGGCTCCGGCTACAGACTTGAGCCTTGAGTCTATCCCGGAAACGGAGACGAGCCAGGGTGCGGCAGCGGACTCTGGAGGTCCCACGACCGGCGTAGATACGGGGGATCAGGGGGTAGCTTCGGCCAGAGACCTGTCCCCGACACCCAAGCTGGAGGCTGGGTCCCACCGGAGGGCGGCGAGCTCCGCGGACTCCGGGGGCCCCTCCACCAGTGAGGACTCTACTGTTAGAGTAGAGGGACTGCCCCGGCAGTCCAAGCGTCTTTCCGGGGCGCAAAGAAAGAAGCTCCGGAGGGCGCAAAAAATGGCGGCCGGGACCTGGACGGTCGAGAAACCTGTAAAGGCGCAAGAGGGGAGTGCGGGTCAGAAGAGGACGCGCTCGAACTCTAGCACGCCCACTACAGACAGACGTTCCAAAAGGGCCAGGGTGCCTGTAAAGGCGCAAGAGGAGAGTGCGAGTCGGAAGACGCCGCGCTCTGGCTCTAGCACGCCTACTACAGACAGACCTCCCAAAGGAACTAAGGCTGGAACACCGGCGCAGACTGGCTCTTACAGGGAGGCTGCGGAGGGCCTCGGGATGGCGGTGATTGACAGACGCCATCCTGAGGTCACGCTAGACCAGGGGAAGGCGGACCTGATCCAGGCTGCGGTGGTAGCTGCAGTGGACTCTCTTCAGGAAGGGGAGAGCCCGCCTCAGTTCCACCGGACGCGCCTGACGGGGGGCATCCTCTGGATAACCTGTGCCGGCCCGCAGTCGCGGGACTGGCTGCGGAAAACGATCGGGGGCCTCGGTCAGATTTGGGAGGGGGCGGACTTGACAGCCGTCGAGCCCAAGGAACTCCCAAAGAGACGCAAGGTCCTCGTACGGATCCCTGACACCGTCCCGCAGGAGACGGTGATCAGCAGACTTAAGATCCAGAACCCTGAACTGGGGACGCAACACTGGTCGGTTCTAAGCAGGAAGGCAGAGGAGAAAGGACAGACGCTCGCCTTCTCGATCGACCCGACATCTTACAGAGCCCTTGAAGGAACCTCCTTCAAGGCATTCTGGGGCATGGGAAGGGTTAGCTTCCGCCCACTGGGGAAGCAATTAAGGGTTAATGGGACTTAGGTTCCTTCAGGTCAACCTCCAACACAGTAGGGCAGCCACGGCCGGACTACTAATGGCTCTGAGGAACACGGATGTGGCCCTCATCCAGGAACCGTACTCCTACAAAGGAGAGATCAAGGGACTCGGCGGAGCTAATGGAAAGCTCATCTACAGCAGGTCCAGCGAGAATCCGAGGGCCTGCATTTTTGTCAGGGAAGGGATAGAGTTTCTCCCTCTAATGAATTTCTGTTCCAGGGACCTGGCAACGATCAAAATCCGATGTGGAGGAGCGGATGGGCTGAGGGACATTACTGTCGCGTCAGCCTATCTGCCAGGGGACAGCACGGACCCTCCTCCACCCAACGAATTGGAGCAGCTGATGGTGGGTAGCAGAGCAGGTGGATGGCAGACCATCATCGGCATGGATGCGAATGCGCACCATGAGTTGTGGGGTAGCTCGGACACAAACTCTAGGGGTGAGGCACTTTTACAATTCTTTATGAAATTTAATTTAGACATATTGAATAGAGGTAATAAACCGACATTCGTCACAACACGGCGTGAGGAAGTTTTAGACCTAACAGTTTCCACCCAGTTTCTGGGTGACTTTGTTAAAAGCTGGGCTGTGTCTGGGGAAGTGAGTAGCTCAGACCACAGATACATCCGGTTTGAAATCGCCAAAGTCGAAAGAGAAACGGTATGGTACCGGGACCCCCGCAAGGCGGACTGGGAAGCCTACAGGGCAGACCTAGCTGTGGAACTGCGGGGGGTTGAGAGGGCCATAAGGGATTCAATAGACCTCGAGATTGCAGCAGTCCAATTGCGAGACGCAATTACCTCGGCCTATAACGCCAACTGCCCCCTGAAAATGAGGGTGTCCACCAGGAACGTCCCATGGTGGAACGAGGACCTCAGGCAAAGGAGGACGCAGGTTCGTAAGCTGTTTAACGCGGCCAAAAGGTCGGGAGCATGGGATGAATATAGACAGGCCCTATCGACCTATAACAAAAGACTGAGGGACGCCAAGAAGGAGTCGTGGAGGAGGCACTGCGAAGAAGTGGAAAACACGTCCGAGAGTGCTCGACTACACAAGATCCTGTCTAAGGGCCCTCAGACTAACATAGGCTCCCTTAGAACACCCACGGGAGGCTTTACAAGCTCGGGGGAGGAAACTATGGAAATTTTACTCCAGACGCACTTCCCCGGCTGTAACATAATAAACCAATCACCTCCGGACTGGGAACACTCAGAAATAGAGGCGCCTTATAGGCGGGCATCTAGAGTAGACTGGACAGTCGCTAAAGAGGTGGTTACCTGGAGCAAAATCAGATGGGCCATTAACAGCTTTAAGCCATACAAATCGCCGGGATTTGATGGAATAATGCCCATCATGCTCCAACAGGGGATAGATATACTGGCGCCGGTGCTTACCCTCATTATGAGGGCCAGCCTGGCTCTGGGGTACATTCCGAGGGCATGGAGACTGGCCAGGGTTGTATTTATTCCTAAACCTGGGCGTCCAACAGACCAGGCAAAGTCCCTGAGGCCAATAAGTCTCATGTCCTTCTTGCTGAAAACAGTGGAAAAACTGCTCGACCGGCACATTAGGGGCGGTGTACTGGAAGCATATCCTCTACACTGCGGACAATATGCATACAGAGCAGGATTCTCAACAGAAACAGCACTGCACCAACTGGTGCTGAAACTGGAGAATACGCTGGAGAACAAGGAGGTGGCGCTGGGGGCCTTCCTAGACATAGAGGGGGCCTTTAGCAACACCTCGTTCGGATCGGTTCTGGCAGCTGCCCGGGAGCGTGGAATAGAGGAGACCTGCTGCAGGTGGATCGGTACCATGCTCAGGGACAGGGCGGTGTTCACCTCACTCGCGGGAGGGACTCTGCTGGCGGGGGTCGCGGCGGGGTGTCCGCAGGGGAGCGTTCTGTCTCCCTTGCTCTGGTGTCTAGTCGTGGACGGCCTGCTGGGGAGGCTCTCGGGAGGGGGGTATGAGGTACAGGGCTATGCGGACGACATTGTCATCATAGTCCGAGGAAAGGTCACACAGGCAGTGTGGGAGCGTATGCAGACTGCACTGAAAGTGGTGGAAGGGTGGACGGTTGATCAAGGGCTCGGGGTGAGCCCCGAGAAAGCAACCGTCGTGCCGTTTACGAGGAGGAGGAAGTGTGAAAGCCACAGAACTCTCACTCTATACGGTAGGAGCGTTCCAATGGCCAGGGAGGTAAAATATCTTGGGGTCGTATTGGACTCTAAGCTAACCTGGAATGGTCACATTGGAAAAATACTGCGTAAGGCAGTCATGACCTTAGCCGTCACTAGGCGGCTATATGGAAAAACGTGGGGACTAAGACCTAGTATGGCCCACTGGCTGTACACAAGGGTGGTCAGACCATCGTTAACATATGCGGCACTGGTCTGGTGGCCTAAGGTGACACAATCCAGTGCCAAACAAAAACTAGGCAAGATCCAAAGGATGGCTTGCCTAGGCATCACAGGGGCCATGTCTTCAACCCCAACAGCCGCCATGGAGGTGTTGCTGGATCTACCCCCCCTACACTTCGTTATTATGGGAGAGGCCAGGCTAGGACTATACAGACTAGCCTGCAATGGTAGACTGAAGATCAACCCAGGCTTCAGGGGCCACTGCAAAATTCAGGAGATCGTGAAGGAACCCATGCTTGAAATGAGGTCAGACTTCGCGAGCCCGCGAATGTGCAGGGAAAACAACTTCACAGTGGAAATCCCTGATCGCGGGGCATGGCGGGAGGAGACACCGGGCATACCACGGGACGCGCTCGTCTGGTTCACGGACGGATCTGGCGGGGAGTGTGGGACGGGGGCAGGTGTTTACTCGGAAGGACCGAGGGTAAGTCACAGTATTTCCCTCGGAGCCCATGCAACGGTGTTTCAGGCCGAGATGTACGCCATCCTGCACTGTGTGCGGGAGAACAAGAGGAGGGGCTACACCAACAAGCGGATCCTCATAGCCACAGACAGCCAGGCAGCCCTTAAGGCACTAAGTAGCCCACGGGTAAATTCCTGGCTGGTGAGTGAGTGCCGAGACGAGACGAGCGACCTGGCTGGGCAGAATGAGGTGACCCTCATCTGGGTGCCGGGTCACTCGGGGGTCAAAGGCAATGAAGAAGCTGACAGTCTCGCAAAGAGGGGGTCAGCAGAACCATTTATGGGACCAGAACCGGCTCTGGGCGTGTCAAAGAGCACTGCCAGGGGAGCCATTAAGTCCTGGGTCAGAAACCAACACAAGGTGTACTGGGCGGACTGTCCAGGGCTCAGACATGGGAAGTCAATAATTGACGGACCCAGTTCAAAGAGAGCTGTGGAGCTGCTAAACCTTAGCAGAGGACAGCTCAGAAACACAACAGGTCTCTTGACGGGACACATGGCCGTCAAGAAACACCTACATAAAATGGGGCGGTTCGAAGGGGACCTCGCATGCAGACTCTGCGGCGAGGGGGAGGAATCAGCCCAGCACATCTTGTGCGAGTGTATAGCTCTGGACCGGAAAAGACAACTGATCTACGGTCACTCTAGACCGGAGACAGAGCAATATAAAACTTCACCCTACCAATCGCTGTGCAGACTAGTTCAAGGCACAGTGATTTTGGAATGGGTGGAGTAAGACTAGGGGTATGCACAATCAACCAAGGGTTGCGGTGCTATCGGGGCGGCAAGGCCGCGGACGAGCCCTGAGGGAACAAAAAAAAAAAAAAAAAAGAACCGACAGAGCAGATGCGTGTAGGGGTCGCAAAAATATGATGGTTTCACCCAGTATACCACCCACTCCCTTGTAATTTTTTTCTTACAATATAGCCAAACCAGATCGGTTTTTCATAGTGATAGAAAATAATTCGGTAGTTATGCACATGAGCGGTCACGTGATTTCCGATAGATGTTTCCAAAAATACGTTATGTAGCTTATGCACCCCTGTATGCATAAGCAACAAGATAAATGCTGTGGAATCAAGCCCTCCAAGAATTAGGCGATCTGCAGTGAATAGGTGTGCTGGTCGGAGAAGGAGATATAAGGAAGGCAAAATCGACCAAAACAGCTAAACTTCTATAAGCAGCCTTTTTCATATTTTGCATCAACTCTTTCTCTTAATAATGCCCCTTCAGCACACCTATTTGCTCCAAGTCATTCACCTTGTTTGGGGGTTGAGGGGAAAACTTTTTTCTTGTCATTTATGTACAAAACACTCTACGAAGGAGGCCTGAATGACCTGATCTGACCTGGCCTAATCTCACCTGACCTGACCTCGCCTCACCTGAACTCTGACCTGACCTAACCTCGCCTCACCTACCCTGATCTGACCTGACCCGACCTTACCCAACCTGACCTGGTCAAAAAAAAAACGTAGGAGAAAACCGAGGAAAGCACAAAAACATGCGTTTTAGAAAAAAATAATTAAAAACGTTTAAACACCGTATGTGACCATAGCGATGAACCAATAATATCAATGACTCGGCAGTGATAAATTTCCACAACGTAGACGCATTTCCACAACGTAAACATAGTATTAAAGTTCGCATAAGGTAGTAAACTTCATCTATGAGCAGTCGATATATCTAATCCTAGTTTTCCGCTCATCTGTAGTGTCACCAATAAGTTATTCCCGATTTAGCTCCAGCGTATAGAGAGCGATGTTTGCAGTAGGTACCCTTTAAGTCCAAGAAATCATCACACCTGTTTGCTAGCATTGCTAGGAAACTCTTGATTATAAAATAGTGTTCTCTTTTATTTTCTAAACAACAAATATATACTTGTTGAATGGCGCTCAACAGTTCGCGAAATATTTGCGATTTTTAAAGTAGCTGCAACACATTCTTCGTAATAGTTTTCAGGTGATTTTTTTTTACTTTAACGCCGGCCTATTTCCGCCACTATTGCCAAACTTCGACGCCAGAGAGCAGTTTCACCTCACTATCCTGGAAATGTTGCCGGACCCCTGTATTTATATTAGAAGGGTTGCGATCTTTAACGTGCCCAACATCGCATTGTCACGAGACCGACGGGTTTACGTCCCCTCCGAAGGACTGAACGTACAGACATTCTACCAGAACCTCGGTTGATGTTCATTTATTACAGTTTGTACTGAAGAGTGCAATGGAAACCTTGGGAATCGAACCCAGTACCCTTCGGTTCAGAGGCACACGTTCTTACCCTTGGATCACCGAGGCTCCCGGGTAATATTTTATTTACCACATATTAGGCGTCTGTCATAAACAAACTTATGACACTGTTCTTGAAAAATCTTGAAGGCAGAGTGGGTTAAACCGGTCCGTTTCGTCCAGAACGAGATATTTTAGGCCGCCCAAAAAATCTCTTTCCCGAACTAGAAGATAGGAGAGAATTTACTTCATGTAGCAGATAATTCAGAAATTAATTGAAGAAAAATAAGTGCTGATGCCAATGTATCGAAATAACGAATAATTCGTTAATAAAAAAATACTAAAGTTGCAAAGTTAACTATAATGAAGCTCTGATAAAACACGTTTTATAGTAACTCTATTAAGGCTGTATAACTGGCACCATGGTAAATTATTTTTAGTTTTATAATTGTTTCTTATAAAACTATATGTTCTTAAGTATCATACATCATATTATTTTACACCTCGGTAAACATTTACAAAACTATTCTATAACACCTTACATAAACTAAGGAACTAAAGTGTTTTATAAACCTGCGCCCATTTTGCGTTTATAGGCGTGTTATAAACGTTACCAAAAGGTTTATAGGAACAGTCGTTTTCTAAAAAAGTGTTATAAACGTTCTTGCGACTACAATAAAACACCAAGTTGCTAGATTCACCACCAAATATGAATGTACATTCCTAACTAAATTTTGCACAAAATGAGTTGAGTGGTTCATTGATATTTTACTCTTGGATTCGAGGCGGGATATGATCCGTAGGTAACTATGTTATGGAAAGAAAGAAAATAGAAGTACTGTACTCATAATATGTATGTCATAGCTTGTTTAATGAGGTCATTCCCATTCCCACCATAGAGTGAATCCTCAAAATAGCTCCACTTAAATCACATATGCTGGTAAATATTTATTCTGTGTGGAATTGCCGGTTGGGTGTAACATTTTTCTTGCAGAAGAATCTTGATCTGAGCCACTTTTCTAGGAGGAAGGTTACTTGTTTTACCTATAGTCGAAAACCAGCGACACCCTAATAAATCGATAAATCAACTAACATCCTCTCCAAAACTGTCCCTAAATTCTTTGAATTGCACAGTCTTTAGGTATGCACAATAGGCCAAAGGCTGCAGTGATATCGGGGCGGCAAAGCCGCGGACGAGCCCCGAGGGATGAAGAAAACAGTCTTTAGGTACACTAATTCCAACATAAATTGACGTTACCTTGCCAAAAAATGACATAACCTGAATTCTAAATTTAACTGTCCATGCCTGTGCAGTGTTGACAACATATTTATCGAAAAAAAGAAACATTATATAAGTTGTGATGCCATCAAAACCTAGAAAATATAATACATAATACTTTTGGTTGATGGAATATAACTTAAGCAGTAAACTGGGTCAGAACTTCACAATTACAGAAAAAAAAAACACAATTATATAAAATTTCACACCTCTGTGCATAAAAATAGCAGAGAATTTTATGAACTGATATAAGATACTCTTATACCATTTTTCCACTCACGTTTGTGGATCCTAGGGGCTCTAGTTGACGCTCGTATAAATATTTTGTTGTTGTTGAAAGTATGAATATAGCGATATCTAGAAGCATTTTTTCTAAATTCGCTTAAAGTTTCATAAAACGCTGCAAACAATTTCTCTTACTGAATGTCCAATGTTATCTTGTAGTACAGTACACTCCCGGCAATTATAATCAATAGCTAACATTCCGTGAAGAACGATCATTTCCAGGTGTTAAAATTCCCAAGAACAATAATCATTACACAGCAGAAGTTTTTCTCCTAGAATCAGAGTAGTATTAAATGATTTATTATTGTTATTATCACGATTCTACTTAACTAAATAAATGGAATAAAGTTTTGCTAGTTATTCAAACCAGACATAATTTTTTTCTGGTTACAGTAACAATTTATCACTTGATCCAGTTCAATTTTTAACCGACTTCAAAAAAAGGAGGAGGTTCTCAATTCGCCTGTATGGTTTTTTTTTATGTGTGTTACCTTAGAACTTTTTTCTAGGTGAACCGATTTTTATTTGAAAGCTGGTCCTTCTCGTGTGGTCCCATATAAATGTGATCAGGATCTGACCAGTAGTTTTTGAGTTATCCTTAATAATGCGTATTTAATTGGCTTCGACTACCTACATTGATGATGATTGTGGATCACAACCAACCATTCAGTCATTCTGTTGAGAAAGAAACAGTGTTTCCGCGGAAACAAAACTTACACACTGTGTGTGTGTGTGTGTGTGTGTGTGTGTTTTGTTGCATTAAAATTCATTTGTAAAAAGGTTTAATTAGGTATTGGTATATTGTCGTTCCAAGGTCTCAGGATATTGTTACAGTATATTGTATAAAATTTCATTTGTAAAATAGATTTCATAACGTATTGTCGTATTATTAATGTAAGGTATATTGTCGTATTTCCTTGGCTGACACCGACTCCAAAAATAACAATAATTTTACATTATATGATCCTAATAATTTGATTGTCTTTTAAGCAGTCTACAAATATATTTAAATCTTTCTGCTTAGGTGAACTATAAATAAATGTTTTGAAAATTGTTTGTTAGTCATAGGTATGTGTTGAGTTAGAGGTTAAGTTTAAGTGGGTACCTACATTCTTGCGTGGTAAATGCATTGATCGTACATTGAGTGGAAAAAATAAGTTGATTGTTAGTTGTAGACAGAAGAATACGCAATTATTTTTTACTTTTTAGTGCATTTTTTGTTTTAGAATATTTTTTTGTGAAGTCGGTTTTCCATTTTGTTAAAATTTTAGTTTATTCTTCATATGAACTGAAGTAAAAAAAATCTCGGGACGCAGCAAGTGCGTTATGGTAGTGCATTTTTATTAAATGCCTCAAATTTGAATAACTCAATTTTCTATAAACTTAGAAAGTTTAATTTTGGTATGTAGTAAGGTCTTTCCTAGGGCAAAACATCCACCAAATTTCATTAAAAAAACTTTGTAATTTTCGGAGAAAAATTTTTTTCGAAAAAAAAATTAAAATTTGAAGAACTCAATTTTCTATAAACTTAGAAAGTTGAATGTTGGTACGTAGTAAGGTCTCTCCCAAGGCAACATATATACTAAATTTTATTAGAGCAGCTTTGTTATTTTCGGATGAAATTTTTTTTTAAAAGAAAACTCAAAATTTTCCCGGAAAACTTTGTCCGATTTTCCTGGATAACGAACTCATCCAAGCCATTAATAAAAGAAAGGCACTTGCCTAGTTTCATTGAAATCGGTTAATTATTTTTTGACTTATCAGACGGATACATACATACATATATATATATATATATATATATATATATATATATATATATATATATATATATATATATATATATAAAGATATAAAAATTGAAACTGAGCCCGTATATGGGTTCTAGGGGTCCTAGTTCGCGCTCATTTAAAAAACAATTTCTCTATTAGTGAATTTTTTTTAATGAAAATTCACTAAAAATGAAATAGTAAGAAGGTCGTGACTTTCTGACACAATTAGAACAAAATATTCTAGTTGTAATGAAAATAAAGTAATATTTGAAGACTGGCGGTTTATGATATTTATTTGTTCTATACGACGTAAGACAAAAAGAAAATATAATTAAGTCATGAAATGATGAATATGACTTTTCATTTTCATGCTATGACTTGTAAGACAACATTTTTATCTAAAAAAAACTCCTTGTAAGTTGTGAATCCATCAAAACCTAGAAAACACATTGCCTAATACTTTTGGTTGATGGAATATCGTTAAACATAAAAACAAATTTGAACAGCAGAAAAAAGATCATGTTATCATTAGAAATAATTAAAGAAAATAAATGCCCATACCAGCAGGATCTTACAAAGATAACTTGTAGAAGTCTTGTATTTTTGAAATAAAAAGTCATATATCTGTCGTTTTATTGTTTAAATATATGTAATATTTCTTTGCACGTTTTTTACAATAAATAATAATAATTAAGTACCAGCTGTCAATGGTAGACTGAAGATCAACCCAGGATTCAGGGGCCACTGCAAAATTCAGAAGATCGTGAAGGAGCCCATTCTTGGGTAATGAGGTCAGACTTCGCGAGCCCGCGAATCTGCAGGGAAAAAAACTTTACAGTGGAAATCCCTGACCGCGAAGCATGGCGGGAGGAGACGCCGAGCATACCACGGGACGCACTCGTCTGGTTCACGAACGGATCCGGCGGGGAGCGTAGGACGGGGGCAGGTGTTTATTCGGAAGCACCAAGGGTAAGTCATAGTATTTCCCTCGGAGCCCATGCAACGGTCTTTCAGGCCGAAATGTACTGCACTGTGTGCGGGAGAACAAGAGGAGGGGCTACACCAACAAGCTCATAGCCACAGACAGCCAGGCAGCTCTAAGTAGCCCGCGGGTAAATTCCTGGCTGGTGAGTGAGTTCCGAGACGAGACGAGCGAGCTGGCTGGGCAGAATGAGGTCACCCTCATCTGGGTGCCGGGTCACTCGGGGGTCAAAGGCAATGAAGATGCTGACAGTCTCGCGAAGAGGGGGTGAGCAGAACCATTTATGGGACCAGAACCGGCTCTGGGCGTGACAAAGAGCACTGCTAGGGGAGCCATTAAGTCCTGGGTCAGAAACCAACACAAGGTGTACTGGGGAGACTATCCAGGGCTCAGACATAGGAAGTCAGTAATTGACGAACTCAGTTCAAAGAGAGCTGTGAAGCTGCTAAATCTTAACAGAGGACAGCTCAGAAACATAACAGATCTCTTGACGGGACACATGGCCGTCAAGAAACACCTGCATAAAATGGGGCGGTTCGAGGGGGACCTTGCATGCAGACTCTGCGACGAGGGGAAGGAATCAGCCCAGCACATCTTCTGCAAGTGTAAAGCTCTGGACCGCAAAAGACAACTTATCTACGGTCAGTCTAGACCGGAGACAGGGCAATATAAAACTTCACCCTACCAATCGCTGTGCAGACTAGTTCAAGGCACAGTAATTTTAAAATGGGTGGAGACTAAGTGCATGCACAACCAACCAAAGGTTGCAGTGCTATCGGGGCGGCAAGGCCGCGGACGAGCCCTGGGGGGGAAAAACGAGCTGTCAATATTATTTAATCCCACTACTACTTAAATGCGACAGAAAATATTCGACCACAGGTCGACACAATAAATTTACGCCAAAAATGGAAACAAGACTTGTCCAAAATGCTAAGGCAAATGGAAGAGCCACCAGTAAATCAGTAAGGTGCAGTATGGAGTAAACGTTACTAATGCTTCTATCCGTCGAAGGCTGATTGCTGCTGGATTGCCTGATCGTTATCCTCATGGAAAATCAGGAACACTTCTGCCATGGCTAAGAGGGTTATTTGGGGAAAAATTAAGGAACAGTTTAGGAATGATGGAGCAAGGTAAGAAAAATTGTCAGTCTTTCACTCAGTAAAATATTTACTGAAACATTGTAGAAAGTACGACAGAGGCGCTATCTCGGTGCGGAACTAGGTAGTATATTGTCACGACAGCTCCAGATAACACACAATGTTATAAAATAGAGACTGTGTACAACCAACTAACAATTTTGTATATTGTCAGCCCTGGCCCCTTTCTTCCCTAATATAGGGACAAAATATGTAAGGTTAGATGTATTCTCTCCATAATTAGAACCGCAGGCCGGTTTCGCTCTAATTAGGGCTCGTCAGTACGATATACTAATTACAGCAAGAAAACACCTATAAAGTAATACGGCTATGGTAGCCTCTGGTAGCTATGGAGTTGTCGTCACAACATATACCTAGTTCCGCACCGAGATGGCGACCCTGTCGTATATCTCACAATGTTCTAATAGGCTGGTTACCATATCCGTATTGCTTTATAGTTGTTTTCTCGCTCTAATTAGTATATCGTACTGGCAAGCTCTAATTAGAGCGAAACCGGTCTGCGGTTCTAATTATGGTGAGAATACATCTAGCCTTACATTTGCTGAACCGGTTTTTTTTTTCTGAAGAATGAAACTTTCAATACATCTATGAAGAGAGTTGAAGATAAGGTGTGCTGAAGGCTATTTTGGTTTTCCGGATATGATATCCTGGCAAATCAATATTTGTTTGGAAAGAAAGCAGCCAGTCTTTGAGCAGGAGCTCCAATTAGATGTTTCGTCCTCAGTATATCGCACAAACTGTCAAACATCCTACCAAAGTGATGGCCTGGAGGGCCATGTCAGCTCAATGCTCAATGAATATGTCGTTATACATTATAGAGGGGATGATGAGTCAGGTTCAACACAAAAAAGTACTGGAAACGAAATTACTCCGTCAACTGAATGACTGGTCCCCAAATAGTATCTCCAGCCTCATGTACGTAGTTGTAGCATACCAGTTTGGAAAAAAAACTGCCGTGACCTGGAAATCGCCCGGATATGAATCCCATTGAGAATCTGTGGGCCTTTGTCCAGAAAATTGTAAAGAAAACCAGCATGATAACAAATGGGGATCTGATACCAATCCCAATAAACAATTAGCATAATTTTTTTTAGTTGGCTGCCAGAAAAAATTCTAGATTTTCTGTTGCTGGTTATCACAATTTACTACAAGCAAAAATGGAATGTGAAAGCATTCAGCAAAGACAATGTCTGACTATGAAGATATATCTTGATTACACTTGGAGAACCCAAATCACCACAACACTTTTTTAAACACATGACGATCGTTTCACTAACCATGGCGCTAACCTTGTGTGATGTGTGTCAGTGCTCATAACAGGTTCTAATTTTCACTTAGTAGATATCTTGATATGAAGAAAAATCTCTATCTAAATGAGAATTCGTCTAGATAAAGACCATGGACAGAGATTTCAAGGGTAGACATCTGTTCAATAAAATAAATCAGGAGTTTATGAAATTGGAATGTTTGCCATCTGCATAAATAAACAAACAGTGCGATACTACGGTCATCATTATATGAAACAGTTATTAAGAAGCAAACCCATCAGATTGGCCTCAAGAGGATGGAGATTTGTTGCTCTCAGACTGACCACTGTTTCCACAGTGAATTGTATGACTGGAAACAAGAAAGCAATTCTCCCGTGACTGGACTTTGAGGATCTTGTAATAATGAAATGTTTTTCCTTTAATTAAAAACCTTGTTGAGCGTATTTTTTACTTCGATAACTTCTTTACCAGTTCTCAGCTAATGAAAATACTCAAGGATAACAATATTTCAACAAATGGTACCGTTGGATAAAATCTGTTTTCACACAAGTGTCTGATGAAATCTGATGCTCAGATAAATATTTACATCATCGAGCTATCGATTACAGGTTCGACGTGGCCAGTGAAATTTTCTACATCGTTTGGAAGGAGCACAACAGTATCAATGTTTGTGTACTTCCGTTACAAAAAATTTGTAGGTGGTTAAATGCTGAGCACAAGCAAGTGAAAATACATTTGTATATTCATCCATACCCAAGCTTGTATAAAAATAGAAATTGGGGGGGGGGTTAGGTGTGCAACTTGTCTGAACCGTGAATACATATAGAATCTCGATTCTAGCGAAAAATTGTATCTGCAAATGCTATATGTACTGTGTTACATTGTCAATGATAACATTCCCATGTTGGAGTTCAAAAGACACACAACGATGTCAATTTGCTCACTTTCCAACCCTCCCTAAAAATGCGCGTTGTCCACGCTTACAAAAACTTTAGTGAAAAGCTAAATCAGAAGAGATCTGGTAGACATTATTTAGAGATAACAGTTGAAAACGAGCAAATGAAATGTGCCGTGAGTAAAACAGTGCGTAGTGCACAATGCAGGACAAATTGCATAACCACTAAAATATGTCTTAATCTATGTAATTGTATGGCATAAATATAATTGCAATAAAGTGAAGTGTCCAAAATACGTGATGAAAATGGTACACAAGTGATAGGATACCAGGAAAGCCTCTGGCCTTGACGAGATCCCAGCAATTGTTCTCAAAAAATGCGCACCAGAACTTGCTCCTGTCCTGACTCGTCTGTTTCAGACATCTTACAATAGAGGCATATTCCCTAGTAACTGGAAAACTGCTCGAGTACAACCCGTCCCCAAGAAAGGATCCAAAGCGTTTCCTAGCAACTACAGGCCTATTTCTCTCCTTTCAGTCATCTCTAAAGTGATGGAAAAATATATAAACACCGAATTACTAAAATTTCTGGAAAAACACAGGCTAATCCACGACAGGGAGTATGGATTCCGTCAGCGCAGATCAACTACCGACCTCCTTTCCTTTGTCACCCATTCTTGGAACAAGTCTATGGAACTACACGGTGAATCCCAGATTGTCGCTCTGGACATATCCAAAGCATTCGGCCAGGTCTGGCACACAGCACTGCTTAATAAACTTCCGGCCTATGGCCTACCACCAAAACTCTGTACCTGGACAGCAAATTTCCTCTCCAATCGGAGCATTTCTGTTGTCGTGGATGGCCATTCCTCTAAACTGTATCCAATTAATGCAGGAGTTCCTCAACTCAAATATACAATATTCTAAGCCTGTCTCTTTAGCCCAATTAGATGAAGATCGCAGACTCATGGAGGGTTCTGTCTCCGTGGATCTCCAAAAAATATTGGACCGGGGAAGTAGAAATCTTGTACAATTCAACCCCACCAAATCACAGTCTTGCTTTCTTTCTCATAAGAGATACATCAGCCCTAGACCCATCACAGTGAACAACCAAGTTATTCAAAGTAACGAGTCCTTTCCACTTGTTGGCATTTCTGTGGATCGAAATCTCAATTGGCACCCACATGCCACATCAATTGCAGAAGCGGCCGCTAAGAAATTAGGTTTCCTCTTCCGGGATCGCAAATACTTTTCACCAGCTAATCTCTATACCTTATATACTTCACACATAAGGCCAAACCTCGATTACTGCTCCCACATCTGGGGTGCTGCTGCCGCTTCTACACTCGCTATCCTGGACTCCATTCAGAAGAGAGCTATACGTCTCATCGGTGACCGTACCCTCACCCAAAGGCTGCCATCCCTTCCCCACCGACGTGCCGTTGGTGACATCTCTCTCTTTTATAGATATCTGCACGGGCACTGCTCAGAGGAAAGATCTACCAGGGGAACAGAGCGTATGCACATGCACCCTTTTACTGCCCAGGTCACCAGACATAGAACATCTTGTTATATCCGCTCTTTTGTCCCGAGGACTTCCAAGTTGTAGAATTCCTTGCCGGCACATGTTTTTCCTTCTTCCCCGAACCTCCAAACCTTCAAGTCCAGAATTAACAAGTTGCCTCTTTCCTCTTTGTCAACACCCTCGGTACGATAGTATTTAGGCTGTAAGCCCTCGTGGTGTGTTGTTGAAATAAAATAAAAAATGATCCCCAAATAGGACTACACCTGAAAACTATTGTATGTCTAATGTATCTTTTAGTTTTTCAGTTAAATTTGTTTTAGTAACTAAAAACTATAAGACAGTCAATATATACGCTCAAAGAAGACAGAATAAAATCTGGCACTAAATGTTTTAAGTAGAAGATATATAACTCCAAATTTAGATGAACTGGCAACACTGTGAATACAATTGCGGGGCCCCTTCACTTGCATTCTGGTAACCTGTAGACTGTCTACTTGTCAATGGTGGACACCCACCGAAGATTTACGTATCGACCAACATCCGGGAGCAATGAAACCACAAAAACTCACGACCAATTTCACATTTCACTTAACTTGCCCTCTTCTGTCTTATCTTTCATATCCGGATTTGCGAATGTAGATTACATACTAGATGTGAAGCACGCAAAAACAAAACAAGCTATTTCTGTACGATCGGGCATTTTAAAACACTTTTAGATAACTATGATATGCTAAAGTAGTCTTCTGCATTCTTTTACCCGTGGGTGGACGTTTTAACACCCCAAAATTTTGATTTCAAATAAGTGAACTATATACACTAAGTGGAAATTGGAACCTGTGATGAGCGCTGATAAGTGCACTTTGAGAACCCAACACACCACAACACATATTGTCAAGACCTGAGGATCGTTTCACTAAAAAGTTAGCGTGTGTATCAAGTGTATCGCCAGTTCTGCCAAGCGGATAGCTGTCCTTATTGGTAACATTATGAAACCGGAGATATTCTATATAAAACCTGTTGAAGCGATCTTTTTTTGTTGACTAACACTACTGCAGGGGCTTTGGGATGGTTCTTTAACTCCGGTCTGCTGCATCTTCCTTGGAATGGTGTCAGCTTTGTGCTATTTAGCTAATACTATCCTTCTTGGTAGTTGCTTGATTAATACAGATGTCCCAGTATCAATGTGATGGCGGACTATCAAACTTCCCAAATAGTTTTTGTCAGTTAGGAAAACGTTACGATATTTTGATAGTAACTTAACCACTGCTTGTTTCTGTATTTAATTTATTTAATATTTCCACTAGCATCTGCTAATATGCCACGTAGATTTCCTTGAATCTGAACACTCGAGGTAGAAGAGGCTGGTTTTTCTTGGTCGTGACAGTGCCGTATGATGCCTAATGCTTTTCATCCCCAGATGACGCTACCTTTGTTAGTGAAATGAGCGTCAGGTCTTGAAAAAATGTTTGTGGTGTTTTGGGTTCTCAAAGTGTATTTATAGGTGAACTATAGAACTCAAAAGGCAATTGATCTAACAGGGAGTGAGGCATAACCCACCGTATTGTGGGGTACACACCCTTTGTGTAGTCCATTCATACATATGAGGGTAATATGTTTCATTTAATTTTACTTGAAGAAGACTTACATTGCGCTTAAGTTAGGCTTTTAATTGAAAATACACAAGCTAGAAATACATAAATTCAACTTAAAAGTACACTCTGATACTGACGTACCTACTTATACCGTGCTGATTCGATTTTCGACAAAGCTCGTATAGTGAAATTTTAAATAGAACTCCCTATATCTTTTTACTTAGCCTGAAATCTCATTTCAGTAAGAGTTCAACGATCTAAAGGTCCGTTGATTTATTTACACTTGCATGAACACGAAGCTGCAGACGTTTGGTATCAACAAAATGGAGCTCCACTACACAACTCACAGATAGTAAGCGACCTATGCACAATCAACCAAAGGTTGCAGTGCTATCGGGGCGGCAAGGCCGCGGACGAGCCCTGAAGGAAAAAAAAAGCGATCTACTCCAGGAAACATTTGAAGACAGATGGATAGCTAACGGTGGTCCTCATCGTTGGCCGGCTCGCTCACCAGACTTTACTCCATTAGATGTTAGTATCTGGGCGTGCATTAAGAACAAAGTTTACCGGGAACCACTTAATACAAAACAAGATATGATAGCTAGAGTATTAGAGGCCTTCAACGCAATGGAGCAGGATTACCTTTCTCGAGCCACGGGTACCATCATCAAAAGAGCCATCAAATGCCTCGAAGTGAACGGTGCAAATTTCGAACATTTATTGTAAAGTGATAACACACAAATCTCTTTGTTCCCTAATAATGCTTTACTCTTATGAAATTTTGGACGAAACACTCCATTCTTAGAAATTATTTAGTAGTATTCTGATCATGTAACGAGTTGATCTGTGTTTATGTGGAAATCTCTTTGCAACCACACGATATCTTCTGTTAATAATTAGATTATACTCCTCGTAAATAAAAGTTATTTACAAACCGTCGCATATTTTACTTATGTCGGAAGATGATGCTTAAAATTTTCATCTCATAGGCATCCTGATAAACTGACTAATAATTATTTCTTATCGCAAATAACGTTTAAATATCTTCAAATTGGTTAGACTTAGGTATAGGGAATGCTGATACCAATCGAAAGAACAATAATAAATACAGGAACTAACGTTATAAATTATAGGGTGTTCTATTTGAAATAAGAGAGTTATTAGGTTTTAAAGTTGTCACGATTGAACGGTATATTTTGGACACCCTGTCTAACTTGTACTAGCTTTAGTGAATTCCAAATATTCTGTGGCATTTCGGAATTTGCATTTTAAAATTTCAACTCTTCGGGTTGAAAAATAAGAGAGATACAGGTGTGTAAATGTGACAATGTTTTTTGAGAAATTTTTGAAAAAAGTTAAATATCTCGAAAATGGTTGAGAAAAATGACATAACATATTAGTAAAACCTACCATAAAATTTGACGAGCAATCTAGATCCGTATAAAAAACATCATCGTCTATTTGAAATAAGATAGTTGACGTCTACTTTCGGTATAACCGAAAGTCCCATACTAACGTCAATATTTTCAGTGAACTGAAAATTTCGAGAAACCCAAGTGGGTGAATTTTCTATACTTTCTTTTCATCTTGATTACCCCTCCATTATAATAACACCTCCATTAGCTCCGGGGTCCCGTAACTTTTAGGGGGTTGAACCCACAACATTCCTTTTGTAGTTATGCATACAGAGGTGGTTCTAAGCATGTTTCATAATAAAATCAGAACTTGGACATTGCTACACCCCCACCCGCCTGATTTATCCACCAAAAGACAGAAAGACACTGATTATGAAGGTAACAATTCAGCAACGAACTACACACACGCGGACATCTTATATTCATCGAAAATTTGTTATTTCTAACAATGTATACTTTCATATGCGTTTAATTGTCGCGATAGCCTGACACTTTTAGTATACCTTGAGATTTTCTTTATCTAGATGGTGATTATTACCCCAAATATGTTGAGCAACACACGATTTATCAATAGTGCTATATCTTAGTTGCGCTAAATGTTCTTTGATCTAGTTTCAATAGATCTTTTAGTTAATCCTTACAGTCGAATTTAGAGATTCCCGACATTTCTCTGTCTTTTGGGTTACCTGGCAAATTTGTATGTTTTGTAGAAAATATTAGCTGTAATCGGCTTGCTCGGGGGTTTGTTCAAAAAATGCTTTATTAAATTGAACACTCTGATTCATGCAAAGTTTGTTAAACCTAAATATTGGCAGACCTCTTCATCTGCGTTGTTCATTTTTAACAAATGGTATAAATACGTTAGTGTTTCTTTTATAAGGACAGTGGGAAACAACGAAGTCACATTAAACCATATGAAAACCTCGCGTTCAATCAATATAATCTTTTTAACTTTATTAATAAATTGCAGTGAATTGCAAACTGCAAAACTTTTATGTTTGATAGGCAAGCCTTTAAATTCATTTGTTAACCATTTCGCCATATTGTAGCCGTGGAGTCTATAGCTGGCTCACCTATTTTCCGGGTTTGTGGATTTTTGGGAGACAATACAGTATATACGTTCATGTAACGTGGTAAGCTTTATCTATCTGAGCCCCTTTTTTCTAACTTTTTTTAACCCTTTTAACCAGCAACTTTTATTGGAAAACATATTTAAGAAAATTCGCTCCCATAACACACTTGCTGCTTCGGGTCTTTTTATTGTCTTTTTTGATGGCAGTATTCAGAAAATTGGATTTTTCACCATAGGAAACTTTTTTTTTTAATTCAATCAGTGACTGCAGCATCTCAGGCCATTCGCACAGTGATTTCCCAATTCTTTATTAATTTTACCAATTGGGTCAACTTTTCCTTGGCTCGCCAGGGAATCTAACCCGGAACCTTAACTATACAACAAAGAAAGTCAATAGAATCAAAGTTATTCTTGAATGTCGTAGAACTCGCAACAAAGCCGTAGGGCTGGCAACACTGCACACAAAGTTATGTAAAATAAATCTACTATATTCTAGTTCTGGTAATGCATAATTCTGATAACGTCCTTGTCTAAATTAGACAGGGCATTGTCATTACCTATTGTAATCATGTCCTTCGTCGTCATATAGATGTTGACCAATATAAGCAAGAAATAACAAAACTGGACTTACTGTGACTTATCTGACACAAATATTTAAAATGTAATGGACTGCCTGGAATTCGGATCTTGATAAGCTTGAAACAGCCCAATGCGTTTTTAATTGTTATTTGAAATGTTTATTCGTGCCCATGTCACTCAATAACGGGAAGTGTCTTGGTTTTAAATCTTTGTTATCGTCTTCCACTGTAAGTGCGACTAAAGTTTGAAAATTTCAATAGATATAATTCGAAAACTTAAATTAACAGATAGGTGCAATGTATGATGTTGAGGTCAGTACTAAAAAGTAGTTAAACTTGATTTAAGCTGTTGAGTTCCAGTATATTTAGTTGAGTTCGAGTAGGTATGTGCTTATATATCATCTACCGCGCCATTTTGAGATTTGAATTTTTCGACAATAATCTACACATACTTTCGGCTTTTGGGCGAGCCACGAAAATAAGATTTGTGTGGTTTTTTAGTAGTAGTATAAAAATTTGTAAAGTTTTACACAAATCGCATTTCACTTACCTTAAAGCTCTAAACTTGTGTGTGTGTGTGTTTTGTTTCTTTAACGTCGGCTTATTTCCGCGACTATGGCCAATCACCGACGCCAGGAGCAGTTTCACCTCACTATCCTGGAAATTTTGCCGAACCACTAACTTTCTGTAAGGAGGGTAGGGATCTTTAACGTGCCCAACATCGCATGGACACGGGACCGACGGCTTTACGCCCCCTCCGAAGGGCGGAACGTGCAGACATTCAACTTGCTCAAATACAATGCCAGAACCTCGGTTGATCTTAATGTTAGAGTTTGTACTGAAAAAGTGAAAGGAGTATCCTGGGATCGAACCCAGTACCCTTCGGTTCAGAGGCACCAGTTCTTACCTCTGAACCACCGAGGCTCTAAACTTAAATGATTATTCTATAGTTTCCAACTCGGACCGACCGGGGGCGCTGTTTTAGTGATTCCCAATTAGATGTGTCAATTTAACTTACTTTTAAGCTCTAAACTTATATGATTATTCTGTAGTTTACAACTCTGGCGCTGTTTTAGTGATTCCCAATTAAATGTATCAAAACTGTCAAGAGCTGAATATATAACCCTTTAAGTATTGGATTCTATTTATAGTAACTATATCAAGTTCAAGAGACTACTCTATTATAAGCTCTTTTTAGTGAATTTTCGTAGAAAGGAATTATGAGTTCACGACTTTTGAATTTTAAAGAAAAATTTCAAATGGGCGCGACCTAGGACTCCTAGAACACATATTCGCAGTCAGTTTCGCTTTTTAGTGAATTTTCGTAGAAAAAATTCACTAATGGGGAGATCCCGACTTTTGAATTTAGAAAATTTTTTTGCAAATGAGCGCGAACTAGGACCCCTAGAACCCATATCCGGGGTCAGTTTCAATTTTTATATGTTTATATATATATATATATATATATATATATATATATATATATATATATATATATATATATATATATATATATATATATATATATATATATATATATATGTATATGTATCACACCGATAACTCAAAAAATAATGGGCCGATTTTGATAAAATTTGGCATGTACCTTTCTTTTGTAAATGGCTTGGGTAAGTTCGTTAGTCAGGAAAATCGGACGAGGTTTTCCGGGAAAATTTTGAGTTTTCATTCGAAAAAAATTTTTAACTCAAAGAATAAAGGGCCGATTTTGATGAAATTTGGCATGTACCTTCCTTTTGTAAATAGCTTTTATAAGTTCGTTAATCAGAAAAATCGGACGAGGTTTTCTGAAAAAATTTTGAGTTTTCATTTGAAAAAAATTTTTATCTTAAAAAAAAAACTATGATAACCAAATTTGCTAGGTAGGTTTAAGATATAAAAAGTAAACTATACACCAAAATTTAGATTTCTATGTTACAAGAAAAAAAAGTTATAATAAAATATTTTGTGCCAGATCATTTCTATGAAAATTCACTACCATAACGCACTTGCTGCGTCCCGAGATTTTTATATGTTTGTATTTATATATATGACATACAGTGTGACCATTTGTTTGCGGGTGAGCCTGTAAAATCTTTATAGTGAGATTTTAACCGGATTCTCTTCAAAGTGTAGATCTTGATGAACTGTATTTTTGGAGCAATAAGCGTTATATTTCTACAAAATTCAAGGCCTACTTCCTCAGTTTTCATGAGGAAAATTTTAAGAATCCTTATTAGAGATTTTTTATAAGACATCTGTTTACGCCACTGGATTCACCATCCCCCAAAACGGTCCTGTATTAAATTGCATCAAAAAATTTAAGAGTAGGAACGATTTTGTAGACAAATTAAAAATGCATAATACATCATTTTCAAAAATTTATTCTGCCAAGTTATCCATGAAAAAAATATTGAAAGATTTAATTGTCAAAAGTGACATTTAGGTGCCGGAAAGTTATTACAGTTCGTCAGTTTGTCTAGTGTTAGCAATCATGGAAAACCTAACTTTAAGAGACAACGTACAAATTGTACGATTATTGGCGATAATGTGCGTTCGACAAGAGAACCTGCGAGAGCGTGCAATAATATACACCCAGATAGAAAAGTAAGTCGGACTGCTGTACAACGCGTTAATAAAGTTTTTAATGAAACGGGGTCTGTTACAAAAAATGTGCTTAAAGCCAGGCATAATGGACGTCGTGTAATTTGGGGAAATAATGAAGAAATTTAAGAATATTTTAACAACAACCCCCGGACTAATAATATTCGGCTAGCCTAAACCTTAATCTTCCCAGGGAAAGTATTAGGCGATGCCTAGCAAAATAAAATAAAGGCTTTTAAGCCAAAAATTTGGCATACATTGGAACTGGGCGATGAGGAAAGACGATTGGTAAGAAGGGGAATATCTAACTAATCATAATTTTTTAATGAAATTTTATTTAGCAATGAGGCCACATTTACTACTAATGGGGTGGTTTCAAGTCAAAATTGCCGTCTCTGGTCAGCGGAGATTCCGGAATTCATCATAAATGCAGTCATTATTCGCAAAAAAAATTAACCTTTGGTGTGGAATACTGAACGACAATAAATGGCCCTTTTTTCTTTGGGGGAAATTTAAATGCGAATGGGTTTTTTAATTTTCTTGGAAATGAGTTCTGGAGCGCATTAAATGATTTACCATTGCATAGTCTCACTAATTTAAAGTTTCAGTTAGTCGGTAGTCCTATTCATAACGTTGTTATAGTGAGAAAATGGCTAAATGAACATTTCGAAAATCGTTGGATAGGGCGAAACAGTCCTTTGACTAAGTGGCCGCCGAGATCCTCAGATCCGAGGCCACTTGATTTTTTCTTCAGGTTTTACTAAAACAAAAAGTTTACAAGTCAAGATCACAAACTGCACAAGAACTACGGGCTGGGATTAATACAAGCCTGCGCAGTCATTATTCCAGAAGAAATACAAAAGGTAAAGTATAAAGTAAAGAAAATATAACATAAGGATTTTGTGAATTTTCTATCTCTTTCGTTTTGTCTTTTGGTTGCTATTATTTGTCAACACTATGCGTGAGAATATTTAGACCATGTTCTGTCAGTTTAATCTTATATCAATGTTTTTTCATGAATAACTTTGCTGAATAAATTTATGAAAATGATGCATTATGTATTTTTAATTTTACTAGAAAATCGTTCCTACTCAAATGTTTTTGATACAATTTAGTACAGGGCCGTTTTGAGGGATGGTGAATCCAGTGGCGTAAACAGATTTCTTATTAAAAAAAATCGCTAATAAGGTTTCTTAAAATTTTATTCCTGAAAACTGACAAGTAGGCCTTGGATTTTGTAGAAATATGGCGCTTATTGGTCAAAAAGTGCAGTTCATTACGATCTATCTATAATTTAAAGAAAATCCGGTTAAAATCTCACAATAAAGATCTTACAGGATGACTCGCAAACAAATGGGTCACACTGTAGATAATTTAAAAAATAGTGTACCGATTTTAATCAAATTTATTAACTAGGTATCTTCCTTTTTTAAGTTTGTTATCCAAAAAACAACTTTACCAGTTTTACCTGGAAAATTCTCGTATCTCCGAAGGTAACAAAGCTACCGCTACGAAGTTTAGTACACAGGTTTCTATTTATAAAACGATCTGTATTAACAAAATTTAATTCTCTTGGTTAAAAGATAAAAAGTTGTAAGCATTTAATTAACAAAACGCTGGGTGCTATTGGAGATCAGAAAAGTCTGGACGCAGCAAGTGCGTTATGGTACTGAATTTTCATTAAAATGCTTTTAATAGCAAATACGTGTGTTCTCTTTTAAGAAAGCAAGCATCAAATTGGTTACCAGTATAACCTATATAGTAAAACCAATGTGCCATGTTTCATCAAATAACTTTATTGTTTAAAAATGTACGAAAATTCCCGAAAATACTCGTTTCTTGATCAACATTATACGTTAATAGCAATTTGAAGCATGTAATCAAAATTCGCTACCACAACGCACTGCTGCGTCCGGAATTTCTTTTCTTACAAACATGCATTATATTTCGATGGAAAATCCAAAAATGCAATAACATAAGGCGTGTTCGACTAAAAAAAAATTGTATCACCAACGACTTATGGGCCACCATGTGATTGTAGAAATATTTTTTAGGATGTAGCTCAAGGCACCGTATAATTAATGTATACATTTTTTTCATATCTTGTATAATAACTGATATATTGTGCTTTATTGATTTTTTACGAAAATTCGACAAAAATTATATACCATTAAACGATAAACGCTAAAATTACTGCCAAAGCATCAGAGAAAGGGTCTATTTGAAATGAATTTTCTGGAAATATTTTAGTAAAATGAAGGACAATGACGGTTGAAGCTTAGACTTCAGGGTTTGCAAAACATTCTTCTTGAGACATTTTCTTTCCATAGACCGTATTAGTTTCAAGTTCTTTGCCTAAATGTTGCCAATTTTGACGTTTTAAATCGCGACTTTGACGTTTTGAGGAAACCCCCAATTTATTTTTCTTTAAATGCCTTCTAACTTTTTTGTCTTTTAACTTACAGAGCTAAATTTTGGCAGGTAATTTACCTGTAATGACGTAAACCCGCGTACCAAATTTCGTTGCCCTTAGTTTGTTATTTCGGGAGATATATTTTTTTTCGAAAGAAAACACACAATTTTCCGGGAAAACCTGGGCTGATTTTCCTGGATAACGAACTTATCCAAGCCACTTGCAAAGGGAAGGCACCTACAAAATTTCATCAAAATCGGTCCATTATTTTTCGAGTTATCGATCGGATATATATATATATATATATATATATATATATATATATATATATATATATATATATATATATATATATATAAATCAATTGCGTAATTGATACGTTCAGACTTATCACTTCTTTATTCTTATATTTTGTGTAACAACATTTTTTCTGCTCTATATTCAAATGTCTGGACGCAGCAAGTGCGTTATAGTAGTGAATTTTCATTAAAATCGTCTGGCACCAAATATGTTTTTATAACTTTTTTTCTTTTTAACATATATGGTTGTATACAGTATCCAGTTTTTAAAACTTTGTGTTATTTGGAGCTGGCGTGACAACATACTACTTGGTTCCGCAATTAGGTGGTAACACGTTCACCACTCACTTAGTGTTGGAGGGCTGGCTACCATAGCCGTATTACTTTATAGGTGTATTTTCGCAGCAGTTAGTATGCCGTACTGACGATCTCTAAATAAAGCGAAACCGGTCTACAGTTCTAATTGTTGTGAGAATGCATCTAGCATTACAACATAGAGATCTAAATTGGTATATAGTTTCCGTTTAATATCGTAAACTTACGTACCAAAAGTTTGGTTACCATAGCTTTTCTATTTTTTAAGATAAAATTTTTTCCGATAGAAAACCCAAAATTTTCCCAAAAACCTGGTTCGATTTTCTTGGCTAACGAACTTATCCAAGCCACTTACAAAAGGAAGGTACATGCGAAATTTTATCAAAATCTGTCTATTATAGTTATCGGTGTGATACATACATATATATATATATATATATATATATATATATATATATATATATATATATATATATATATATATTGAAACTGATCCCGGATATGGGTTCTAGGGGTCCTACATCGCGCTTATTTAAAGAAATTTTTTCAAAATTCAAAAGTCGGGATCTCCGCAAAAGGGAATCTTTTCTAAGAAAATTCATTAATATTTAAGTAATGTAACAAATACATTAAAAAGACATAAATTGAAATAATTTGTTTAACATATTTGAATTTGATGTGTATTGATATAAAGAGAGAGACCGTCTTATCGTGTTATCGAACATTTCTAGCTTAATTATTACTAAATTAGTGTCTGATAATTACTTTAAAATTGTGACAAATAATATTCTTTATTTACTCATTCATTAACCTCAAAGAATGCCAGCCGCATAATTGAAAATCGTTTTATAATAAGAAGTAAATATTCACATTTTACTTAGAAACCAATGATTAGTTCTCTTATCTGTTCGTAATAGCTCTCGTTTTAATAATAATATATTATTACGATGATTCATTTGTTTTTCCCCCACTTCTGTACATTCCTTATCGGAGTTTTGTGCATTTGTGAGTGAACTGAAACGTCGTTTAGTGTTATTTCGTTTTGGTCATCCTGTTCTTTGGCTAGTTCACTTAACAAATGGATATTCTTTGAGAAATTCCTTTGTATAAAGTGGTAAATTGAACATTAACTTAGTCATAGGCAGAAAGTTATGCTGTTCATAGTTGGGAGTCTGAAACAATTAAAGCAGCGTTTTGATCACCACCGTGATTTGATAATGTGCGTGTGTGTCACATCACTTTCATAATAGTTTTAGTAGTTCGTCATTCTTTTGTTGTTGTTTGTCGTCATTTGTTTCTTAGTGCGATTGTGGTGAACTTTTCTTCTGCGAGTGAAGCAAGGGTTGATGATGGAATTTGAATTCTTGTCTGGTATCTTCCCAGATTTAAAGGTAGCTATATTTTAACTTAAATTTTTATTTTTTATTTGAATTAATTCAAAAACTAGTTCTACATGTTAGATTATTTTTTCAGAGTGAGTATTATTGTAATAATGTGTGTGATTTTGTTGGCTGCGGTGTTTACAATCACCCGAGTATTTTAAATAATAATAAATTACAGGATGAAAAAGTAAATTTTCGGTTAGGTAAATTTGCAGTTTAACTCACGGACGATTTTTAATTTTTTCTCTTCTGAAACGTGCCTAGGACCCCCCTGGACGCACAACCCACAAGAAAAATTTCTTGTTCTCACCCCCCAAGGAAGTTACGGGACCAGGAGTGAAGAGGGGTGCTGGGCGGGGTAGGAAGTAAGGAGGAAATATAAGCAGAAAATGCGAAGAAAGCGGCTTGAAAGCTGTCTTTTTCACATCCTGACGCTATATCCCCCCTAAACCCTGCCTACCCTGCACATCACCCCTATTCACGCCAGGTCCCGTAACCTCCTTAGGGGGTATGAACAAGAAATTTTTCTTGTGGTTTATGCAACGGGGGTGGTTGTACGCACGCGAGGAGGGAAGGAGAACCCCTACAGCGAAGCACCCGGAAACACACCCCAAACACCCCTCCTCCGAGAAAAGGCCGACCCTTAAGTAGGCGGGTCCCGTCATTTCATGCATCGCGAGAGCGACATTGCCGGATAGTGCTTATTGCTGTAGGGGCCTGCCTGGCCTGACCTTCCAGACCTACAGGGCAGGTCAAGCCAGGTCGGTGATGCTTAAGCAGACGGGTCCGGCGCATGCATCACGAGAGCGGCATTGCCGGACGGTGCTTATTGCTGTAGGGGCCTGCCTGACCTGACCTGACATACAGGGCAGGTCAGGTCAGTACTGGCAGGCCCCTAGAGCAATAAACACCGTCCGGCAATGCCGCTCTAGCGATGCATGGACGGGACCCGTCTACTTAAGCATCCTTATTGCTGTAGGGGCCTGCCTGACCTGACCTGACCTACAGGGCAGGTCAGTACAGGCAGGCCCCTAGAGCAATAAACACCGTCCGGCAATGCCGCTCTAGCGATGCATGGGCGGGACCTATCTAGTTAAGCATCACCGAACATCCCACAGCAAATACAGCGAAACGATCGAAATTTACCCAAAAGAACAACAAATTTACACAAACTTACCTTAACATCTCAGGAAAATGATGTAGGTCCGGCCCTTGTGTAGGCAACCTAACCTGACCTTGTAATTTGACGGCCTCGACATGGCAATTTCCTCGCGACAAAAACAACATAGGAACAAATAACGCGTCACCCACCAAGAAAAGGGCCACACATGCAGCTTATAAGCCACTATAATACCACTGGTCATCAACAAAACAAGGTAAACAGCACACAATGTTAGAAAAAATGTTCATAACACAGGAATGTATGAGAAAGCGTCCAAAGCGTACTGGTACTAGCGCCGTACTGAAAGCGATGTGTAAACTGTCAGTTATAATGACAATTTCCCATATTCTGATTCCAGAATATTCTAGGGATTCCCGAACACAATGGACACCTTATGCCAAATGTAATGTTTAGGAGGGAATGAGACGGCACGTGACAGGACCGTACTAGGAAATTGTTAAAAAACTGTGTAATGTGTAAATAACTTTAAATGCGAATAACTCGGGAAATAAGGGAGAACAAAAGGTAACATTTGCGTCAGCGTGCATTTAAGACACCAAATTTTATCTATCAGGAGTCGATATTTTTCAAATCGTCCGTGAGTTAAACTGCAAATTCACCTTCGGTTATTTTGCCGATTGTCTCACGGTCAGTTTTGGATTTTTTTAATAACTTGTTTAGTACCACCCCTGCATGCATAAACCGCAAGAAAAATGTTGTGGTCTCAACCAGCAAGAAAGTTACAGGACCCGAAGAGGCTTCGATAAGCTGTTTTTTTTTTCACATTTTGTATTTATTTCCTTTTAATGCCCTTCCCCGGCCAGCACCTTATTCGCTCCAGATCCTGTAACTCTCTTGGTGGTTGAAAACACTCTTATGGATTATGAATACAGAATACAGAGGTGGTTCTAAACATGTCTTAAAAGAAAATCTGTAAGCCGACCATGGAGTAATATTACCAAATTTTCTTACATTATTTTCTAACCTGTCTCGTTTATTCAATTCATCAACTCTTTTATTGAAAAGTTATTTCCATTTAGCTATTGGCATGTTTTGCTTATCTAATATAGTATCACCATAGTGGAATAAAATTTTCACGGGGGTAATTTAAAAATGCTTTGGTTAAGTTAGGTTTGGCTAAATGGTGTGGTCATCAGTGCTGACAGCCTGACGGCGGTCTAGATCTCCCGACTGGTTATCGTGGACCTCTTGTTGTAATGAGCGAACCTGGAGGCTTCGGCGGCGATGTGCTCGAAGATGTCGTTGACGAAGCTGTTCATTATGCTCATGGCCTTGCTCGAGATACCGGTGTCGGGGTGTACCTGCTTCAGGACTTTGTAAATTGACCTTTTACTCGGGAGACCTGTGGCCCATTGCGATACTCTATCAACATTATTACAACCTTCACCTCCCTTTTAAGGCCTTAGTTTGAACCATATCCAGCTGGATGTAAAGCTCATCAAGCTGCCAATATCCACTTCTGTTATTAAGTCTAGTCCCTCCAAGAACCCTTCTTCCATTGTCTGAGCGCGATGATTTACCAGGTCTGTGCACCAACATAGCATATACTCAATCGATTCCTCATCGTTGGATTCTCTGCATTAGTCATTATCTGGTATTTTCAATCTTTGGAGATTCTCTCCAACCGCACAGTTTCCTGTAATTGCCCCTGTGGCTATGCATACCGGGCTTTTCCTTCAGCAGTAGCACTATCTATGTTGGGCCACATAAGTCTGGCTATGGATTTGGCCATGCCTCTTCTTGTTTTACAAGGATGATTCCATCTAGCACATCCTTCAACGAGTTGATCAGGGACAGTGGAGAGTCTGTTGCTTCCGCATTATCCTTCTCCTTCCGTCTACTTTTATTTTCCTTTCCGCGTTTCTGTGGCCGGATACCCAGCTTAGACTAACCTTGCGATTTCAGATCCAAGGCAGAGCTTCTTGGCAGCTCATCATTTCCTTTGGTCTCACTCGTTTCGATGCTATACTTTTGAGTGCATCTTTGCTATTTGAACGCATACGCATATATGTGTGTGTGTGTATGTGGGCGCGCGCGCGTGTGTGTAAATGGGTTCTCGTTCACGCTCATTTGCAGATATTTTTTCAAAATTCAAAAGTTGCGATCTATTGTGTCTGTCTATAGCTGGGTTTGTCTGTCTGTTAGTTCCCGCGATAACTTTTTACGGAATTGAGTTGTCAACTTACATATATATATATATATATATATATATATATATATATATATATATATATATATATATATATATATATATATATATATATATATATATATATATATATATATATATATATATATATATATATAGTGTGTCCGAAATTGGTGATGCATGTATTGCGATCTCAGAAACTGTTAGAGATAGGAAAGCAGTTAAATGGGGAAAGTTTTAGACAATTCTGTTTGTAATTGAATGCCGTTTAGCTTACAATTTTATCCCTTTTGGTTTTTACGATATTTGAAAAAAACTAAAATGACGCATTTTCGAAAATACCCTGTATTTTCTTTATTTATGAAAATCTCTGAAATCTGTAAAAACTTTTGTAGCAACTTTTTACGTAGGAAACGCCAGATTTCATTTCCAACGTTTCGATAGTTTGGAACCATCATCAACTTTGTTCTTTTTTGTATGGGCGCCATATTGGATTTTGACGGTTTTAAAAATCCCCTGTTTTTGCCTTTATAAATATGTACACACTTAATGAAAAAAGTTAGGTTATGGGTTAAAAACGAAAAAATATGATTTTGTTAGGATTTGGCAACGTCGCACGAAGAAACACACACTTATGGTGATTCTACTGCATTTAATCTCTTAACTACAATTAATAACAACATATCCTTGTAAGTAATAGTTTTTCCTATGTGAAAATCTTTTGAAAACATAGAAATTACCCCTTTTTTTTTAACACAAAAAATAAAGGAAAAAACAATAATGTGTCAAATGACATAATAATATGATAATGACGATTATGCTTGTTGGATATTCCGCAAATTGTAACGTAAGTTTCGTCCGTCCATACAATGTTATTTTCAAAGTTCAAATTATCTTGACATTTTCCCTGGTACCAATTGCAAAAAGCTACTCTTCTGCTAAAATCACCTTCTCGAAGTCCTTGTACGATGGTGGGCTTATATGCACGATAATGTTGTTTTTTCAAAACGTCGTGAACTGTTGACTTAGCAATATGTAGCTCCCTGCCAGAAATCCTTGTAGAGGACATAAGATTTTCATGAAAATATTCTTGAATACTTCTGTCACGATTTTCACTATCCTTCTCCGAATTCTTAGACCGATGTTTCCCAAAAGCTCCGAATTCAACTAAATTCATCACAAGTTTAGAGAAATAACTTTTGTTGGGTTGTCGTCTATCCGGGTAATTTTCCAAATAATTGTTGACAGCCTTATCCGCATTCCTTTCATTTCTAATATATGATACTAACATATCAAACTTTTCTTCATTCGAGAAATTTTCTGCCATTCTGAACACTAGGCCCGAGTCAAGACATAAAACGCGTTTAAATAAAGACGAGCGTTCACAGTTCTGACAGAAGTCGTGACAGATTTTTAAAAAATTCATTCGTCTAAAATCCAAAGCCTACTAGAGCATTAATGTATCACGGATAAATATATTTCATCAAATTATTTACTGAACTTTTGGTTATGCCGAATATTTAAATGATTTTTGGGTCATATTGGTGCTCTGATAAATAATAATAATTCAATTCGTTCATGTATTTTTCAAAAGTTATGGCTTTTTAACGTTATTTTCTGTTGCACGGTACGAGTGTGAAATATAAACAATGTTAACTGTAAGACAATTAATCGAGTTACCAGATCGGTGATAAAAAAATGTGCGAAATGTATGGAAGCAAATGGGTGGCATTTTGCACGTTAAATTAGACATTTTATTATGGTAATTATTACGTCATTTGACACATTAATTATTGTTTTTTCCTTTCTTTTTTGTGTTAAATATTTCAAAAAGGGTAATTTCTATGTTTTCAAAAGATTTTTACATATGAGGAACTATTACTTATAAGGATATGTTGTTATTAATTGTAGTTAAGAGATTAAATGCAGTAGAATCACCTTAATTGTGAGTGTTTCTTCGTTCGACGTTGCCAAATTCGTAACAAATTCATATTTTTTCGTTTTTCAACCCATAACCTAACTTTTTTCACTGAGTGTTATACACATTTGTAAAGGCAAAAACAGGGGCTTTTCAAAACCGTGAAAAGTTTTTACAGATTTCAGAAATTTTCATAAAAAAGAAAATACAGGGTATTTTCGAAAATGCGTCATTTTAGTTCTTTTCAAATATCGTAAAAACCAAAAGAGATAAAATCTTTAGCTAAACGGCATTCAATTACAAACAGCAATTGTCTAAAACTTTCCCCATTTAACCGCTTTCCTGTCTCTAACACTTTCGGAGATCGCAATACATGCATCACCAATTTCGGGCACACTATATATATATATATATATATATATATATATATATATATATATATATATATATATATATATATATATATATATATATATATATGTGCTGTGGTAATATCTCGTTTTATGAGATTGATAAGTTTACAAGGATGCCAGTTGAAAAGTGCCCCGTTTGATTTTTATTGTTACTAATGTTTAGGTACAAAAGTACAACCATTAAAAGCATTGCCAGGCCTAGTGATATTCTCTGATAATAAGCTTATGAGATTATTTACTTCTCCAAATTAATATTATCTAATTTCAATACAAATAAATAATTATTATAATATGAACTATTTTGAGACTACGATAAAAAGTATACACAATAATTATGATAACTTGTATTAGAACATTAGAACTGATAACAGTCGTGTTAATGATGCATAGAATGTTGCATAGATGCTGCTGGCATTTTGGGTGTAAACATTGAAAATTTGGTGCGAATATGTACCTAGTGGATGAGACAAATATGGTTGTTGAGCTGAACTGACGGTATCGTCGAAGTTTGCTTATGTTGAAAGCAATTGGGTTGAAGTATTTTTTTTGTTCCCTCAGGGCTCGTCCGCGGCCTTGCCGTCCAGATAGCACTGCAATGGGTTGAAGTATTAGAAGATGTAATATACAGGGATGTTTCATAAATACTTTTAAAATTTTAAGGCATATAATATTTAGATAATTTTTAGAAAAAAAAAGTTCATATAAACATATTTCGTAACTTGCGTAATTTACAAGATACAGGGTGTTGAAAATTAAAAAAATAGATATAGTCTTCTCGTCGTAACTCTTTTGTAGCTGCAGCTATTTCACCAAACTTGGTACACAGGATATCTATATTAAGTAGTTTTAAAACCCAGCATTAGAAAGGTGCTTATACAACCAGTGGAGTAGATATGGACAATCACCTCAAGATATTGAAGAGAAAAAAAAACAACAGCATGTACCTGTTAAAGAAAATCAAGTTACATTTTTAGGTAGAGAATTGAATGCCAAACAAAAATCAACTCTTGACATTTTTTCGTATCTGTCAACATTTCAGGGCAAGTTTGATTTTTAAAATTTAAACCACTGCACTTGTAAACTCTGCAAACCCTTTAATTACATTGATTGGGCTGTGCTCTTATTTATTATCCAAATCACTAAACCTTAAAGACATTTTATGTCATACTAGTTCATTATTGTGTTTTTATTGCTTAGTTACCAACTACATAATGGTGTACTTTATGCCCACGGGCCATAAAGTGTACTTTATGACCCGTGGGCAAAACGTACACTTTATGGCCCGCGCGCACATCAAAACAAATAATTTTTGTTTGACGTCTTCAATAACATTTATTAATGAAATTACAGATAATGGAATAAAAGTAATATTTAATTAACATTATTTAGTCGAATTAACATAAAATTGACAGTTCTGAAAAGATCTGGTGATAGTTAGGTTGCCTTCAGCAAACGGTGATTCATGTTTCATTGTTTGGGTATGACTAGTATGACAAAATTTTGTATGCACCGCTGGTATAAATAGATGTGTATGTCCTCCACTCCTGGACATCATCCGTTCCAAAAACTTGGTTTAAAAATCATCTTTTTTTTTTGACGATTCAAATAATCGCTGATATTTTTAGAAGAAAAACTATTTAAAAAAATACGTGATTTTTCTCGTACTTGTTGGCAGCTTTGTGCCAAGAAAAGTTAATTCTTGATGCGTAAAATTTAATAGATTTCACTTACCACACAAATATTTTGGTCTTGTTCCCTCCTGTGACCTCCAGTGCCACCAAAAAATCTTCGATGCCTATAACTTGTTTCTTTTAATTTACAGATCTAAGTTTTGGTATATAACATAAGTTTTATAATAGAAACCTGCGTACCAAATTTGGTAAAGCTTTATTTTCAAAGATACAAAATTTTCCAGAAAGAAAATGTCCTAATCTAAGCATAATTGTCAAGACTAAGGGTATGCACAATCAACCAAGGGTTGCGGTGCTATCGGGGCGGCAAGGCCGCGGACGAGCCCTGAGGGAACCAAAAAAAAACATAATTATCAAATCAATACTTTCTTCGGTGACTCAATGTTTTTTTTTTGTGCTTTAACGTCGGTCTTTTCCGCGACTACGGCAAATCCCCGACGCCAGGGAGCAGTTTCCCCTCGCTGATCTGGAGATTTTGCCGAACCCTTGCTTTTCTATAAGGATGGAGGGATCTTTAACGTATCCAACATCGCATGTATATGGGAAACACGGATTCACGCCCCCTCTGATGGGCGGAACGTGCAGACATTCAGTTTGCTCATATACAATGCCACAACCTCGGTTGATATTAACTTTACAGTATGTATGTAAGACTCGATGCATTTTCGCAACAATTAGAACCGTAGACCGGTTTCGCTCTCATTAGAGCTCTTCACTACGGCATACTAATTGCAGCAAAAATTCATCGAAAATAATACGGCTATCGTATAGCCAGTCTTAAAACACTCAGTAAGTGGTGGACGTGTCGCCACCTAGTTGCGGAACCAAGTAGTATGTTGTCACGCCAACTCCAAATAACACAAAGTGTTAAAAATTAGAGACTGTATACGGCTAACTAACAATTCAGAAAATTGTCAGCCCTGGCCCATTTCTACCCCAATATAGGGACAAAGTATGTAAGACTCGATGCATTTTCGCAACAATTAGAACCGTTGCAATTAGTATGCCGTACTGAAGAGCTTTAATGAGAGCGAAACCGGTCTACGGTTCTAATTGTTGCGAAGATGCATCGAGTCTTATATACTTTGTCCCTATATTGGGGTAGAAATGGGCCAGGGCTGACAATTTTCTGAATTGTTAGTTAGCTGTATCCAGTCTCTATTTTTTAACACTGTGTTATTTGGAGCTGGCGTGACAGCATACTACTTGGTTCCGCAACTAGGTGGCGGCACGTCCACCACTTACTGAGTGTTTTAAGACTGGCTATACGATAGCCGTATTATTTTCGATAAATTTTTGCTGCAATTAGTATGCCGTACTGAAGAGCTCTAATGAGAGCGAAACCGGTCTACGGTTTTCCGGGAAAATTTTGGGTTTCCATGCGAAAAAAAATTATATCTCCAGAATTAACAAAGTAAGGGCAACCAAATTTGGTACGCGTTCATATCATCATAGGTAAGCTACCTACCAAAATTTAGCGCTGTAGGTTAAAGGACAAAAAAGTTACAGGCATTTAAAGAAAAATAAATTTGGGTTTTCCTCAAAACGTCAAAGTCGCGATTTAAAATGTCAAAATTGGTAATATTTAGGCAATGAACCTGAAATTAATATGAGCTATGGAAAGAAAATGTCTCAAGAAAAATGTTTTACAAACCCTGAAGTCTTAGTTACAATCGTCATTGTCCTTCATTTTACTAAAATATTCCCAGAAAATTCATTTAAAATAAACCCTTTCTCTGATGCTTTGGCACTAGTGTTGGCTATAGAGTTTATCGTTTAATGGTATATCATTTTTGTCAAATTTTCGTAAGGTCAGGTCAGGTCAGGTCAGGTCAGGTCAGGTCAGGTCAGGTCAGGTCAAATCATTAAAGCTCAATATATCCGTTATTATGCAAGTTACGAAAAAAAATTGTATACATTAATTTTTTTTATTTTTTTTTATCGAACAAGCCCTATATTATTGCATTTTTGCATTTTCCATCGAAGTATAATATATCTTTGTAAGAAAAGAAATTCGGGACGCAGCAAGTGCGTTATGGTAGCGAATTTTCATTAAATGCTTCAAATTTGAATGGCTCAATTTGCTATTAACCCATAAGGTTGACCAGGAAACCAGTTTTTTCGGGAACAATTTAAGTTTACTTTCGGAAATTTTTGTACATTTTCAAACAATAAAGTTATTTTGATGAAACATGGCATATTGTTTCTACTATATAGATTGATGCCTGCTTTCTTAAAAAAACATGTTTGGTATTAAAAACATTTGAATGAAAATTCACTACCATAACGCACCAGCTGCGTCCAGAAGTTTTTATCAAACGAGTGTGCAGAGTTTCTGCACGAGAGAAGCGTTCAGAAACCAAAGCACTCTTCGCAGAAACAATTTTTTCCAAATTTTGATAGCAGGTAAGATGATCTTAAAATATTATCATTGTAATCAGAAAAAAAAAGACTAAAAAAATTCCAAAATCCAATATGGCGCCCTCAAGAAGAATGAAAGTTAAGTATTGTTACTCTCTCATCAAGAACGCTTTGGAAAATACAATGACAGATTTAGATTGTCCACAAGAAAGTGTCCCAACAATGTCATAGTTAAAAAACTCTAGTTCTTTTAGCATTCGCTTGGAAATTAAAAAAAAAAGCAAGAGAATTGAAAATTTTCTTCTTTTT
Organism: Tillus elongatus; assembly: GCA_964006375.1. Lineage (NCBI taxonomy): Eukaryota > Metazoa > Arthropoda > Insecta > Coleoptera > Cleridae > Tillus > Tillus elongatus. The sequence goes on along the minus strand of OZ023268.1, from coordinate 117,637,890 downwards.
TTTTCGAATATCTAAAAAACTAAAAATGACAATCAAATTTTCTTCCAGATAATTGATCAGCATCAAAACACGCAACTTTGCCCCAATTTAACCATCCTTATATCTCTCACGGTTTAAAAGATCCCAATGTTGAGGCTCGTATTTGAACTACCCCGTATATACTAAAATTTAAGTTTTTACATGAAGTGAAAATTTGAGTAGGGAATTCGCAGAGTGAGTAAAGATTCTAACCTGTGATGAGCACTGATAAGTACAATTCGGAGAACCCAATTCATCACAATACATTTTCCAGACCTGACAATCATTTCGCTAACAAATTTAGCGTCGTCAGAGTGATGTGCGTGTGTTTTGTTTCTTTAACGTCGGCTATTTCCGCGACTATGGCCAATCACCGACGCCAGGGAGCAGTTTCATCTCACTATCCTGGAAATTTTGCCGAACCCCTGCCTTTCTGTAAGGAGGGTAGAGATCTTTAACGTGCCGAACATCACATGGACACGGGACCGACGGCTTAACGCCCCCTCCGAAGGGCGGAACGTGCAGACATTCAACCTGCTCAAATACAATGCCAGAACCTCGGTTGATGTTAATGTTACAGTTTGTTTTGAAAAAGTGAAAGGAGTACCCTGGGATCGAACCCAGTACTCTTCGGTTCAGAGGCACACGTTCTTGCCCCTGAACCACCCAGGCTCTATGAGAGGGATGAATAAGCTGAATAAATTGTACTTAACTAATTCACATTTAACAGATTTCTATGGAAAAAGAACTGTTAAATTTTGACTGATGTAGTACAAGTATAGTATAACATGATACGTAGTAGTATAAATAGGTTGTCTGGCAACCCTGAAAGGGGTCAGACACGTGAGGAGGGCACTACGTCATGTGTGTGCCAGATGCGGATAACTGCTATCGTTTTTTTAATCTTCGTAGACAACTACTATAGTTACTAGATAAGTAACTGACCTTATTCGATGTTGCTTAACTTCGATTAAGTAACGTCGGCGCGCATCTAAACTGCGTGGCTGAGGCAGCGGAACACTATTTTGGTATCAAGTTTAATTACACTGTTTTAAACGATAGACTAAAATTTTTCATGTGTAAAATATCCCTCTGATGAGTTTCTTGGAAATATATTTATCTGACCTCCCCGCAGGTAATAACCTTCGTTCATTGAATGGTATCCTAACGGTTACTGATTACAGACAGTCACAATTTTTCTGTGGCTTGACAGTAAAAGCATCTACGTTTGCATGGTTTAGCTTTTGTATTTAAAAATTCCTTAATCTCCATTATATTTTCTTGGAAGCGATTAGGGCCAAGTTATGTTCCTTTGGCTCTTATCTATAATGACCTGCTTGGCATTATTAGAAAAACCAAACCTTCCTTATCTACCTGCTCAGTCTGCTTGCTGCTTTTGTGTTTCTGCTACCTACTAACCTTTTGCTGTACATAGGTCGGGTCTTTAGTGTTCCTCTCAGGTAGCGAAAGGCTGGACATTCTATATATTGGCCTAAAAATAATCTCAAAATTCATTTCACCAGTTGTACATCTAGTTATCAGTTCGTTCTCCAATTCTCCAGTCAGTTTAGTGATGGATCCCTATAGGAGTCGAGGATATCGTCCTATATTCTATAACGGAATGATACACTCACAGTATATCGCCTGGCGTAGGCTTAGTCTTGTAAGTAGTTTTTTTTTTTAATTGTTTTACTAAGTCATAGTGTTCAAGTCTTTTTTTATTTATTTGATGAATCGCTTCAACATTTAGTGGAATGCATTAAACAGTAATGGATAAAACAGTGATCTTTGAGTTACTTCCCAAACCGAACATGTCAATTTTGTCTGAATGGAACTGGAAACCATATCGGAATTAAAGTGGTTAGATTTGATGACTCGTTATTAAAAATTAAATTAATATATTTATTACATATATATATATATATATATATATATATATATATATATATATATATATATATATATATATATATATATATATATATATATATATATAAACTGTTACTTTTCGACTGGCAAAATTTAATTATGAACCAACGGAAAACATATATACTGGAGTAAAATGTGAGACACCCATATATCTTGCTTATGATCAACCTGTGGTAATCGGGAGTGTAACAATGAGACAGAGCGGGAAAAATACATATTATACAAGTTTAATAAATTTTTTATTTCTCAAGGAAAAAAGTAAAGAAAAAAACGAAATGCTGTTACTAAAGATAACACATGAAAAGTGAATAACGAAAACACATTAAAAGTTGTTTAAAAATTAGTATGGCATGCCCCAATAATCTAATTTGCGGGAAAAAAGATCATTTCAACGAACTTAAGCCTCAAAATCTATAGTGAATTCGTAATAACCATTCATTCTTTCCGTGCCACTAAATGTTGGTGAAGGCAGCTTCAAAATAATGTCTTGCTGTAAGACATCTGCATTATCTTCTGCTTTTGGGAAATGAAAATTTACTACTCTGATGACTGTGACGTAGAAATGTAACATTCAACTCATCCTTTGCCGGAAGTGATTTAACTTGCCCCACATAATAAATTTCTTTTTTGTGAAGAAACGCGTCAAAAAAAAACAATGTCTTCTGCCTGTATCTTTGATTTGAGGTTTTCTGGAAGGGTGACGCTTTTATCTTCTACTTCATCCGTCATTTCATTTTCTACTAATTCTGCCACAGTCATATTTTCATAATCGCTCTCATCTTGATAATGAACAGAGAGCGAATATATATGGAAAGTTACACTGTGCTGTTCAAAAGTTTTACGGTATGGTTTTGATAGCACGAAACGAAATAGTACGGGATCCGGCTGCTAAATTAGTACATTAATAATCTAGATTATCAATATTTAATTTTTAAGTATTTTTACAACTAGAAGAGGTCACTTTTCATCAGGTGCCAATTAAAAATTACCCGCCAGTATTATTAATTAAAATATAATTAATTTACTTTTAGAGAAACATTTCGTTAACATCTTACGGAAATAAAACCTACACAACTTCACAACAGTGTATTTAAAATATCTGAAACGTCATAGTTGCTGCTGATTGCTTAACCGCTACCTCTACGCAGCCAGGTGTAAACAGGTATAATTTTATTAAAACTTTTCGTTCTTAACGTACACTCATTTCATTTATACCACATTAAAGCTCATTTTTTCTGTACTTAATGATATAAAGGTGTCTATATAAAAAAAAACCGCAAATCAAAGTTTCCTACCCTAAAAGATGCTAGGTATGAAAAATAAAGTGACAGAGAGTGATCGCGCGACGCTACTTGTTAGACAAGGATGCTCAATGCCAGCTGAGCGTATTTTTTGAGCTATTGCGCATGCTCCGATAAGCATCTGAGTCCAGTCATTTTTATTACTACTTAGATCGTTGGTTGAGAACCCGATTTATCGGAGCATGCGCAATAGCTCAAAAAATACGTTCAGCTGGCATTGAGCATCCTTGTCTAACAAGTAGCGTCGCGCGATCACTCTCTGTCACTTTATTTTTCATACCTAGCATCTTTTAGGGTAGGAAACTTTGATTTGTGGGTTTTTTTATATAGGCACCATTAACTACAGAAAAAATGAGCTTTAATGTGGTATAAATGAAATGAGTGTACGTTAAGAACGAAAAGTTTTAATAAAATTATACCTGTTTACACCTGGCTGCGTAGAGGTAGCGGTTAAGCAATCAGCAGCAACTATGACGTTTCAGATATTTTAAATACACTGTTGTGAAGTTGTGTAGGTTTTATTTCCGTAAGATGTTAACGAAATGTTTCTCTAAAAGTAAATTAATTATATTTTAATTAATAATACTGGCGGGTAATTTTTAATTGGCACCTGATGAAAAGTGACTTCTCCTAGTTGTAAAAATACTTAAAAATTAAATCTTGATAATCTAGATTATTAATGTACTACTTTAGCAGCCGGATCTTAGACTAAAAGTAAATGTTTATCACTTTGCGCTGAGAATATCTTATTATATTATATGGTTCTTAACACTTAAGTATTATATCTTAATTTACAGTACAAATTCGAAATTCTATATAATAACTGTCACTCCCATGGGGTTGAATGTGGAGGTGAGGTTTTTACGTTGCAGGATGTCATTTTTAATCTAAAATTGACATGTTTCGAAATTTTTTATAATGCACATTTATTGAGATGCTGAATTTATTTCATTTGGCTGTTTCGCACTGTATTTTGTAACATTTGAAATTACACAATTTCGTGTGGAAATTAAGTAGGTATCTATAATAATTTCGGGTTTAAATACGAAATTATACTGATTTCGAGCTTAAATAAGAAATTATACTAATTTCGGTTTTAAACTAAGTGGCTGGTGAACGTGTGGCCACCTAGTTGCGGAACACGTGGCGACACGTTCACCACTCACTTAGTGTGGTAAGGCTGGCTACCATAGCCGTATTACTTTATAGGTGTATTTTCGCTGCAATTAGTATGCCGTACTGACGAGCTCTAATGAGAGCGAAACCGGTCTACGGTTCTAATTGTTGTGATAATACATCTAGCCTTACATCGGTTTTAAACACTAAACTGTATATCGTTTCGTGCTTAAACTTGATTTCAGGCATCATTTCGTGTTTAAATTCGAAATTATACCACATTTACAGTTTTACTCATGTCGACTTCAAACACGAAATGTTAGATAATTTCGAGTTTAAACTGTAAATTAAGTATAATATTATGTTTAGACACGAACTTATGTACAGGTTCGAGTTTCAAACACAAAACTATATGTATAATTTCGTATCTAAAATCGAAAGTAGTATAAATTCGAGTTTAATCCCGAAATGATGTGTAATTTCGAGTTCGAAGTCGAACTTCTACGCCTACGTAGTTTCAATAACAATAACTTACTAGTTTGTACAGGATATTCGCTTAACAGATACGGTTTAGATACTATTCTGTACATGTTACAAAAAGTTGGACGCAGCAAGTACGTTATGGAAGTGAATTTTCATGAAAATGTTTTTAATAGCAAATATGCATTATTTATGCAAGCAGGCATCAATTTGGTTACCGGTATAACTTACATAGTAGAAACAATGTACCATATTTTATCAAAATAACTTATTGTTTCAAAATGTAAAAAAAATTTGAAAAATAAACTTAAAATGTTTCCGAGAAACTGGTTTCCGAGCCAACGAACCTTAGGTTAATAGCAAATTGAAATATTGAAAATCGAAGCATTTAAGGAAAATTCGCTACCAAAACGCACTTACTGCGTCTCGATTTTTTTTTCTTACAATCATGCATCATATTTCGCTGAAAAATGCAAAAATGCAATAATATAAGAGATGCTCGAAAAGAAATTGTAGGTATCACCAACGACTTATGGGCCATTCTATAATTGTCAATGTAATTTTATAATGTGCAGCTCAGGACACCCTATAATTAGCGTATACAATTTTTTTCTCTTATCTTGTATAATAACAATTAAATATTTATATATATTTACCTTAGAAATGCGCCACCCTGTATATATGTAAACAGATAAAAACTGAAACTAAACCCGGGTATGGATTCCGGGCGGACTAGTTTGCACTCATTTGAAGAATTCTTTTAGTGAATTTTCTTAAAAAAAATTCACTAATGAGGAGATTCCGACTTTTGAATTTTGAAAAAATTTCTTCAAATGAGCGCTAATTAGGCCCCCCCAGAAAACATATCCGGGGTCAGTTTCAATTTTTATATGTTTATATATATATATATATATATATATATATATATATATATATATATATATATATATATATATATATATATATATATATATATATATATATATATATATATATATATATATATATATATATATATATATATATATATATATATATATATGTATCACACCGATAACTCAAAAAATAATGGGCCGATTTTGATCAAATTTGGTGAAAAAATTCCTTTTGCAAATGGCTTGGATGAGTTCGTTAGTCAGGAAAATCTGCCCAGGTTTTCCCGGAAAATTTTGTATTTTCTTTAGAAAAAAATTTATATCTCCGGAATTTACAAAGCAAGGGCAACCAAATTTGGTACGCAGGTTTACATCCTTATAGGTAAGTTACTTACCAAAATTTAGCTATGTAGGTCAAAAGACAAAAAAGTTATAGGCATTTAAAAATAAATAAATTGGGGTTTTCCTCAAAACGTCAAAGTGGCGATTTAAAATGTCAAAATTGGCAACATTTAGGCAAATAACTCAAATCTAATACAGGCTATAGAAATAAAATGTCTCAAGAAGGATGTTTTACAAACCCTAAAGTCTTAGTTTCAACCGTCATAGTCCTTCATTTTACTAAAATATTTGCAGAAAATTCATTTCAAATAGACCCTTTCTCTGATGCTTGGCAGTAGCCTTAGCTATAGAGTTTATCATTTAATGGTATATAATTTTTGTCGAATTTTCGTAAAAAATTAATAAAGCTCAATATATCCGTTGTTATATAAGATATGAAGAAAATTTGTATATATTAATTATAGGGTGTCTTGAGCTACATCTTAAAATAATATTTTTGCAATCACAGGGTGGCCCATAAGTCGTTGGTGATACAAATTTCCTTTTTTTAATCAAACACGCCTTATGTTATTGCATTTTTGCATTTTCCATCGAAATATAATGCATATTTGTAAGAAAATAAATTCTGGACGCAGCAAGTGCGTTATGGTAGCGAATTTTGATCAAATGTTTCATATTTGAACAGCTCAATTTGCTATTAACCTATAAGGTTGACCAAGAAACGTGTTTTTTCGGGAACATTTTAAGTTTACTTTTGGAAATTTTTGTACATTTTCACACAATAAAGTTATTTTAATGGAACATGGCACATTGTTTTTACTATATAGGTTATACTGGTAACCAAATTTGATGCCTGCTTTCTTAAAAAAACACACATATTTGTTATTAAAAAGATTTTTATGAAAATTCACTACCATAACGCACTTGCTGCGTCCCCAACTTTTTAAAATTCAAAAGCCGCGGTCCCTCATTAACAAATGTTTTCTACAAAAACTAGCTAAAAATTATAGACCGTTAAATCGTAAACTTCACTAAAACCACTGCCAAAGCGTCAGAGTCTATTTGAAATGAATTTTCGGGAAAAATTTTAGTAAAACAGTGACTGTTGAGGCTGAAACCTAAAGGTTTGTAGGACACTCTTCTTGCGACATTTTCTTTACATAACCCATATTCGTTCCAGGTTCTTTGCCTAAATGTTGCCAATTTTGACCGAAATCGCGACTCTGGCGTTTGAGGAAAACCCCAAATTGTTTTCCTTAAATGCCTATAACCTTTTTTCTTCTTCTGACTTTACGCCTAAATTTTGGTACATGGTTCACTTTTTACAATACACACACGCGTAACCAAATTTTGTTGTCATTACTTTATTATTTCCGGAGCTATAAAAATTTTTCGAAAGAAAACCCAAATTTTCCGGGAAAACTTGGGCCGATTTTCCTGGCTAAATAACTAATCCAATCCACTTGCAAAAGGAAGGTACTTACCAAATTTTATTAAAATCGGCCCATTATTTTTTTGAGTTATCGGTGATATATATATATATATATATATATATATATATATATATATATATATATATATATATATATATATATATATATATATATATATATATATATATATATATATATATATATATATATATATAAATTGAAACTGACCCCGTATATGTGTTCTAGGGGTCCTAGTTCGCGTTTATTTGCAAAAATTTTTACAAAATGCAAAAGTCGGGATCTCCCCATTAGTGAATTTTTTCTACGAAAATTCACTAAAACCCGACAATCGTTTCACTAACCATCTGTTAAAGACAATTCACTAAAACAGGCACATAATTCAAGATCTGTATATGTGATTTTCTGGTGCAGTATACTAAAAATTTGGTTTTATTTATAATCAAAAACTTGAGCTTAGGTATTTGTTGTCTATAATTATTCATTTAGGGAGCCTACTGGTTTAGAATGGTTTCACCATTTACGGGGTAAAATACCTACATTAATACACTTAAATGTAATGTATAGGATTTGCAACATATCTGGCATTTTACGGTAGTTAATTCCGTTCAAAAATTCTAAAGCTCTATATAGCAAATTATTATTATACTTGTACTGTTTATGCTGTTTAGAAGAGTGCTTTTGTTAAGTTTTATGTGGTGGAATTTATTAGCGGAATATATATCATAACTCATTATTAAAAGCACTTTAAGCTGTGTATGCTTATTTTAGTGTCAGTTTTTGTGTGACATCATCGTTTGCTTTAAAAGCTGTGTATGCAGATATTTTATTTTGGTGTACTAATTTTTTCTTTAACATCTTCATTTGTTTTAAAACACTTATAGTTTTGACACAGCATAATTATGCTGTGGTTTGGATATACCACAGCAAACTGGAGCTGCATAAATCATGACTGGTCTAACAGATCGTTGTTTCGTTGTCAATAGTCAGATTACTGTTCAGTTTTAGTAAATGATACAGCATTCTGAGATAGCCATATAGGTTCTGCATGGTTTCCTATAAATCTAAATATTCTATAAAATAGTTCTTGAATTCGATGTCCACAGAAAAGAAACTGCTACCCCCTGTAACAGATTTTTCCATTTTAAATGATAATCGATCAGCCGGTTTTGATCGAAAAAAATCGATCTAAAAGAGTAACATCACACTAACATAGCAACCAATCGACCGGTTTAAAAAAAAACTATTGATTCGTTACCTAAATGACCGAATGACCGGTTTTTTTATATATTCATAACCGCAGTTTTACACCCTGTTATGACTTTTCAAATGGGCTGCTGGCACTAATTTTAATGCGGTAGTAAACAAACAAATGGAAAGTGATCTAGCTGTAAGAAATATAAATAATAAAAATCGCTGCTATACGCAGAGATATATTACCCAAATTGCTTAACGTTTATTATAGTATAAACAATCTGTTTCTTATTTTCTATCGTATTTAGATTTTTTTTGTGGAAATATCTTCGACAAGAACAGCACTTGAGTGACATGTTACTAATAAAAGCTATTTTTTGTTTGTTTTCAGAATACCAACGTAGGCGGCGTGGTGGGTTCCCGAGGGGGCAACAGTGGAGCGGGCGGCGCGGCGGCCGGTACCGCGGCGGCTTCAGGTGGGGCGGTGAAGCAGGGCGGCAGCTGTGGCCCCATGGCCACCCAACATCAGACACCCACAGGGTACCGCGGCCACCAGTGGGGCGGAGTGGGGGGCGCGGCCACGGCAGGCCATCAACACGGTAGCGGTCCCACCTACTACCAGCAGAGATACCCGGCGACGCAAACCGCCGCTGCAGCCGCTTCCGCCAACCAGGTGGCTCAGGCCCAGCAGCTAGGGCAGCAACCGCCCCAACCCCAGCAGCACTACGCGGCGCAAGCTCCCTCCAATACCAATACATACAACAATAGTACGGTAAGTAACCTGTAAAACCACGATCTAGTAATAGTTATCATTACCGCAGAGGTTTGTATCATTGTAGGTATTCCTTAAGGTTTCATATTGGGACCCTGTTTTTTTTCTTATTTAAATTTGCGGGGAGTATACTGGGTTCGCTCCAACCGCAGATTTTTGTGAAACGTGTAATGTAGCAACTTCATTTGTAGATAAATTAATGTTTTCATAAAAAGACAATAATACACCTAGCTGATAATAACACATTAGGTGAATGTCTTATTACCAGCACCAGTCGTTTTTGGTCTTCCTATTGTTAGTTTATCTTTGACACCATCAATTACCAGGTTCGTAAAATGTTTTCCATAATTTGGAAACACACCCTTCATTAATTTGTGACTGATATGATACACTTCATAAAAAAGCATACACACTTTTAGTGAATTTTCTTTAAAAAAATTCACTAATGAGGAGATCGCGACTTTTGAATTTTGAAAAAATTTTTTCAAATGAGCGCTAATTATGCCCCCCAGAACACATATCCCGGGTCAGTTTCAATTTTTATATGTTTATATATATATATATATATATATATATATATATATATATATATATATATATATATATATATATATATATATATATATATAATATAACTTAAAAAATAATGGGCCAATTTTGATAAAATTTGGTGAATACCTTCCTTTTGCAAATGGTTTGGATAAGTTCGTTAGCCAGGAAAATCGGTTCAGGTTTTCCCGGAAAATTTTGTGTTTTCTTTCGAAAAAAAAATATATCTCCGGAATTAACAAAGTAAGGGCAACCAAATTTGGTACGCAGGCTTACATCCTTATAGGTAGGTTACCTACCAAAATTTATCTCTGTAGGTCAAAAGACAAAAAGTTATAGGCATTTAAAGAAAAATGGAGGAGTGGAGTGGAGTTTTCCACAAAACGTCAAAGTTGCGATTTAAACGTCAAAATTGGCAACATTTAGGCAAAGAACTTTAATCTAATACGGGCTTAGTTTCAGCCGTCATTGTCCTTCATTTTAATACAATATTTCCAAAAAATTCATTTCAAATAGACCCTTTCTCTGATGCTTGGCAGTAGCCTTAGCTATAGAGCTTATCGTTTAATGGTATATAATTTTTGTAGAATTTTCGTAAAAAAATCAATAAAGCTCAATATATCTGTTATTATACAAGATATGAAAAAAAAATGTATATATTAATTATAGGGTGTCTTGAGCTCCATCTTAAAAAAAAATTCTCCAATTACAGGGTGGCCCATAAGTCGTTGGTGATACAAATTTTCTTTTTTTTTTAATCAAACACGCCTTGTGTTATTGCACTTTTGCATTTTCCATCGAAATATAATGCATGTTTGTAAGAAAAAAAAATCTGGGCGCAGTAAGTGCGTTATGGTAGCGAATTTTGATCAAATGCTTCATATTTGAAAATAGCTCAATTTGCTATTAACCTATAAGGTTGACCAAGAAACGAGTTTTTTCGTGAACACTTTAAGTTACTTGCAGAAATTTTTGTACGTTTTCAAACAATAAAGTTATTTTGAGGAAACATGGCACATTGTTTTTACTATATAGGTTATACTGGTAACCAAATTTGATGCCTGCTTTCTTAAAAAAACACACATTATTGCTATTAAAAGATATTTTTATGAAAATTCACTACCATAACGCACTTGCTGCGTGCAGAGTTTTATTTATAACTAGGTTTCCTGTTACCGTAGCCTACCGTCATTGTTAAATTGTAAGTTCTTAATTTTCGGACGTGAAGCTCTCTAAAGTATTACAAACTGCATATAAGTGACAACACACAATGGTTGCAATTGTTAGCTACAGTCACTTTTTTTCAATGGGTAACTTGATAAAAAAATTGAATAATGAAGTTCAACGGAATGATGTGATTTTTAAGAAAGCTAATTTTTCTGATTTTTTTAGTGAATTTTCGTAGAAAAAATTCACTAATGGGGAGATCCCGACTTTTGAATTTTGAAAAAATTTTTGCAAATGAGCGCGATCTAGGACCCCTAGAACCCATATCCGGGGTCAGTTTCAATTTTTATATGTTTATATATATATATATATATATATATATATATATATATATATATATATATATATATATATATATATGTATATATGTATATATGTATATATATATATATATATATATATATATATATATATATATGTATATATGTATATATATATATATATATATATATATATATATATATATATATATATATATATATATATATATATGTATATGTATATGTATGTATCACACCGATAACTCAAAAAATAATAGGCCGATTTTGATAAAATTTGGCACGTACCTTTCTTTTGTAAATGGCTTGGATAAGTTCGTTAGTCAGGAAAATCTGATGAGGTTTTCCGGGAAAATTTTGTGTTTTCATTCGAAAAAAATTCTTATCTCAAAAAGTAATAAGCCGATTTTAATAAAATTTGGCGTGTATCTTCCTTTTGTAAATGGCTTTGACAAGTTCGTTAGTCAGGAAAATCGGATGAGGTTTTCCGGGAAAATTTTGAGTTTTAATTCGAAAAAAATTATTTTCTCAAAAAGTAATAAGCCGATTTTAATAAAACTTGGCATGTACCTTCCTTTTGTAAATGGCTTTGACAAGTATATTAGTCAGGAAAATCGAACGAGGTTTTCCGGGAAAATTTTGACTTTTCATTTGAAAAATTTTTTTATCTCTAATAATAATGGGCCGATTTTGATATAATTTGGCATGTACCTTCCTTTTGTAAATGGCTTTGACAAGTTCGTTAATCAGAAAAATCGGACGAGGTTTTCCGAAAAAAATTTGAGTTTTCATTTGAAAAAAATTTTTATCTTAAAAAATAAACAATCTATGATAACCAAATTTAATAGGTAGGTTTACGATATAAAAAGTAAACTATACACCAAAATTTAGATTTCCATGTTACAAGAAAAAAAAGTTATAATAAAATATTTTGTGCCAGATCATTTCTATGAAAATTCACTACCATAACGCACTTGCTGCGTCCCGAGTTTTTTTGCTATGGAGCCCAATTTTACAGTGCCGTATCAAGAAAGTCGTTTTTTCAACAAACTCTATGCCTGTATTCCTAATATACTACGTTTAGAGTTCAGATATTGTATTTCTAGATCCAGTTATTTTTGTTTAACAAAATTTTCAATCTTTCAACCAAAAGAATCATATCTTGCAATTTATAAAAAAAACTGTTGCCATAGCAACGAGGTTGTTGACGCTAGGAAAAATTGAAGAGTTTGTAGCAGAACATATGTCTACAAGCTTGTGTTATTATTTCTAAACGTCATAACGTATGGGTTTGACATGGTTAAAGGAAATTGAAGGCTTTTACTACCAGACAAACTGATTTATTTAATTAATTTTAATTAATTGAGCTTGTGTTAAAGCATTTTTTTGAATAAAGAATATCTCAGGAAATAGAAAACCCCCTTTGTTTATTACATGGAATTTCATCGATTTCATGTGCTAGTGATTGATGTTGCTTGCATTTGAGATGGACGTTAACCTTGGCCCTATTTAAGCGGCCATTTCCCCACGCCGGTTGTGTCCCGTTACTTTCGGACCAGCTTGTATAGGTATTATTTCTCAAGCCTACTTGCTCCTATTGTGCTTAGTGTAAAGAAGGAATCGAATGCGAAAAAGTATTTACACTTCATTGGTAAGTACACTTGGAGGACGCAAATCACCACAACACATTTAAGAAAACCTGAGGATCGTTTCACTAACCAACTTAGCGTCATCAATGGATGAATAATGCTCTAATTTCTTAACAAACTTCGCATTAATAGTACAGGCAATAGAGGAGCCCGTTACTCTTGTCCATAATGCACTAAACTACAGGAGTTATTTTTTTGATAGATAGGTTTAGAATTACGTACTGCATGTAAAAACACAAAATCCTTACAAATTAGGTGGGCGGAAGTGGCGCCATTTTGAGAAAAACCGCTTCGGCCTATATCTCCATAACCGTGCACTTTAGGCCAAAAATGGTAATAACCTTTATTGTGGATAATTGCATTTCTCTTGTAATTTTTTTTTTTTTGTATCACTCACCGTTTACAACTTATACGACTATTAGCATTCATTTATTTACTTTTTTACCTATATCTTTGTTAATAATTGTTTAAAAAATAAAATGCTTATAACTTAAATTTTCGATCGACAAATTTCCTACAATTATTACTAAAAACTTTTTTTATAAAATCAATATTTTCAAAGTTATAACGCGTTAAATGTTGCACTTTTCAATCGACAAATTTTTCTGGAAATATTTTAGTAACATGAAGGACAATGACGGTTGAAGCTAAGACTTGAGGCTTTGTAAAACATGCTTCTTGGGACATTTTCTTTCCATAGCCTATATTAGTTTTAGGTTCTTTGCGTAAATGTTGCCAATTTTGACGTTTTAATTCGCGACTTTGGCGTTTTGAGGAAAATCCCAATTTATTTTTCTTTAAATGCCTATAACTTTTTTGTCTTTGAACCTACAGACTTAAATTTTGGTAGGTAATTTACATATATGACATAAAACCGTGTACCAAATTTAGTTGTCCTTACTTTGTTATTTTCGCAGATATGATTTTTTTCGAAAGAAAACACAAAATTTTCCGGGAAAACCTGTGCTGATTTTCTTGGCTAACGAACTTATCCAAGCCACTTACAAGATGAAGGTATTCACCAAATTTAATTAAAATCGGCCCATTAGTTTTTGAGTTATCGGTGTGATACATATATATAAATATATATATATATATAAATATATATATATATATATATATATATATATATATATATATATATATATATATATATATATATATATATATATATATATATATATATATATTGAAACTGACTCCGGATATGTGTTCTAGGGGGCATAATTAGCGCCTATTTCAATTTTTTTTTTCAAAAGTCGGGGTCCTATTAGTGAATTTTTTTTAAAGAAAATGCACTAATAATAATTTTAGAAAAAAAAGTTTTAAGTAAGAGTTCTAGAAAATTTTTTGATTGAAAAGTTAAGTTGTAAGCATTTCATTTTTTAAACAATTATTAACAAAGATATAGGTAAAAAAAAGTCAATAAATGAATGCTAATAGTCGTATAAGTTGTAAACGGTGAGTGATACAAAAAAAAATTAACAAAAAAGATGAAAAATGCAATTATCTACAATAAAGGTCGTTACCATTTTTTGTCTAAAGTGCACGGTTACGGAGATATAGGTTAAAACGTTTTTTTTTTTTTCAAAATGGCGGCACTTCCGCCCTCCTAATTTGTAAAGATATTATCACAAAAAAAAAAATAACTCTTGTAGTTTAATGCAGAAAAAAATTCTCTATTGCCTGTACTATAATGGCTACAAACATTTTCATCTGAAAATTGCACCATTCTTCATATTCTAACTTAACCTTTCAGTTAGCTTTTTTCTCAAAAGGAGCTAAGAGTACAATATTTTTTTGATACTAGAGAGATATCGATGTGTAAGTTTAAAGTATTAAATTTACTAATATGTCGTATAATAACAGTATACAATTCTTATGAAAAATCGTTACTATAACGCACTTGCTGCGTCCCGAAATTTTTTTAATCTTTCAGACGAAAATCAGTTTTTTCCGAATTTCATTAATTGCAATTTAAAATTTTCCAGCAACACATAAGTAGGTCAAAAGGTTGAAAATTTTGTTAACTGACCTGACCTGACCTAACCTTTAACCTTTTCATCAAACTCTATGCCTGTATTCCTAACATACTACGTTTTAAGTTCAGATATTGTATTTCTAGATCCAGTTACTTTTGTTTAACAAAATTTTCAACCTTTTGACCTACTTATGTGTTGCTAGAAAATTTTAAATTGCAATTAATGAAATTCGGAAAAAACTGATTTTCGTCTGAAAGATTAAAAAAATTTCGGGACGCAGCAAGTGCGTTATAGTAACGATTTTTCATAAGAATTGTATACTGTTATTATACGACATATTAGTAAATTTAATACTTTAAACTTACACATCGATATCTCTCTAGTATCAAAAAAATATTGTACTCTTAGCTCCTTTTGAGAAAAAAGCCCAACATTAAATTTTCTATGAAGTTGAAAAACTAAATTTTGCTATATCTGTAGATAGTGTAAGTCTCTTTAAAAGAAACTTGTATTACAAATTTCATTAAAGTTATACAAAAGATTTCCAGAAGGAAACTTAATTCAGATTTAGAAAAGTAAAGTATCTGCCAAATTATAAACGTAGTTATTTTTCCTTATTTTTCCTAATTAATCGCCAACCTAATCAAACCGGTTTTTTCAATATCAACAATAACAAAATTATAATTTTACACCCAAAGGTGACAGTTATTTAGGCGTTTTAAAGAAATATGAGATCTTGTTTAAAATGTATGAAACCTGTGCACTATTGTTTCTCCAAACGCCAAAATAAAACATAAAAGCTTGGATGCAGCAAGTGCGTTATGGTAGTGAATTTTCATAGAAATGATCCGGCACAAAATATTTTATTATAACTTTTTTTCTTGTAATAAAGAAATCTAAATTTGGTGTATAATTTACTTTTATATCGTACACCTACCTACCAAATTTGGTTATCATAGCTTTTTTATTTTTTGAGATAAAAATTTTGTTCGAATGATAACTTAATATTTTCCCGGAAAACCTCGTCCGATTTTCCTGACTAACGAACTTATCCAAGCCATTTACAAAAGGAAGGAATCTACCAAATTTTATCAAAATCGGACCATTATTTTTTGAGTTATCATTGTGATATATATATATATATATATATATATATATATATATATATATATATATATATATATATATATATATATATATATATATATATATATATATATATATATATATATATATATGGTTTCTAGGGGTTCTAGTTCGCGCTCATTTGCAAAAAAAATTTCAAAATTCAAAAGTCGGGAACTCCCCATTAGTGAATTTGTTCTACGAAAATTCACTAAAAAAACATACATTTATCGAACTGGATTCGATCGCGTAACCTTCTGCTTATGAGGCAGAGCGGGACGTCTCTGAGCCATCTGGGTATACGTAAAAAAACGCTTTATTTAGGTGATAGATTAAATCGACTTCTTGCCGGGAATAGTATATTCAAAGTATACGTAACAATTAGTAGAATTACCATTGAAACATCCTACGACTGTTTCGGTCTTATATGACGTCCTATGTTTAAGTGTAACGATAAAAGAAACTATTTTAGAATCATTTTTATACAGACTTTGACAGATTTTGTTTACATTCGTACTATATTATGCGACAGCATAATATATCTATGCTGGGCTAAGACTATATTTGAGGCCGTTCGTAAAGCTACAATTCTAATGTCTTTTAATAATTGATTGAATCTTCTAGTTAAATAACACTTACTTGGCAAATTTTTAATTTCATATCGTCTGTCATTTTACATAACTGCGACCGAGATTTTACGATTGTTGGTTCGGGTAGTATGTGTTATGCCTGGTATATACTTAGTTTGGTTACCGTTGATGCGTGGTTTATACCTGTTGTATGAATCAATCTACGCCGGGCAATTACCTGCTCTGTCTGTCAGGCACTGGACTTTAACCACTAAGTCGTCTCAACGCATGTCTTTAGAATTTTATTTTTAATTTGGAAGTGACTACATATTGGGTACCAAATTACTTAAAATTTACAACATAGGTTGATTTGCACTATTTCTAGCCACATGTAAAGTCTCATTCCAGTTATTCTGATACTTACAAAAATATAGCGTTTTCAAAAAGTTTTCCCAGATTTTCTACCGGAAAAAATTTGAGCATAAAGGCTGATTAACGAACTCGACCTCGGTTTTCGCCCAAATAAGATTTTTGCCAAGTTTGAAATCAGTTTAGTATTTTCAGAACATATAAACATTTTAACGGACCTTGGTTTTGGGTTCTAGAGACGCTTCGCGCTCATCTGAAGAAATTTTTTAAAAAGCTTTTCATCGTGACCTCTCAATTAGCGAATTTTTCTTAATGAAAATTCGCTAAAAAGCTATATCTGTACCTTCTAATTTTACAACTTCTGACTATAAAGAACCATTTCCGTGGACCTGGGAGCCATAATTCACTAAGATTAGAACCTGTGATGAGCAGAATTATTAATCCTCTGATGACGCTAACTTGGTTAGTGAAACGATTGTCGGGTTTTAGTGAATTTTCGTAGAAAAAATTCACTAATGGGGAGATCTCGACTTTTGAATTTTTGCAATATTTTTAATATATATATATATATATATATATATATATATATATATATATATATATATATATATATATATATATATATATATATATATATATATATATATACACACCGATAACTCAAAAAAATAATGCGCCGATTTTGATAAAATTTGGCACGAACCATCATTTTGTAAATGGCTTGGATAAGTTCGTTAGTCAGGAAGATCGGAGGGGGTTTTCCGGGAAAATTTTGAGTTTTCATTTGAAAAAAATTTTTATCTGAAAAAATAACGAAATTTGGTAGGTAGGTTTACGATATAAAAAGTAAACTATACACCAAAATTTAGATTTCAATGTTACAATAAAAAAAAGTTATAATAAAATATTTTGTGCCAGATCATTTCTATGAAAATTCACTACCATAACGCACTTGCTGCGTTCAGGATTTTTTTTTTAATGTGTTGTGGTGATTCGGGTTCTCCAAGTGTATTCATGGGTATATAAAAAATTGATCGGTCTACAGTTTTTGTGTGTAGACTCCTTTATAATTTGATTTTGATGTATAAACACCTTAAAGCTTTTCAACGTTATTTATCAATATCTTTTTCGAATACATTTTTCTCGATAAAGAATGATAAGAGCTACTTTCTTCTCACCACCAGCGGAATCATAGTGAAGCGTGTTTTAATTATGTGTAGTGTCCAAAAAGTTTAGTCGTGATGTGTTATTTAACTAATAATATTTAAGGTTGACGTGTTTTTAAACTAAGAAACAAGATAACGATGTTCTATCTATGTTTTTTGTTTTTTTAACGGGACTCTTTATCTCTATAAAATGCTGGGTAAAATCGCTTTAAAAATCTGGTGCGGCCAGGGACCTGGATCTGAACATACATTTTGTGTATTTGATTCACATAACAGTTCTGGTAAATTAATGGTATGTATATATATATATATATATATATATATATATATATATATATATATATATATATATATATATATATATATATATATATATATATATATATATATATATATATATATAGGAGGCGGGGACGGATGTTTTCTGATGGTTAACATTGGCGAGTTTGAGTACATTTAATTACTTTGTGGGTATTTCTTTGTTTATTCTAAATTGTAGGCCTTCTAAATTTAAGAAACCATGTATGTATATTTCTGTAACTTCATTATATATATATATATATATATATATATATATATATATATATATATATATATATATATATATATATATATATATAATGTGTGTATCACACCGATAACTCAAAAAATAATGGGGCGATTTTGATAAAATTTGGCATGTACCTGCCTTTTGTAAATGGCTTGGATAAGTTCGTTAGTCAGGAAACTCTGACGAGATTTCCGGGAAAATTTTTAAATTTAATTAAGTTTCTTTGGACAAACTTTGGTTACGAATTTTGGTGTGAAAAATTATTCAACGAATTCATTGATTGTTGTTGCCCTTACTTGGTGAAACTGTTCCATACTACATACAGACTTGGAGACTACTTCTCTGGCTTCACTGTTGGTTTTCGTTTTTGATGGAACAGTTTTGAACAAAATTCGTCATGTTTTAATGGATTTTCGTGAAAACAAATTGTTTATTTTTCAATTTTAATTACAGGGTAGGCATATAACTTGAATTTTATGTATTTTTTTGTAGAAAATATTTAGTCTGTTTTCACAGAAATTTGTTTGCGTTGCCGTTTAAATAATTTTTTGTAATATATTTGTTTAATCTGGTAATTACTAATAAATGTTTAATAAGTTATAGTAAAAAAGCGTTTTCGGATTCTCGCAAAAAAAATTCTAAGCAAATTTTCATTAAAAACATTTTTTTGAAAATTTCGTCGAAAAGCTTTTTGTAAATAAATATATCTTGGCACGTGGTAAATATCTTGAAGAGTTACGTTGGCTAGGAAAATGGAACCAGTTTTTTCGGGAACATTTTAGTTTCTTTCGGAACATTTTTTTAAGTTTTCATTCGACAAAAATATTTATCTGAAAAAATAAAAAAGCTATGATAACCAAATCTGGTAGGTAGGTTTACGATATAAAAAGTAAACTATACACCAAAATTTAGATTTATATGTTACAAGAACAAAAAGTTATAATAAAATATTGTGTGCCAGATCATTTCTATGAAAATTCACTACCATAACGCACTTGCTGCGTCCAGGCTTTTTTAAATTCTGGTGTTTCGATCTTATGGAATCATGATAATAGCAGCAGACATACTTTGTTTTATTTGAAGATTCTTTTCATGGTATGAAAATTATGCCTAATATTTTGTTTGTAGAACATTTTCAGGTTAACGATTGCTATTAGGTCCCACAAGTTCCAGCATATTTATTTCATTTATTTACTTATTATCATAAATCGTACAACATGTCTATACAATAAGCGTGAGGCTTGTGCTGTATATTAACATAATTTAATAAAGTTCCACCAAAAACTGCTTTAAAACTTCATCCAAATGTAACATACTTCTAATTTTGACATACCAAATTTGTTTGGCTTCTACTTATTCCATCTAGTAAACCAGCCTTTGCCTTCACTCTTTATTGGTTTTAATCATTTCACTATGCCTTCCAAACTAAAATTCTTTTTTTATAGGCGATATTTTCATCTAAATTGTTAATTTTGAATTTAACTAAATATGACCAATTATTTATATTACCAAATTAATGGCCCGGTAGTACATAGACTCAACATTTCCAAATCGGTGGATAAGGAAGCGAGGAGATCGTTAGGATAGCCAGCACGTTCACCCGATCTTACGCTATTAGACTTCTTCTTATGGGCATATGTGAAAATACTAAACCTCGCGATTTAACAGACGAAGAATAACGATTCAGATTAGGTCGGTCACGCCTCAGATGTTGATTAACGTTAGAAGACATTTTTCTCCTACCATCTGCAGAAAAACAGGCCAGGACGGTGATTTTTCCTTTTCTCTCTTATAAAAATCTTCTCCCAATTTTCTGGGAACAAGAACAGTACCCGACTTTGGATCCAAAACAAAGCCTGTTTCATCTGCATTGTAAATGCGTTTTGGGTCTGCAAAATTTCGTAAAACCCTTTATTTAAAAAAAAAAGGTTTCAATTTAATCAAACCATTTTTCAATATCAAATTTTGAAACTGCTGCCCTTTACTTCTAGACAGTCTTGGCTTGTCTTTTTTCTGGATGTCGCTTTAAAAATGCATAAAACCAAGTTTTCCCAAGTTTCCTGTTTTTAAATATTGTATGCCTTTTTGTGTCTCATTTTTTGAACGGTGTAGAGCAAATTATCTGGATGAATGGGAAATCCTTTTCGACTCATTGCTAAAATCTGCTTAAGTAGCAAATGATCCTCATTTTCAGATGTAACTGTTGCACGTCCCATCTTTCTTTTACATGTACTTGGAAAAAGTATTCCTTTGAGAGTTGTTCTGAGTACTCCGATTTTGTAGCAGCTGGTTTTTTACAGAGACCATTACTAAATAATTGATTCTACTTCAGTACTGGTCATCCCCAGTTCAAAACACTTAGAATTTAATTCCAGGGCAAACTGAACAGAAAGACCAAAGAACTTACCTTCATCTATAACAAACATACAGAACCTACTGCATGGATGAATTTCTTCCGTTTTGCGATGAGGTTACAATGACGTTAAGGATTCTGCTTCCATTGAAATTGGCTTTCGAGGAGGGTGGAATAGTTGGTCACCTGACACATAGATTGTGCTACTAGCATTAATAGAAGCAAAGATATTTACATATTTTATGAAAGGTGACCATTATTAGTGCAGTGTCCATTACTAGATCATTCGCCCTACTTGTTAAATGACTTTAAAAACGAGCGTTTTCGAAATCTTTGCGATTTTAAAAGTAGCTGCATTCATGTTATGCCAGCTCTGACTGAAAAACACCAGACGTTTCAAAAAGTCTGGACGCAGCAAGTGCGATATGGTGGTGAATTTTCATAGAAATTATCTGGCACCAAACATTTTTTCATTAAATGCATATAACTTTTTTTTCTTGTAACATAGAGAGCTAAATTTTGGTGTATGGTTTATTTTTTATATAGTTAACCTACGTTGCAAATTTGGTTACCATAGCTTTTTTAATTTTTGGAGATATGAATTTTTTTCGAAAAAAAAACAACATTTTTCCAGAAAACCTGGTTCAGTTTTTCTGGCTCACGAACCTACTCAAGCCACTTTTTTTTCCCCTCAGGGCTCGTCCGCGGCCTTGCCGCCCCGATAGCACCGCAACCCTTGGTTGATTGTGCATACCCTTAGTCTTACTCCACCCATTCCAAGATCACTGTGCCTTGAACTAGTCTGCACAGCGATTGGTAGGGTGAAGTTTTATATTGCTCTGTCTCCGGTCTAGAGTGACCGTAGATCAGTTGTCTTTTCCGGTCCAGAGCTTTACACTCACACAAGATGTGCTGGGCTGATTCCTCCCCCTCGCCGCAGAGTCTGCATGCGAGGTCCCCTTCGAACCGCCCCATTTTATGCAGGTGTTTCTTGACGGCCATGTGTCCCGTCAAGAGACCTGTTGTGTTTCTGAGCTGTCCTCTGCTAAGGTTTAGCAGCTCCACAGCTCTCTTTGAACTGGGTCCGTCAATTATTGACTTCCCATGTCTGAGCCCTGGACAGTCCGCCCAGTACACCTTGTGTTGGTTTCTGACCCAGGACTTAATGGCTCCCCTGGCAGTGCTCTTTGACACGCCCAGAGCCGGTTCTGGTCCAATAAATGGTTCTGCTGACCCTCTCTTTGCGAGACTGTCAGCTTCTTCATTGCCTTTAACCCCCGAGTGACCCGGCACCCAGATGAGGGTCACCTCATTCTGCCCAGCCAGGTCGCTCGTCTCGTCTCGGCACTCACTCACCAGCCAGGAATTTACCCGTGGGCTACTTAGTGCCTTAAGGGCTGCCTGGCTGTCTGTGGCTATGAGGATCCGCTTGTTGGTGTAGCCCCTCCTCTTGTTCTCCCGCACACAGTGCAGGATGGCGTACATCTCGGCCTGAAACACCGTTGCATGGGCTCCGAGGGAAATACTATGACTTACCCTCGGTCCTTCCGAGTAAACACCTGCCCCCGTCCCACGCTCCCCGCCAGATCCGTCCGTGAACCAGACGAGCGCGTCCCGTGGCATGCCCGGCGTCTCCTCCCTCCATGCCTCGCGATCAGGGATTTCCACTGTAAAGTTGTTTTCCCTGCACATTCGCGGGCTCGCGAAGTCTGACCTCATTTCAAGCATGGGCTCCTTCACGATCTCCTGAATTTTGCAGTGGCCCCTGAAGCCTGGGTTGATCCTCAAGCCACTTACAAAAGGAAGGTACCTACCAAACTTTATTAAAATCAGTCCATTATTTTTTGAGTTATCGGTGCGATACATAAACATATAAAAATTGATACCGACCCCGGATATTGGAAATTTTTTCAAAATTCAAGTCGGGATGTCCCTAGTAGTGAATTTTTTTCTACGAAACTTGACTACTGTGGATACAAGCCACATTAGTGATTGATAACAGCAACCCTAAATAACGTACAATTACAATACTCATTTACATTTTTTATTTTGGAATTTTAAAGGTAAGGAAAACAGGAATTTAATTAGTTACTTAAATTAAAATCATTTTGATGTAATAAATCTAACTATTTATAGAGACATAACTTATGAGTATTATTATAACTATTTTTAGGAGAAGAAATTACTTAAATATTGAACGAAAAATATTCCTAACCTTAATATACTTTGGTATACGATTGAGAAGAGATCGTCCAACCCCAAATAGTATTCCTTCATTTCTAAATAACTTCACTGTTTCTACCTTTTGTGCCTAATTCTTCTGGGGTGCTTATTGTATCACTGACGGTAACTGATCTAATGTAACCCTCAAAGAAAAAAGTCTAGCGGGTTAAAATCTGGGCTACGTGCTGGTCAAGCGATTGGGCTGCCACGGCCTAACTATCCATGTTTGAGAAAAGCTTTCATTTAGGTAATTTTGAAGTTGAACGGGGAAATGTGCTGGTGAAAAGTCTTGCATAGAATACACATTCA
Source organism: Tillus elongatus (assembly GCA_964006375.1). NCBI lineage: Eukaryota > Metazoa > Arthropoda > Insecta > Coleoptera > Cleridae > Tillus > Tillus elongatus. The sequence goes on along the minus strand of OZ023268.1, from coordinate 117,614,063 downwards.
GCCTTAAATTTAAAATTAAAACATCAATGAAAACTCTGAACCCATTTTGTAGAAAGTTTAGATAGGAATTGTCATTCAGATTTGGTAGATAATATAGAATTTCCGATTATTACACACGAAACATTAATGTTGGAAATGAGGTCCTATTGCTGCATTAAGATTTTCATTCTTCCACATGTTTGTTTCTAAAATTGAGTACACCCTACGAGTAAAGGTGTACTTAAAGACTTTGTTTCTCTTTGAGGCCCTTATAACTGTGCTATATTTTTTCTGTTTTGCATTAAACTCTCTGAACGTGGTATTAACTGTATTTTAATTTTTCTTACAGTACGGCGCCCAGCAACAGCCACCTCAATCTCACCATCAGCAACAGAACCGAGTGCCAACCGCCACTTCACCATCGAACACCAGCAGCTCGTCGAGTCACGCAGGTAGCCAAAACGGCACCGCGGGTTCCGCAAACACTATGCCACATCATAATTCCTCGTCTTCGGCTAATACATCTTCGCCATCAAGCGGAGGTAACGAGCAACTCTCAAAAACTAATCTGTACATTAGAGGACTGAATCCGACTACCACTGATAAGGATCTGGTCGCCATGTGCCAACAGTAAGTTTTTTTTTACACGTTGTGTCTATTAGTTTGTAGCTGATTGTCGTTTGTAATAGACTAGTACTTTTGTGAACCTATTATACCACAGGCTTTTGCAATTACGAAGGCGGGTCAATAAGTCCGTGACTTTTTGAATGAAACACAGGTTTTTTGACAAACAATCATTTTATTTCTTAACATATTCTCCTTTGAGCTCTATACACTTCGTCCAACGTTTCTCTAATTTTTTATCCCTTTCAAAAAATAAGATTTGTCGAGTGCCTCAAAATAGGTATTTGTCTGTGAGATAATTTCATCATTGGAGTCAAATCTCTTTCCGCCGAGCCATTTCTTTAAGTTTGGAAACAAGAAATAGTCTTCTTCTTCTTCTTCAAGTGCCATCTCCTCTTAGAAGGTTGGCTATCATCATGGCTATTCTCACTTTTGATGCTGCAGCTCTGAACAACTCAACGGAACTACAGTTGTACCATTTTCTCAGGTTATTTAACCAGGAAATGCGTCTTCTTCCTCTGCTTCTTTTCCCCTGTATCTTTCCCTGTATAACATTCTGCAAGAATACATATTTCTGTCATCTCATCACGTGGCCCAGATATTGCAGCTTCCTTATTTTAATTGTGTTCAATAATTCCTTTTCTTTTCTCGTTCTTCCCAGTACCTCCTCATTTGTTACCATGTCTACCCAACTAATCCTTAAGATCCTTCTATATGACCACATCTCAAATGATTCCAGTCGATCACTTGTATCTTTCTTTAATGTCCAGGATTCCATCCCATATAGCAACACCGAGAAAACGTAGCATCTTAATATTCTGACTCTTAAGTTGTAAGTTAAGATCTCTACTGCATAACACGCTGCTCATTCTGTTAAATATGGTTATGGCTTGTCCAATTCTTGATTTAATTTCTTCAGTGTACTCATTATTTTCATTGACAGTTGTTCCCAAATATTTGTACTTACTGACTTTCTCTACCAGTTCTCCGTTGATCCATAGGTTAAATCCTGCCATCTCAATGTAGTCATAAGTTTATCAACAACGAGCGACCATAGCAGAGGTGATAGCACTGCTCCTTGAGGACAACCTTTTGCCGTCGTCACCGTTTCATTTGTGGTGGCTGTGATAACACGGCTTTTTAGCATTGATCAATCCATCTTACAATGGGGAATTCCACTTCGCTTTCTTGTAGGGCCCGTTTGGTGGATTGATATGAGGTGTCATCAAAGGCACCCTCTATGTCATTCAATGCGCTGAGGGCTACTTGGGCAACAAAGGTTTTTCTCTACCCCTCACTAAACAGTGTAGGGCACCTGATGTGGATTTGCCCGCCTGCTGAGCGAATTGTGGTACATGGAGCGGTTTCCTTGTTAGGGTTTCGCTTCTAATGTATTAATCTAATGCCAGTGGTCTAATCCATGGTCTTACTAGAAGAAAATAAGTAATGTAGTATTTATGTTAATTCTTTACTTCCTTAATTGTACATTTTTTAAATTTATATTGTCTTAACATGTTTGCTTCTCTTCTAGATATACTAATAAAAATGTTTATTTTTAGGTTTGGCACCATTATTTCCACCAAAGCCATTTTAGATAAAAATACTAATAAATGTAAAGGTCAGTATTTGAATATATTAATTTTTTATTAGATTTACATGTCCTGAAATAACTATGTGTAATGTAAGGTTCAAACATGTCTGCTGGCCGATATAGCCCCTATATCTAACCCATTTTATAATACACACCCACAATGATTTAAAACACAACAGTCTTAACATGACGTGTTTTATAATTTAACTTGCGTCTATTTCCGCGGCTATGGCCAATCATTAACGTCTGAGAGAAGTGTTACCTCGCCAACCTGGATATTTTACCGAACCTTTGTCTGTTGTAATCAGGGTAGGAATCTTTATGTGCCCGACATTACGTATTACACGGGACTAATCGTTTAACACGCAGTCCGAGGAGTGAACGTGCAGTTACAGCCGTAATGTTTAGTTCTCAGTATGTACTGAATAGATTATTTATTGCCAGGATTTGCGCTACTTGCAGTAATGGAGTGATTGTGCCTAGCGAGTGATTTAATTTAACGACCGCCGCGGTATTAGCCATCTTTTCGCTCGTTAGTTTCCTCCCACAGCTTCCTTCATGTTGCACTGTATGTGTACGGAGGCCTAGAACCATTACAAAGTAAGAGATGAAGCTTTGCGCTATTCTCCACTAAAGTGGCTATATACAAGATGGCGGCAATAGGACCTATGCCCCGCCCATCCGCCATTAGTTGTCAAAAACATTGAAAAAGGAGAAATCCCTTCATCTGCCAAAATTTTTAGAAAATGCTTTTTTTTCTCTTGGATACTAAAATAGTGTCATTTTGAATATCATTAAAGATGTCTTTAAAATTACACCGACGAAAGTTGTAAGACAAATGCTCTGTATTTCTACCAGATCCTGCATTCTGGAAACCTCAGTTGCAACAGCAACGTATAAAGGAGAATGATGACCATCGCAGCCACAGGAAACTTATTTGGCAGCCTCAACATGAGAAAAGCGAGACAAAATAACCAAATCCAATATTCTATTATTCATGTTTCTAATTAAGTTAAACTGTTTACTAAGAAATATGTCGCGTTATGTAAAATATATATTATATATTTTAGATATATAGATTATGATGGCTTAAATATAAATGGTTTTCCAATAACAGTCTGCCGATTTGTTGGAAAATAAAAGACAAGTTTATTTTTTAAAAGCATTATTTTCATGATGCCCTACAATTATTTGTGGAAAATAATATCTGCCACATGGCCCCTCTGCTTTTTTGGGAGGCAATAATAATTCTTTTGCCTAAATTTTTAATAACGTTTACTCATTCTTCAGATCGGGAGTTGTTTCTGAATTGTTGACATCCACTTTGCTTTTCAGGTAACCCCACAGATAATAGTCAAGTGGGGTCAAATTGCACGATATCGACGGCAAATTCACGTTACGATATTTTAAATTTTGCTTTGCATAAAGGCAATTACTTCCTGGGCAGTGTGGCAGGTTGCTCTATCTTGTTAAAACCTAATACCATCTAGATCAATATCTTTCAGGTGTGGCCATAAATAGTCGTGTAACATGGTGCGATAACGTCCCCCATTTACCGTAAGGACTTGTCCTTCATTTTCGAGAATAAATTACCTCATAATGGTTTGCGCCCAAAAATCAAACAGTACCCAGACAGGTAGACTATCAATAGATTTTTCGTGAATTTCCCTTCAATTTTCATCACTCCAAATACGGCAGTTTTATTTATACACGTAACCTGAAAGATGAAAATGCAACTCATCAGTAAAATTTCAAACAAAAATCATTATTGTTTTCTTGGTTTTGCTGTAATCCATTGAACAAACTCACGTCGCTGTCTATGATCAGCTGGCTTATAATTCCTGCGTTAGCTGGATTTTATACGGTTTAAGAGCCAAATCCTTAAAATGCGCCAGGCTTATGTTTGCTTAAGGCCTTGTTGCTGCGAACGCTGAGGAATTGACAATTTGACTTTCTCGGACCCTGGTAATGTTTACAGCTGAGCGCACTTGGCGGATATGAACAAGTGTCAGTGTGGAGTCAGTTTCATAAAAAAAAATATCATTCTGCAAATGGTATTTTCCAATGGAGGCTTACTCATACTTTTCTTTTCGAGAACGCCCATTTTCATAATAATTTTTACAACACGAATATGTTCTTGAACTGTGTATCACTCCATGATGACAATTTTACTAATTCATTCAAGTATGCTGTCAAATTTTATCAACTTACGATGTTGCCAAATGGTCAGGTCAGGTCAGGTCATTTTTGAACAAAATCGGGAGACTCGTTGAAAAACGTTATATTACCAAAATGTCGCTGATAGCTTCAATACTTCTCTAGATGCTTCTAATATTTGGTCAACATGTATATCAACGCAATCAGAAAAACAATAGCCGATTACGAAGAAAGCATACAGGTATTCTATTAAAAAAATAGGTAAATTTGCAGTTTACCTCTCCGACGCTATTTAGAAAAAAATGCAGAAACATGCTTAGAACCCCCCTGAATGCAGTAACCACAAGAAAAATTACTTGCAAACAACCCTCAAGATAGTTACGTGACCAGGAGTGAATAGGGGTGGTGGGCGGTGATGATAAAAAGTAAATATAAGCGGAAAATGCGAGAAAAAAACAGCTTAGTCAGACCTTTTTCTCATTTTGCCACTATACCTCCTTTAAACCCTATCTCCCCGCGTTCGTCACAGGTCCCATAACTTTGGGGGGTTGTTCCCAAGAATTTTTTTTTGTGGTTTATGCTACAAGGGTGTTTGTAGGCATGAATGAGAGGAAGGCAACCATCCCACGACGAAGTAGCGGATCACACTCCCCCTCGCGGCCACCCTAGTCAAAAACACGTATAATTTGAGAAATAGATGTGAAAGGTAACTGCAGAGGAACGGGTGTACCGGGAAATGAGCATGTAACATAGCAAGCGAAAAAAATAGAGAAATTGTGAATAAATCATTTTTAACTTACGCACCAGGCCAGCGAAGAAGTTTAAATGTAAATAACTTTATCTATTAGCAGTTGTTTTTTCTAAAACTGTCCGGGAGGTAATCTGAAAATTCGCCAAAACAAACATGTTTATTCATCTCAAAATCGCGATTTTCAGTTGGATTAAGCTTCATAAAAAATTAGCCAATTTACGATTTTCTCGTCCATACTAAAAACATAAGAAAGTTAAAGTGGGGTTAAATTTTATTTGGATGCTCCTGTACTTCCTATAGTTCTGTAATAGAAAATGACGTTTCTTAATGTTATCACATTATTTTACGACATGTAAATCATTACTATATTTATTTAATCGTCTGATCTTGATTTAATTTTCATATTTTTATGTTTTAGGGTATGGATTTGTAGATTTTGAGAATCCAGCATCGGCGGAAGGTGCGGTGAAGGCCTTAACAGCTAAGAATATTCAGGCACAAATGGCCAAAGTGGGTATCTGGTATCATCACCGTAGACAAGCTCCTGTACGTTTGCATGCAAGTAATACATAGCTTTATCAACTGCTCTGTCACAGTCTAGTCTAATAGCAAATCTTAGAGTTTACGTTTTTTTCTTTTGTGTGTGTGTAGAGGCTAAAAGTGTATGGAGTACATTCTTTTGATTTTAGAGGTGTAAATTTTAGGTTTTAAATTGCTTTTGGTAGTGGATAGTGCATTAACAAAAAAGTGTTTTTACTATTTGCAAACCCAGTTTTTATAAAAATCTGGAATAAACTGATTATGTACTGGAAAAATTAGAGCTGGAATTAACGCAGTATCCCATGAATTTATAGTCTCTGCGTTGTAAAATAGATAGTGATTCATACATAATATCATAATACTATCACTGAGAAACATATACAAAATCTTTATACGTTTGTATGCAGGTTCAATTCATTTTACCATTGCTGCTTCTTAACGATAACGACTGCTCTATGGCGGTGGATATAACCAAATGTTAGCACAGTCCAAAAAAAAACATAAATGTTCACATTTGACCTCTCAAGACCATGCTGTGATTTAAAATTGTAACAAAGAACTGTTTTCATGCAGGCTAGGTTATATTATAGTCTCTCCACTGCAGGTTTGTTGGAGATATTGTTTAATGAGTTGTATAGGCCGTTGACCTTTCAGCAGTGAGCCAGTGGATCTTTTGTGTGTGAATCTTTTTTTATAATAGCTGTCCAAAATGTTTTTTCATATAGTCTACTCTCTTTTTGGGAGCTATTTTAGCTATTTCCTGGTGTGTTAGTCATCCTTTCTAAGGCATTCGAACCTTTTGCAGAACGCAGAACTGAGCGATGCAGTCGCATAGCAAATGTTCTGTTGTTTCTGCTTCTTCAGTGCAGTATCTGCAGTTTTCACTGTCCACCTTAACCATCTTCATAAGGTGATACCTTACTGGGGAGTACCCTGTGAAAAGTCCTCTGATGATTCTCAAGTTTAATCCAAGAAACAGTTCAGACTCCTCTGTTGATGTGATGATGATACTTGCCTTAAGCCTGGCGTATTCCTTCAGTATGACAATTTGGTTCCTTTCCCAGGTATCAAGTTAATTCCTTATATGGCTTTTTGTTAATCCACAATAAGGGTTCTGGACCATAAAATGGTATTGTTCCTGTCCTTTTGGCAAGGCTACTGGCTTCCTCAATTCCTTCAATGCCATAATGTCCTGGTACCCACATCAAAGTTACTTTGGTGTTCGTAGCCAGTTGCTTCAAGAATGTTTGCAGTCCCAGGTCACTTTGGACTCTGGTTTGAATGAGTCTTTAGTACCTGACCTGACCTGACCTGACGGTATTTTTGAGTCTTCTCTGTATACACTCCTGCACACAGATTTATCGCAAGGTTGTCTGCTTGGAAGATGGTGAAGTTTTTCCTTTGGACCTTTGCAAGTCTGAAGTTAGGTCCTCCTATTCCCAACCAGCCGTTCACTGTTTCTCCTATGCCTGGTGGTCACTTATGACCACATCAAATGGGACTATGAAGTCTAGTTTAGCTGGCATTTGATCTGTTGGTTTGCCGGGTGACCAATGGAATGATTTCCAGCATATTGAGTGGCACTTAGTGCTGCTTCCCTCTTCATGCATATCTGCAGTGGAGCAAGACTCAGCATTGCCTCTATTGCAGCTGTAGGGCATCTTGCCATAGCACCCATTATGCCAAGACAGCCTCTGCAATTTTTGCAATTTGCTTTGAGTCGAGGCTTGTTCTGTTTTTGGCCACCATACTATAGATACATATGTGACCATCGGTTTAACCACACTTTGGTATATGCAATATACCATCCTTGGAGTCAGCCCAGAATTCAGCTCAGGTTGATGGGCTATTCTATGTATTCTATATTTGTATTGAGGCTTGTTCCGTTTTTGGCCGTCATACTATAGATACATATGCACATATGGCACCTTTCACATAAAACGTCAAAACGGGCCATGTTTCGGTAGGCTTGTGTGGATTTAACTGAGTGTCTATTGCTAATGTTTACTGTTTGATAAATGCAAGCAGAGAAACGAATCTGTCGATTAAAGCAAGACGCATGGGTAGAAAAAAGATTACGTTGATGAAGCTGCAAAATAAGCGATTTGCAGAGTTATCAGACTTATCAGTGATTTTATTTGGAAACGAATTCGCGACACCGAACAAAATTAAAGCTGTTGTTGGAAATAACTACAGCCTGCCTGATACTATACAACCCGGTCAAACTTACCTCACTTCAAAAGTCAAAATTAAAGGATATACATAGGGTGTTGAAGTGAGAAATTGAATTTCATTAAAGTATTTGATGTATTGGTAGAGGTGCGTTTTCCATAATGATTAAAATAATTAATTCCCAATTTGGCTTTAGCTGATCAGGGCCTCCTGTATCCTCCAATTCTTTAACGTAGTTCTTACACTCAGTATATATTATTAATATATTCATTAAAATTATTTTTTGTCAATGGTTCCTTAAACTCTAATACACATGAAATAATATATTTCTGGAAATTTTCACAATTATTTCGCTATCAGTACCTTTTGTCGCTGCCTGCTTATTGCATTTCTTAACCCGTTGCAATGCTATAGCTTCTAGACAGTATGTGTGAATCCCTCTCTTCGCGAGGCTGTCAGCTTCTTCATTGCCTTTGACCCCCGAGTGACCCGGCACCCAGATGAGGGTCACCTCATTCTGCCCAGCCAGGTCGCTTGTCTCGTCTCGGCACTCACTCACCAGCCAGGAATTTACCCGTGGGCTACTTAGTGCCTTAAGGGCTGCTTGACTGTCTGGCTATGAAGATCCGCTTGTTGGTGTAGCCCCTCCTCTTGTTCTCCCGCACACAGTGCAGGATGGCGTACATCTCGGCCTCCCCCATAATAACTAAGTGTGAAGCAGATCCAGCAACACCTCCATGGCGACTGTTGGGGTTGAAGACATGGCCCCTGTGATGCCTAGGCAAGCCATCCTTTGGATCTTGCCTAGTTTTTGTTTGGCACTGGATTGTGTTACCTTAGGCCACCAGACCAGTGCCGCATGTGTTAACGATGGTCTGACCACCCTTGTGTACAGCCAGTGGGCCATACTAGGTCATAGTTCCCACATTTTTCCACCCTGTTTATGGGTTTTTTGAACCCGCCACAATGCTCTAGAATCAGAGTGTATGAATCTCTATCTATTATTTTTCCGTAGAGAGTATAGAAACTTCAATTTTAAAACATAGCCGCTGTAAAGGCAACATGTGTACCAATTTTCATCAAATTAACTTTATTTTCAAAGTTTTTTTAAACTTGAATCATTTTCAGAATGAAATACTGTATTTTTTCACGAAAATTTACTGATGAAATATGTCACATCTAAGCCACAATGGCTACCACCTGACGTGCTTCACAGTAGTGAAGGGAAGCTATAGTTTTTTACGATAAGTGTGGAATCACATAAAGGGGGGAAGACTGCTGTGCAATGTTGCCAGATTGTCAAAAGTTCTTTTTAGTAAGTTTGTATTGATTTTACTTCCAAACAGGCGTGGCGCAGGTTGCCAAGTGCCAGCCTACAAAGCGAGAGGTGCCAGGTTCGATTCCAGGGCGTACCAATAATAAATTGACCTTGTTTAGAAAATTGTACAATGAATAAAATACAGATCGAAAAATTGCACTAATGGCTTGATATGCCACAGCCATTAAAATAAATTGAAAAAGACTACCAAACATCACCATACGTGTGAACAATTTGTCATAACTTTTTTTTGTATCCAGAGAAAGCGATTGGATATTGTGTGGACATTTATTTATTTTTGCTAATAGTATTTATTACTTTGTTAACCATAAGGTGCTTTATTAAATATATTTCAATAATAATACATCCTTTTCAAGTTTAAATTTTATAATAAATGTCCAGAAGTGTTGCAATTTTGGACATATTTTAGGAAAAAGTAATTAGAACAAGAGAATGAAACACATATCTAAATTTATACATTTTATAAAAACATTTCGAACGACAGGTTGGTGGAAATCATCGACTTCTACAACTTCATTGTGGTTTTCTGGAGGGACTTCTAAGTACTACACTTAGCTGCACTACTGGTAACTGTTGTAAGACTTAAGTAGCTTTAATGCAGTTGCAACTCTCTTCAAATAATAAAAGCAATTGTAGTGAACTATTTTACAACATAACCTACAATTTTGTCATACAATTACACCGTAAATTTATAAATAGTCTCAAAACTTAGATACAATTAATTATAAATTAATGCTACTTGCCTTACCTGCACCAGTAAGATGCAGAAAGGCTCTCCTTGTCACGTTTACGTTCAAAATTGGTTAACTAATGTTGCTACCATTTCTTGAACATGACTTTCTGAGGCACTAGGCAGTTTAAGTAGCAAATAACGTTAATGGAACCTGTACTAGTCCTAAAAAGAAATGTTTTACATTTAAAACAGTTCTTTTTAGGGCTAATAGACAGATATAGATCACAATTAAAGGAGCAACTATCAATTCATGTCAAACGTTGCCAAACCAATTTTTTATGTTTATGCAATCCTGCTGTTGTGAAGGGTTGCCAACATATATGAGGAAGCGCCAAAATTTCCCAGCCTGGCTATGAAAGCAAGACTTATACTCACAATTAAATTTTAATTTTTCAATATAGTGTCCACTAACATCAATGGACTTATTACAGTGGTTAGCAACAATTCGATACCACTAAAAAAAAAAAAACTTTCGGTTTGTCTTCAAAATGTGTTCAAACTGCAGATTTCTTCGTCGTTACTAAAAAGCCACCCGCGAAGGTCTTTTTTAAAATTTCCAAATATGTAGTACTCAAAAGGGAGCCATATCTGGACTATACAGAGCGTAATCAATTTGTTCGAAACTGCAGTCACGAATCGCGGCTTGTGCAATTTCAGCAGTGTGCACTGGTGCAAAGTCATGAAGCAAACGCAGTCAGTTTACCGCCTCTTTCCTCGAATATTTCATCGTCATTTACACAGGAGTACAATATGCCCCAAGGATTGTGGCTTGGCGTTCTTTAAAGTCTGAGGAATACCCTCACGATCCCAAAAAATCGTAGCAGTCACTTTTTTGTCACCTGACAGACCTTGAACTTTCTTGGCGGTGCTTCTCCTTTACGCCTTCATTCCACCGACTTCCTTTTGCACAAAGGATCATAGTTTCATCGCCTGTGACAATTGTCTTCCAACACATCCACAGGGTTTTCTCCACAGAGGTCCGAAAAGCATCGTGCACATTCACCACGATGCTGGCACTGCTGAAAGATGTTTGGGGACCCAGCCTGCACAAGCTTTGTTAATGCCTAAATGTTTGGTGAACGAATCAGCGATGGCTTGTATTTTTTCACTTTCAAGCAGCGATCGCTTAACACGTGATCCTCAAAAAGGGCAATCTTGTTGTACGTTACTACTTCCAACGTCCTTCCTGTTCTTGCATCATCTTCAAAGGATTTTCCCTGTACACGCCGTCTAGCGGATCTTTGATTGATTTATTTATTTATTTTATTTTTTTTCAACAACACCACGAGGGCTTACAGCCTAAATACTATCGTACCGTGGGTGACGACAAGGAGGAAAGAGGCAACTTGTTCATTCTGGACTTGAAAGTTTGGAGGGTCGGGGGAGAAGGAAAAACATGTGCCGGCAAGGAATTCCACAACTTAGAAGTCCTCGGGACAAAAGTGTGGGCATAAGATGTTATATGTCTGGTGACCTGGACAGTAAAAGCGTGCATTCGCTCTGTTCCCTGGTAGATCTGTTGGGGGCAGCAGGTGGAGGAACTATGGAAGAAAGCTCCTCTGAGCAGTGCCCGTGCAGATATCTATAAAAGAGAGAGAGGGGTCACCAACGGCACGTCGGTGGGCAAGGGATGGCAGCCTTTGGGTGAGGGTAGGGTCACCGATGAGACGTATAGCTCTCTTCAGAATGGAGTCCAGGATATCGAATGTAGAAGCGGCAGCAGCACCCCAGATGTGGGAGCAGTATTCGAGGTTTGGTCTTATTTGTGAAGTATATAAGGTATAGAGATTAGCTGGTGAAATGAATTTGCGAGCCTGGAAGAGGAAACTCAATTTCTTAGCAGCCGCTTCTGCAATTGATGTGACATGTTGGTGCCAATTGAGATTTCGATCCACAGAAATGCCAACAAGTGAAAAGGACTCATTACTTTTGAATGACTTGGTTGTTTATTGTGATGGGTCTAGGGCTGGTGTATCTCTTATGAGAAAGAAAGCAAGACTGTGATTTGGTGGGGTTGAATTGTACAAAATTTCTACTTCCCCAGTCTAATATTTTTTGGAGATCCACGGAGATAGAACCCTCCATGAGTCTGTGATCCTCATCTAATTGGGCTTAAGAGACGGGTTTAGAATATTGTATGTTTGAGTGGAGGGTGCTGTCGTCCGCGTAACTGTGAACTGGGTTGGATGTGCTAGAGAGGAGGTCATTGATGTGGAGAAGAAACAAAGTAGGGGCTAAAGCTGAACCTTGAGGAACTCCTGCATTAATTGGATACAGTTTAGAGGAATGGCCATCAACGACAACAGAAATGATCCGGTTAGAGAGGAAATTTGCTGTCCACGTACAGAGTTTTGGTGGTAGGCCATAGGCCGGTAGTTTATTAAGCAGCGCTTCGTGCCAGACCTGGTCGAATGCTTTGGATATGTCTAGAGCGACAATCTGGGATTCACTGTGTAGTTCCATAGACTTGTTCCAAGAATGGGTGACAAAGGAAAGGAGGTCGGTAATTCATCTGCGCTGACGGAATCCATACTGCCTGTCGTGGATTAGACTGTGTTTTTCAAGAAATTTTAGTAATTCGGTGTTTATATACTTTTCCCATCACGACGACTGAAAGGAGAGAAATAGGTATGTAGTTGCTAGAAAGCGCTTTGGATCCTTTCTTGGGGACGGGTTGTACTTGAGCAGTTTTCCAGTTACTAGGGAATATGCCTCTATTGTAAGATGTCTGAAACAGACGAGTCAGGACACGAGCAAGTTCTGGTGCGAATTTTTTGAGAACAATTACTGGGATCTCGTCAAGGCCAGAGGCTTTCCTGGTATTAAGAGAAGAGAGCATCTTTCGTACCTTTTTAGTTTTGAAAATGATATCAGTCATTTTATGCGCGACATTGGGGACTGTTGGTGGTTGAACATTTGGAGGCGGGTTGAGAATAGAATTGCCGGCGAACAACGAGGCAAAAAGTTCATACTTGCCCAGGGTGGTAGAAACAATTTCATCCCCTGAGACAACAGGTAGGAACGTGCTCTTGCAGAAATTATTCCCAATATATTTAGCAAGAGTGCTTTGAGGTGGAAGACATTCTCGAATGAGGAATTCAATTCAATTCCTGTGACTTCTGGCATCAAGTGTGAGTTACAAGGAAACCATTTATGTTTTTTCCAATGCTAATAAAACCTGAACCAATGTCTTACCAAATTTTGACACACTATGATACCCTGGATCTATCTCACTCTGGGAAATTTTAGCGCATACTTCGTAGGAGTAAAATTTTTATTTTAGCTGTGACGAATCTGATTTGAAAATTTACATTTGTGTGTGTTGTATACCTTTAATTACGAAAAATGACGTTATTCCATACTTATCCTAAAAATAGCACAGCTCCAAAGACTGTAATAAGGCATGCTTATCTTCCAACACTTTCTTTGCATACCTTGGAAAAACTTAATTGTATTATGTTTTTAATAATTGGCACAAAAGAAACACACTAAAGCGATAAAAAGAAAAACTTTTGCTGCGAAAATATTATCACAAAAAAATTGATTAGGTAAGAAATTGTTATTTTTTTAATCACTTTGTATATACCTCACCTGACCTGATATTAACTTAACAACTCTACATAAATTGTTAGAATCTGACAACGCAATTTAACTAGAGCGTCTAATGTGTAATATGAAAGGTTCAACAATATTTATTGTTTCCTTTTTTTTTTTTTTTTAGTATCTAAAATATTTAGTTTGCAAGTGATCGAAGTTACATTTTCTTCTTTTATTGTGTTCGGTGTTTACTGTGACAGAGCAATCAATTAACAAAACTCAACTCTAGTGTACTAAGTACTCTTTAAGGTTGGTAAACCTGTCTGTATTTTCTGCAAGCCGAAAACACTAGACTTGAATTTAGTTTGTTTTTTATTTAATGGTAGACTAGACTTTTGTGCTGTGCATAGATGCATGTCATTTTATAATTTCGTTTACATAGGAAGAACATATCTGCAAAATTTTATTACTGATATTTAACAAAATTTTCCAGCCGTAAAAATATAAAAATAATATGTGATTAAGGGTATCTTGATGAATAATGCTTTTAATTTACAAAGCTAGGGGCGTAAAGAATCTATACAACTATACAATATGAACTAGAAGCTAGCGTGTATTTTAGAATCCTCTTTATTTCTTTTAGATCTGCTTTTAAGACTAAAAAGTAATTGTGTGAGTCGTTTTTGATATTTTAAGACAAAATTTTGTCTTTAGTTTTTATTTTCAAAATTAAATCAGGCTCTTTATGCCAATACGTTTTTAGGGCAAAAAGTATACAATATATATATATATATATATATATATATATATATATATATATATATATATATATATATATATATATATATAATACAGATGCGAAAAGTAAGGAAAATGGATACTTGTAGATTAGGTGGTGATTTCAGTCCATCCTCTGCGACTATAGATCTATTCTGGCTGACGCCTATTTGCCTAAATTTCACCCATCAAATCCAACTCCTTGCAGGAGTCGATATTTTTGAAGGTTATAAGTTGGTTTGGCAGGGTCGCTTCTAGGTTTTTATCGCCGGGTGTTCAGGAGTTCTGCCATTTGAGTGAAGCCACTTGCCCGTTTCGAAGCTCAAAGAGATAGCAGCCTCTCTTGAGTTCGTCTGAACGCTACATTTACCAGTATTTAACTTAGGCGGTATCACATCTCTTCTGAGCAACATCCAAGTGAAGTCGTTTCCCTGTTTCGAACCTCATAGTGAAGGCGTCAACCTCCAGGTATTGTTTCACTCCCCTCAGCCCCCCTCAGAGTTCCTCAGGACCCGACACGCGTCAGTGCTAAACTCAAGCCTCTATCAAATGTATCATAATTTCGCTCCTGAGCAGCATCCAAGCGAGGTCGTTTGCCCGTTTCGAAGCTTATAGTGGCGGCCTTAACCTCCAAGTGCTATTTCACTCTTTTGAGATATAACCCCTTTTCTAGGCACGACACCCGCCGTCAGTGTTCGACCCAAGGCAGTATCATATGGAATTTTGCTTCTGAGGTCGTTTGCCCATTTCAAAGCTGACGGTGGAAATCGGAACCTTCAGGGGTTGTTTCACTTCCTAGAGAGCTCAGGCTCTCTGCGGGTTCGGCTGAACCTTACACGTGCCAGTGTTTAATTCAAGGCAGTATCACATGCAACTCTGCTCTTGACTCCAGGCAGGAGATACCTTTTTTTCCCTCGGGGCTCGTCCGCGGCCTTGCCGCCCCGATAGCACTGCAACCTTTGGTTGATTGTGCATACCCTTAGTCTTACTCCACCCATTCCAAAATCACTGTGCCTTGAAATAGTCTGCACAGCGATTGATAGGGTGAAGTTTTATATTGCTCTGTCTCCGGTCTAGACTGACCGTAGATCAGTTGTCTTTTGCGGTCCAGAGCTTTACGCTCGCACAAGATGTGCTGGGCTGATTCCTTCCCCTGCTGCAGAGTCTGCATGCGAGGTCCCCTTCGTACCACCCCATTTTATGCAGGTGTTTCTTGACGGCCATGTGTCCCGTCAAGAGACCTGTTGTGTTTCTGAGCTGTCCTCTGCTAAGATTTAGCAGCTCCACAGCTCTCTTTGAACTGGGTTCGTCAATTATTGACTTTCCATGTCTGAGCCCTGGACAGTCTGCCCAGTACACCTTGTGTTGGTTTCTGACCCAGTACTGGCAGTGCCCTTGTCACGCCCAGAGCCGGTTCTGGTCCCATAAATGGTTCTGCTGACCCTCTCTTCGCGAGACTGTCAGCTTCTTCATTGCCTTTGACCCCCGCGTGACCCGGCACCCAGATGAGGGTGGCCTCATTCTGCCCAGCCAGGTGGCTCTTCTCGTCTCGGCACTCACTCACCAGCCAGGAATTTACCCGTGGGCTACTTAGTGCCTTAAGGGCTGCCTGGCTGTCTGTGGCTACGAGGATCCGCTTGTTGGTGTAGCCCCTCCTCTTGTTCTCCCGCACACAGTGCAGGATGGCGTAGATTTCGGCCTGAAACACTATGACTTACCCTCGGTCTTTCCGAGTAAACACCTGCCAGCGTCCCACGTTCCCCGCCGGATCCGTCCGTGAACCAGACGAGCGCGTCCCGTGGTATGCCCGGCGTCTCCTCCCGCCATGCCTCGCGGTCCACTGTAGGAGATACCTTGGTACTATTCTCTTTTATTTTATAGCCGGGCCACGGGAAAATACTATACTGAGAAGTAACCAAAACATATTTGTCGAAGTACCTAAAATTCTGTACTAAGGGTTAAAAATGAACTGTATTTTATTTTTCTCTGCTATTTTCGAGGGATGAGAAACAAGATTGATTGTAAAGATAAGGTGTTATCAGAAATACTCCTTTCACTGATTCCTGACATTTGTGGCAAAGCTACAGAACTAAATCAACTTTGTTATAAATTAAATGACCGTATTATAGCACTGCCACAAACGTTATTCCATTTTTCTTTGCTGTTTTCCGCAGGCCAGGAAAACCATCTTTCGAGTTGCAAGACCAACTATATACTTAATTTTTATTTTGCATTGATGTCCCGGACATTTGTGATGAACTACAACACTTTTATCACCTTTTTTTTTTCAAATTATCAAATTACAGTGTTATAGCATTGTCGCTTTTTTTTTAACCATTCTGCAAAAATTTAAAACAAAATAAACAAATCATTATAAGGGACTAGGTCATCTCGTGTCCAAACAATACCCAACATTTCTGGTCTATGACAAAAATTGAGTCAACATTTCACCGCCAAGTCCACTTTCTCGCATGACTTAGAATGGAGGAGTCATCTCATGTGCAAACAATACCCAAGATTTCTGGTCTGACAAAAGTTATTGGTCAAAATTTTACCAGGAAGTCCATTTTTTGCAATGACTTTGAATGGTGGTCATCTCATGTCAGTACCATCTCTGGTCTATGACGAAAATTATAGCTAAAAATTTTACCAACAGGTCCGCATGATTTCGAATGGTGGCATCGTCTCTTGTCCAAATAATACCCAACATTTCTGGTCTATGATAAAAATTACAGGTCAAAACTTTACCGCCGGGTCCATTTTTTCCAATGATTTCGAATGGTGGGGTTCTCATGTCCAAACAATACCCAACATTTCTGGTCTGTGACGAAAATTATGGGTCAAGATTTTATCACCAGGTCTTTTATTTCGCATGATTTCGAATGGTGTAATCATCTCATATCCAAACAATACCCCACATTTCTGGTCTGCACAAAAAATTGTAGGTCAAAGTTTTACCACGAGATCCATTTTTTCGTGTGACCTTGAGTGTTGGAATCATTGCATGTCCAAGCAATACCCAACATTTCTGGTCTATGACAAAAAATTATAGGTGAAAATTTTACCACTAGGTCCATTTTTTCGCTTCGAATGGTGGAGTCATCTCATGTCTAAACAACACCCAACATTTCTGGTCTATGACAAACATTCAGTGAAAATTTCACCACCAGGTCCACTTCTTCAAATCGAGGCGTCATCTCATGTGCAAACAAAACCCAACATTTCTGGTTCATGACAAAAATTATAGGTCAAAATTTTATCAGGAAGTAATTTTTTTCGCAATGACTTCGAATGGTGGAGTCATCTCATGTCCAAACAATACCCAACATCTCTGGTCTATGACGAAAATTGCAGGTAAAAATTTTACCACTAGGTTCATTTTTTCACAGGACTTCGAATGGTGGCGTCGTTTCTTGTCAAAATAATACCAAACATTTCTGGTCTATGACAAAAATTACAGGTCGAAATTTTACCACCGGGTCCATTTTTTACAATGATTTCGAATGGTGGAGTCATCTCATGTCCAAACAACACCCAAGATTTCTGGTCTGTTACGAAAATTATAGGTCAAAATTTTACCACCAGGTCTTTTATTTAGCATGACTTCGAATGGTGTAATCTCGTGTCCAAACAATACCCAACATTTCTGGTCCGTTACAACAATTATAGGTAAGAATTGCATGACTTCGAATGGTGGCGTCGTCTCTTGTCCAAATAATACTCAACATTTCTGGTCTGTCACAAAAATTATAAGTCTAAATTTTACCACTAGGTCCATTTTTTCGCATGACTTTGAATGGTGGAGTCATCTCATGGCCGAACAATACCCAACATTTCTGGTCTGTTACGAAAATTATAGGTTAAAATTCTACCACCAGGTCTTTTATTTCGCATAATCTCATGTCTAAACAATACCCAATATTTCTGGTATGTGACAAAAATTATAGGTCAAAATTTTACCACGAGGTCCATTTTTTCGCGTCACTGAATGGTGGAGTCATCGCATCTACAAACAATACCCCAACATTTCTGATCTATGATAAAATTATAGGTGAAAATTTTACCACTAGGTCCATTTTTTCGCATGACGTTGAATGGTGGGAGTCATCTCATGTCCAAACAATACCCAACATTTCTGGTCTGTGACAAAATTATGCGTCAAAACTTCACCACCAGGTTCATTTTTCCCATGGCTTCGACTAATTGAATATTAAATACCTTAGTTGTTGAAAGTAAGGGCTAAATCATTGGTATGTATATTCCCTTATAGTTTTATACTTAATTGACAGGAAAAGAGCACACCATCCATTCCAGCTGTAATATTTTTCCTACTTTTTAATGCATATTGGAAAATCTTTCATCAAATTCAATCTTCTATTAGGTGGGGTATTTCCATCTTACTGGAAACAAGCCAGAGTTCAATCCATCCCTATAAAGCTAAATGTGTTCCAACTACCATTCCATCAATTCATCGTTTGTTGTTGCCGTTACTTGGTGAAACAGTTCCGTGGTAAATGCAGACGTAGAGACTTATTCTGTGGCTTCACAATTGCTTATTTTCTTTTTCGTAACTGGTTTTTCTGCTTTACAGCATTGTCAGACAGGAAAACAATTTCCCATCAATTTCGCGGCAAACATTTACCCCACCATTTTAAAACTCTAGTTCTCATTTGATAAATTCTTATGTCCAATGACTGACCAAGTTCTTCTTAATTATAGATATAAATTTGATCATCAAGATTTTAAAATTTGCAGTCAGTTTTACAATGTCTTCGAGGCACGTAGAGTTCGCCTTTAATAAATGATTTCATAAACTAATGTTTACATTGCCCATCCAAAAATCTCTGATTAATGGGCTGTAGATTGTTTAATGAGTCGTATAGGCCTTTGGCCTCTCAGCACTGCGACCCCAATGGGTCTTTTGTGCAGGACTATTTTTAATAGTTTTTATGTAGTCTACTATATTTTTGGGAGCTATTTTACCTACTTCCTGCGGTATTAAGGTCACCTCTCCAAGATATTTGAACCTTTTGCGGAATTGAGCCAGGCAGTCGCATAGCAAGTGTTCTGTTGTTTCTTCTGCTTCAGTGCAGTGTCCACCTTGCCCATCTTCATAAAGTGATACTTTACTGGGGAGTGTCTTGTAATTATTCTCAAGTCGTTCCTGTTCAACTCAAGGGGCAGTTCTGACTTCTTTGTTCTTATGGTGATGGAACCATTTTTCCTACCCTAAGCCTGGCGTTTTCCGCTTCCTCTTCCAAATATCAAGGTCATTTATTACATGCTCTTTGTTAATCCAGAATAGGGCTCTGGGCTATATAATGGCGTTGTTGCTACCCTTTTTGCAAGACTATCTGCTTCCTCAATTCAATGCCTTGATGCCCTGGTACCCACATCAAAGTTACTTTGTTGCTCATAACCAGTTGCGTCAAGAATGTTTGCAGTCCGAGGTCATTTTAGACTTTGTTTTGAATGAGTCTTTAGTACTACCTGACTGTATTTTTGAGTCTTCTCTGTATGCACTCCTGCATACAGATTTATAGCAAGGTTTTCTGCTTGGAAGATGGTGGAAGTTTTACCTTTGGACTTAGCGAGTCTGATGTTAGGTCCTCCTATTCCCAGCCAGCCTTTCACTGTCTTGTCACATGCTTGATGGTCACTTATGACAACATTAAATGGGACTATGAAGTCTAGTTTATCTGGCATTTGATCTGTTGGTTTGGCGAGTGACTCCAATGGAATGATTTCCAGCATATTAAGGGGCACTTAGTGCTGATTCCCTCTACACGCATATCTGCAGTGTAGCAAGACCCAGCGTTGCCTCTATTGCAGCTGTAGGGCATGTTGCCATAAAGGTAAAAAAGGCAAGATGCTTACTAGCAATTAGGCCATTGCTGACCCTTTTTGCTCATCTAAACTAACCTACCCTCCACCTTAAGCTCGATCTCAACGACAGTAGTGATTTGAAAAATCATCCGCTGCCGGTGAGTCTCGAACTGTCGCACCCCGAGTCCGAATTGGAAAGTCTGAATCGACTTTCCCACACGGCCACGGAGGCGCTGGCATGTTGCCATAGCACCCATTATTCCAAGACAGCGTCTGCAATTTTTGAAATTGCAATTTTTCCTTCAATGCCTTGGGACCCACATCAACATTGCTTTGTTGTTCGTAACCTGTTTCTTCAAGTTTTTTTGCTTTCCCAGGACAGTTTAGACTCGGTTTTGAAAGATTTAAGAGTCTTCAGTACTGCCGGACTTGTCCGAGAGAATGTAGGTATCTCTAAGTCTTGAGTCTTCTTGGTATGCACTCCTGTACACAGAGATTAGGTGGTCCTCTTATTCCCAGTCCTTTACTTAGACTTTAGACTCATCTCTGTTCCATTCCTGGCGGTCACTTATGACTACGTCAATTGGGACTATGGTGTTCAGTTTAGCTGGCATTTGATCTGTTGGTCTGGCGACCGACTCCAATGGAACAATTTCCAGGATATTCAAGTGGCCAACCAATAATTTAAGTTTGTCTTCTTGAATTAGTCTCGAGGCACCTAGGACTGCTTTCGTCTTCACGCATATCTGCAGTGGAGTCAGATTCGACATTGACTCTATTGCAGCTGCAGGGCATGTTGCCATAGCTCCCGTTATTCCCAAGACAGCCCCTGCAATTTTTGCAATTTGTTTTGAGCCCAGGCTTGTTCCGTTTTTGGCCACCATACTATAGATGCATATGTGACCATGGGTTCAACCACACTTGGTATATGCAATATACCATCCTGGGGTTCAGCCCAGGTTGATGGGCTATTCTATATATAATATTTATATGTGTTGTTCATTACTTAGCAATTTTGGTGGATTTTTAAAGAAAACCTTCGCTGATAGAGAAGTGATTATGTATCATGCATTTGATTTTAGATTGGTATTTAATTTATTGTTGCAACCATATTACCTTTTTTTCCCTCAGGGCTCGTCCGCGGCCTTGCCGCCCCGATAGTACTGCAACCTTCGGTTGATTGTGCATACCCTTAGTCTTACTCCACTCATTCCAAAATCACTGTGCCTTGAACTAGTCTGCACAGCGATTGGTAGGGTGAAGTTTTATATTGCTCTGTCTCCGGTCTAGACTGACCGTAGATCAGTTGTCTTTTGTGGTCCAGAGCTTTACACTCGCACAAGATGTGCTGGGCTGATTCATCCCCCTCGCTGCAGAGTCTGCATGCGAGGTCCCCTTCGAACCGCCCCATTTTATGCAGGTGTTTCTTGGCGGTCATGTGCCCCGTCAAGAGACCTGTTGTGTTTCTGAGCTGTCATCTGCTAATATTTAGCAACTCCACAGCTCTCTTTGAAGTGGTTCCGTCATGTCTGAGCCCTGGACAGTCCGCCCAGTACACCTTGTGTTGGTTTCTGACCCAGGACTTAATGGCTCCCCTGGCAGTGCTCTTTGTCACGCCCAGAGCCGGTTCTGGTCCCATAAATGGTTCTGCTGACCCTCTCTTCGGGAGACTGTTAGCTTCTTCATTGCCTTTGACCCCGGAGTAACCCGGCACCCAGATGAGGGTCACCAGCCAGGAATTTACCCGTGGGCTACTTAGGGCCTTAAAGGCTGTCTGTGGCTATGACGATCCGCTTGTTGGTATAGCCCCTCCTCTTGTTCTCCCGCACACAGCGTACATTTCGGCCTGAAACACCGTTGCATGGGCGCCGAGGGAAATACTATGACTTACCCTCGGTCCTTCCGAGTAAACACCTGCCCCCGTCCCACGCTCCCCACCGGATCCGTCCGTGACACAGACGAGCGCCTCCCGTGCTATGCCCGGCGTCTCCTCCCGCCATGCCTCGCGGTCGGGGATTTCCACTTGTTTTCCCTGCACATTCGCGAAGTCTGACCTCATTTCAAGCATGGGCTCCTTCACGATCTCCTGAATTTTGCAGTGACCCCTGATATATGGGTTGATCTTCAGTCTACCACCATATTACCTTACTTTTTTCGTTTCCTGTATAACGTTACTGATTTTAAAAAACATATCGGAGGGATATACTTGCACTGTATAATACACATAATATATATAAGCGATGCATGTTGTATAAATGAAATGTAACAATTGAACTTTGCATTCTTGTACAGTTGAGAATAATTGGATTGTGGTGCACATTTTGAACTAACATGTAATCATAATAAAATTATTCATTATATCATACTAGTAGGTGCTATAAATAAATATCGCCTAATTTCTCATTATCAACTCCGTTTATTTGTTTATCTAATCATGTAGTGTTTGATTTCAAAGGCGATTATTAAGATCTGCACATGGTGTTGTAGACTGTCATCAAATTAAAAGTTGAGTGGGGTAAATGCCACTACTATTTCGCATAGTGGAAGTTTAGACCATATTTTATAATACAGGATGAAATACAGTATGGTCCGGGTTTTACGATTAGCAAATTTAACAAACTTCTTATTTAACAAGCAAATTTAGATGATTTGAATGGTCTCGTGTAAGAGTCAATGCTAAAATGTTTCTGATTTAACGAGACCGCTTTTTAGGCGATCTCGATTTTAGCGAGGTAATTATTCCGCTGACCTTTCACATTTTTATTGGGGTACACAGATATGCGAAACTAAAAAAGACAGCATTATCTTTGAGTGCATCTTTACCTAAAAATATGACCATTCAGACACACACATGTTTCTTGATTGAGACATGACACTAATCGGTAATAAATTTTACTGTACACAACACAAGAAAAAATATTTATGGGTTTCTCCACTCGGACAATGATCGAGTCCCTCCACTCAGACAATGATCGAGTCCCTCTTAGCACTTGAAATAACTTTCGTTAGTTCGCTACAATTGTACATTTGTGTGGCTTTTTGTTTTTCGTTTAAATCTTGAAATTTGCGCCTTATTCCGATCAGTGTTCGATCACCGCGCGTTTGAGAGAGGTGAATAGAGTCTTGTTTGCACAATGTCGGCGTCCGGTATTAAAAGAGAACGCCTTACCATTGAAGAGAAAATGTCGAGTGAAAACTGAAACTAAAAAAGTGATGTTTGTAGGCAATACGGTATTGCATTGTCTACATTATCAACAATTTTAAAGTGTGAGAATTCTATTGTCCAGGCTAGTGGTTCCAACACTATGGACAAGATGAAAAGTATGGAAACAACTGATATGCAGAACTTGTTTGATTGGTTCAAATGTCAGAGGCACGCAAACATTGCTATAAGTGGTCTATTTCTCCAGGAAAAAGCTGCCCCTCTTAGTAGAGAAATGGGATATGAAGATGGGATCCAGTGTTCTAAAAGTTGGATTTCTCGTTTTATTAAACAAAGGCATTAAATTAATTAAGGAAAAGTTCCTGGGCAAGCGAAATCTGTAAATAAGGAAGTCACATCTGATTGGCTTTGAAATATCCGAGGAATATCAGGCATGTGATGCAAACTAGGCAGGACCTTTTTTTACAAAATGTTGCCGGACAAAACTAAAATTCAAAAACGAAATATGTGATGGTGGGATGTTATCCAAAGAGCGACTGACTACTAGTTTGTGTAAATTATGATGGTTCTGAGTTTTGAAGACTATTGTTACTGACAAAGCACAAAAACGAAGATGTTTTAAAAATGTAAAGAGTTTGTCAGTGAAATGACGGTTCTCAGTTTCGAAGACTATTGTTACTGGCAAATCACAAAAACTAAGATGTTTTAAGAATGTAAAGTTTGTTGGTGAATTATGTTGCTAAAAAAATAAAAAAGCTTGGGTCACTGGCAATATTTTTAAAACTGAAGTAGAAGAATGACATAGAGAACTGGAAAGAAAAATAGAAAAATTTTGCTTGTGGTGGATTGTGCAGCACTCCACAATTGATGAGTTTGAAGAACGTCAAACTGGTTTTTGTGCCACCTCACACCACATCTGTACTGCAGCCTTTAGATCAGGGAATGATCAACTCTCTGAAATATAATTACAGGAGACAACTCGTTATGAAAATAATTGACAACATGGGCAAGAATCAGTGTCAATTTTCGGTAAATGTCCTCGAAGCTTTTCGTCTCCTTGATAGTGCATGGAAAAATGTCTCACAAAAAACGGTACAAAACTGGTTCAGGCATGCTGGTTTTCATTTTAAGCATAGAAATGAATACGTTGAGGGTGAATTGCATTTCTTAATTATACTGTTGGTTGACTTCCCGTAACAATAGAAAAACATACTACATATGTCAATGTAGGAACTATTCCATACTTCTTATGCCGGGTCCAGACCAAGCAGACAAAAAGTGAACACGATTTTGAGACAAAAACACGACAAAATTTTAGGTATTCAGACAAGACAAAATTGAGACAAACTGTCCACACCACAAGGACAAATGTGCAACAAAATTCAGTTGTTGCGAATCAATTGTTTAACCATGTGGCGTTTCCACCAGGAAGAAAATTTAAAAACTGCAGATTTATTGCTAGCCGCCAGTTGTTATATCTTTCTTTCCACGCAAACGTTTTTGGATGAGACCAAGCTTAAAAAAGCGAGAAAGTTATTCCATAAATAAATTGTTAGTTCAGTTACGTGAGGATGATATTGGACTAAGTGGTGAGATTCGTTCAAGCTTTAAGAATTTTCTAAGAATGTCCACCGAAGATTATATATTATATTCCTTGTTGGTCCTGCAGTTGCCAAAAGAACTACAGAAATGTTATAAGTGTAACAGAATGCTCTCTGTACTTCTTCTATTCATTTGCAAGTATTTTGTGTGTTCCACTTTTTTCCCCAGACATTTTTCTCAGACACTAGTACTTCACTACACAACAACATAACAGAACTAAATATGTGCGATTTTCCACTGTTCTATTGGTCTCCTACTCTTGTTAGCGCACACCGTCCACATCGCGCCGACAACTTGTAAAATATGCAGACAAAACAGAGACCCTTTGATCTTTACCGACTCGAGACGGGACTTGCAACTGTCTCCGAATTTGGAAACAAAACAAAAATAACACAAAAATATTGCATTTAATAATTTTGTGTTTGTAAATATTGTCATAAAAATAACAAGAAAAATTTACAAAACTTGTCAGGATAAACTAATTTTCCTTTAACTAAAAAATATGAGTTGATAATGAGATTTTTTTTTATTGAAGACAACAACCATAGAAACATAATTTTATAATAAGTTACTCTAAAATTTTAATTCGATGATTCTTACATAACTTTGTTAAAATTTATTTATTATGTCTACCTATGATAAGCACTTTGCAAACTTAATTTTATGCAGGTGTTTCTTGACGGCCATGTGTCCCGTCAAGAGACCTGTTTTGTTTCTGAGCTGTCCTCTGCTAAGATTTAGCATCTCCACAGCTCTCTTTGAACTGGGTCCGTCAATTATTGACTTCCCATGTCTGAGCCCTGGACAGTCCGCCCAGTACACCTTTTGTTGGTTTCTGACCCAGGACTTAATGGCTCCCCTGGCAGTGCTCTTTGCCACTCCCAGAGCTAGTTCTGGTCCCATAAATGGTTCTGCTGACCCTCTCTTCGTGAGACTGTCAGCTTCTTCATGAGGGTCACCTCATTCTGCCCAGCCAGGTCGCTCGTCTCGTCTCGGCACTCACTCACCAGCCAGGAATTTACTCGTGGGCTACTTAGTGCCTTAAGGGCTGCCTGGCTGTCTGTGGCTATGAGGATCCGCTTGTTGATGTAGCCCCTCCTCTTGTTCTCCCGCACACAGTGCAGGATGGCGTACATTTCGGCCTGTCAGGCATCGGTTACATTATCATTAGTAAATACGTTCAAATGTCAAATCATTTCACACTGCCATGTACTGATTCAAATTTATGTGAAATTTAGATGTTTTACTTAAAATGGTGTCATTTTGTAAAACTAATTAAAAAACCGACGTTGGACACTATTGATGGAATTTTAACAGAAGCAGATTCACCCACAAAAACAATAACTGAGAGTGATGCACATAACACTCTTATTAGTTTTGTTGTTTTTGGGGTAATTCTTGTTTTATGTTATTTAATCCCTTCTTTTTTTGCTTCATTACATGGGGAGGTGTTTCTTTTTGGGTATATTGAACCCTAGTATCTTTTCTTTTACAATCTGTATCAATTGGTGGATTTAGAGAAGTTTTTGTGTTATAGCATCTGTCGGAAATATATTGAGACTGACTGACGCAAAATGTGACATTCTTATTGTAAACAGATGTAAGTACACTAAAAAGAGATAAACTTAAACACAGTTCAAACAAAATTAAGGAATAATCTTGCTAATCAGCATGATCAAAAGCTATAATTTGTAAATAAACACAACATTTACCTCTGGATTTTGCAACATTGTTTTGTACATTGATTTCTTTTTTATTTACGATCTCCAGTACTTGAAATAACAGTCTCCATTCAATTTGTATTTGAAGACCCGTTTATTTGTATAAGTTATAGTTAGAATTATAAAATCATTAAAAACTTTATTTTTTAATCGAATGTAAGACTTTGAAAGTTAGTTGTCTGAATAAAAAGAAAAACATTTTGTAAAATTAATGTTTCTATAGTTTGTTGTCTTAATTACCACTTTACTCTGCCCGTCGTGTCCTTCAATAATATAACTCATGATAGTGTAAACATTTGCAGCAACAAGAGCAGGATCCAACCAACCTCTACATTGCAAATTTGCCCCAGAACTACAAGGAGTCTGACTTGGACAATATGCTTTCCAAACATGGACAGGTAACGTATTCTTTACTTAATTGGTGTTCTGTATTTTCAATTGTACAGTATTGTACAAATTAATTAAATCACAATTGTTATAATAAAATCGTTCATTTCTTATAATTTCGTAATATTACATAATCAATTATATAGAAAATATGGCCTCATTTTCGGCATCAGTAACTGCTTTTGCAAATTAACAAGAGTTTTTGTATAACATACTATGTTAACGATAATATAGATATCTGCACGGGCACTGCTCAGAGGAGCTTTCCTCCATAATTCCCCCACCTGCTGCCCCCAGCAGATCTACCAGGGAAACAGAGCGAATGCATCCTTTTACTGTCCAGGTCACCAGACATAGAACATCTTGTTATGCCCGCTCTTTTGTCCCGAGGACTTCCAAGTTGTGGAATTCCTTGCCGGCACATGTTTTTCCTTCTCCTCCGAACCTCCAAACCTTCAAGTCCAGAATTAACAAGTTGCCTCTTTCCTCCTTGTCAACACCCACGGTACGATAGTATTTAGGCTGTAAGCCCTCGTGGTGTGTTGTTGACATTAAAAAAATAATAATAATAATAATGCCAGTGCTGACTTGATAAAACTTGAAGGTTCCATGGTTTAAATCATCAGTTGCTAGTAACACAGGTGTTAATGTGTTACAACATTCTTTTTCCCAGTTTGTAGAAACTCCTTATTAACAGACAGTTATCAGAGGTCCTGTTATACCAATACCAGTTTGTAATCTTTGTAATGTATAATTAGTTTACATAATCTAGCTTTATAAATGGCCCACAAGATTTCAAGGAGATTTAGATCTGATTAATTCGCGGGCCAATCTGTGAGTTATCCCCTTCTCCTGGAAATGCTTCCAAGATTTCCTTTTCATTTGTGGCATGAGTCTAATTGAAAAGTCTTTCCTTCTTGAGGACGACATTTTTTCAGTTCTTTGTGCAGTTCTAACAATTTTTTTTTAAATTGTTCATTTTTCCTTAGATTGGCATTGCAGATGCAGAACATTTTTTTTGCTAGGTATTTTACAATTTGGTTAATACAAAGGACCCTCGTGTAAAAAAAACAGCCACAGAACGTTTACTTGACTAGATGTTTTACAATTTGGTCAATATGAGCTAAAATCAGTTATTTTGATATCTCATGAGCAATTTAGATTGTTGTCTGTTAATGACTAAGTGAATCTTGTCTCTAAAAAAAGACGTTTCTAGATTTCTGTAGTTCATCTGACAGAGAAGCCTTTTCTTTTCATACAATTTGTTAAGAGTTGCTTCTTTTATTATTTAATAGCTCTTCTACCAGATTCTAACAGTTGTCAAGAATAATCACCCAGCTACTGCTAAGTCTTTTTGCAGCTCATGGCTTTTTTCATCTGCTTAATTTTTCTGTTTTGTAGTCACAGCTGTCATCTATCTCTTGGTCACATCTTCCTTTTTCTCCCACAGTTATTTTTTGATCACTTTATCTGATCCTGTCTTACTTTTCTGTTACAAACTATTGCTTACTACATGCTATGTGTGGCATACATGTATGTTTACTTCATCTCGCATTTCTTAGGCATTTTATTCAGTGCACAAGACCGACTAAACAAACTCACTAATGCTATTGTTGAATCTTGGAAATATAAACAGTGGTCTCCAAATAACAATGTTCTAAACAGAATTTGAGGTTATGTGTATGTTCTTCTATCTATTGGCCTTTGTATGCTACCCAGCCAATGGTCACTGTATTATTTGTTCTATACTTGTCTAGAGCAATTCCTCCATTGCCCAATGTCATTTCCACTAATTTAACTCCATGGCAAAATACAAGTGTTAGAATAACACAATGGCAATCATACGCCTTTCTCTCCCATGTGTCTTGTCTTTAAAATATTCATTATTTTATGATTCTCAAAGTTTGATATGCAATTCTGGTTAATGTTCCTGTTGTTGTTGTATTATTTAAACACTGATATAGTTTAACACTTCATTTATTGTACCGACTACTACATTAATTTTAAATAATTATATTATACATATTACACATTATTAGTACTTACTGCTAATTACTAACTGTATCTAGGTTCGTGTGTCAATGCGCAGCTGCCTGGCAAGTACACATAGCTTCTGCCAGGAACAGCATTGCCAAGTCTAACATAAGATACATCTCCCCTCTTTAAGTGAATACTACAAAGCCCGTCTAGTAGGCCTTTTTATTGCACGACCAGATCTGGACATCTGATTATGAGAGTTCAGGGTGCGCTGTGCAAGTGTGGGTTCACTGCCAGATTGAATCAGAGTTGGGAGCTTATTCTATTCTATACTAGTGTTTTTGTGTTTAGGCACTTACTACCTGATTTACACATCCCCTTTTGCACAATATGGTCACAATCAGGATTTTCACAGTGATTGGGATCCAACTCATTAACAGACTCTTTTAAATCATACCTATTTCTTTTGATCTGATTACCTTTACAGTCGTTAACCCTGTAAGACCTTGGATTTTCAGACACATCAGGCTTCCTATGATTATTCACATGATTGAATACAGTTACATTTTGATTAGGTTATAAAGCTTTCAATACAGTGGCAGTCTTACTAAAATAACTTTCATTTCGGTTCTGCCTAAACTCAAGACGGTTCTTTACAGTCTCACACAGTACAGGTTTCAATTACTCTACAGACACTGGTGATTTAGTTTTGCACATGCGGCTCATTAACAAATGAATTTTTGAAAAATTTTAGGGGGGAATTCCGATATTGCATTAATGCGTCATACATATCCTTGCCCTCCTCCAGTGATCTCTTAAGCTACTTTTTTGCAATGGCAACTGCTTTTGCCGCTAAACCATTAGATCTAGGATAATTAGGGCTTCGTAAAACACGGTCGAAATTCCACTCCTTTGAAAATGCTTTTAAAAAGGCTCAACGTAACAAGCGGGTCTGGACGTCCAAATTTTTGAAAAAACACATTTTATCTTTTGAATAACTTTGACTGCAGATTTGTCATGTTACAAGACCAACTCCAACCAGTTTGAGTAAGTCACCATAATGACAAGGTAAAATTTATTACCATAGGAGATATGACAAAAGCTTCTGTCTTGAATTTTTCAGATTCTACATTTTTTTCACGTAGTTTTCAATGTCCTGTGACATGCATGACCAGTAGAAACTCTGCCTAGGACGTGCCTTTACCTTTTCAATGCCTAAATGACCCTCGTGTAGTCTTATTAGAATTTCTTTTCCTAGCTCTTTTGGGACAGCCAGTTTGGTATTACAAAAACAACAGTTCATCAGAGATAGATAATTTATATTTAAGCTTATAAAGATGGCGTACAAAATTTGAACTTGATCTTTGCTAGCGGCCTAATCAGTTTTCACAAAATTGATTACACTCAATGTCATTTTTTCTTGAGATTTTAAACAAATTCTTTTTTTATAAGATATTAGCAAATGGTTTGATAAAGCATGAACATTATATTCTCAATCTATGTTACTAGAGTTCTCAGATTTCGTCAAAAAAGCACAAGACAACGTATTGGCAATAAATAAATACTTCCCCGGCTTATAAGTTACTTTAAGATCATACTTTAAGAATCTTAATAGCATTCATTGAAGTCTAGGGGATGCACAATATCAACTCTACAATAAACCATTGCTTTTTGCAACGTTAACTTCGGTTCTCTCAACAGCAACGACTTATCCCGTATTCCAATGCCAATTCTATTCGTAACAATGTCATTTTGGTCCTTGTTATCTGTTGATTTTACTGCAATCTTTAACGCTTTCACAAAGTTATCAAAGCTTTGGCCTTCTTTGTAATTTATTGAATTAAAAACATATCTCTCAAAGATCAAATTTTTTCTGGTGGCACAATGAGACTCAAACTTATCTTTTATAGATGCTAGTGACTTTCTCTGTCTCCGTTTAACATAAAGGAATGATATAACTCTAAAGCATCTTTACCAATTATGCTCAAAAATACTGCAAACTGTTTTGTATCGTCTTTTTAATTTAACCCTGTTGCTGTCAGAAATAGCTCAAATATCTTTTATAGGTGCTAGTGACTTTCTCTGTCTCAGTTTAACATAAAGGAATGATGTAACTCTAAAGCATCTTCACCAATTATGTTTAAAAATACTGCAAACTGTTTTGTATAGTCTTTTTCATTTAACCCTGTTGCTGTCAGAAATAGCTCAAATATCTTTTATAGATGCTAGTGACTTTCTCTGTCTCCGTTTAACATAAAGGAATGATATAACTCTAAAGCATCTTCACCAATTATGCTCAAAAATACTGCAAACTGTTTTGTATCGTCTTTTTCATTTAACCCTGTTGCTGTCAGAAATAGCTCAAATATCTTTTATAGATGCTAGTGACTTTCTCTGTCTCCGTTTAACATAAAGGAATGATGTAACTCTAAAGTATCTTCACCAATTATGCTCAAAAATACTGCAAACTGTTTTGTATCGTCTTTTTCATTTAACCCTGTTGCTGCCAGAAATAGCTCAAATTTCTGACTGAATTTTTTCCAATTTTCCGCTACATTACCATCCAACCTTAGCTGGTCAGGTGGCTTAAATAATCCTTCTATTTCTCCAGGTTACAGAACTAATTTCCAGCCCACGTGTTTCTCCGTATTTTACAATTAATTTCCAGGGGCACAATTTATTCATTCCTTGCTCAATCTAGCAAACCTGACATGTATTATTTAAACACTGATATAGTTTAGCACTTCATTTATTGTATTGACGACTACAGTAATTGGCATATAATTACATTGTACACATTACACATTATTAGTTCCTACCGCTAATTATAACTAACTGTATTTAGGTTCGTGTGTCGATCCGAAGCTGCCTGGCAAGTACACATAGCTTCCGCCAGGAACAGCATTGCCAAGTCTAACCTATGATACAGTTGTGATCTTGAACAGTTTGTAGTATGGCTTTTACCACAAAGCACACAATTTACTATATTGAAGTGTTATTTTTTTAACTACGTTCATTAAATTTGACTCTTCAGTCTGTTTATGTTCGTACAATTTTTAAGAACACCTTCCAAACAAGCTTTGGCAGTTATTTTAAGTATTGTACCTAGAAGCTAAAATGAAGGTTTTCCATTTCATGATTTGTCTAGGATATATTTTGGATAATCTTGTATTTAGTGTGCAATAATAATATAGCAATCTTTATTTATTTCTACTAAATTTCAGGTTATCTCAACTCGCATATTGCGTGATTCCGTAGGCGTTTCTAAAGGCGTGGGTTTTGCTCGTATGGACAGCAAGGAACGATGTGAAGAAATCATTCAGCTCTACAATAACAAGACCTTACCTGGATGTAAAGAGCCTCTCTTAGTGAAATTCGCCGACGGTGGCAATAAGAAGAAGATGTATAAAAATAACGACAACCCCAAAATATGCTGGGACATGAGAGATAGCATGGCCTCAGCAGTGGGATACGATCCGACAGCAGCTGCAGCAGCTGCACTTAGCCAAAATGGAGTATCAGCACAGCACATGATGCCCGTAGTGTCTGGTTGTAGAAGCTTCAATCAGGTACATAAAATGTTTATTTAATTTATATATATATATATATATATATATATATATATATATATATATATATATATATATATATATATATATATATATATATAACCGCTAATTTTGTTGCGCCCATAACTGTGATTTCACACTAGTAAAACATATTGTCAAAAAAAATCCAGATTCCTTAAAAGTTGGACACTGCTGTCATTGTATCAGTATTTATATGTTCGTGTACATTATAATATGTGCCATACAAGTAGGCTCCAGTTTGTGCTTAATTGCAGTTGCAATTTTTAAATAGTCCAAAATATAGGTAAATGCCAAATACTTTCGACACACTCTCATTAATCTAATTGTAGGAAATCTTTAGTTACTTACAATTTCATTTGGCTGCTAACATTTAATTTGCATTGCTACTTCAAACATTCAGCTCTTAGGTAAGGCAAAATAACAAAAACATTAGTCTAAACTACCTTCAGTAAATAAAAGGAGAAGGCAAATAAATTCATCCTGCTTAAAACAAGCAGTATATGAGAAATTGAAGAAAATAATAAATAAATTACAGAATGGATATAAATTTAATTGTAGCACCATAACAGCACTGACCCAAGTAGAAACAATAACAGAGGGTTTTTATAAAATGCCTTGAGCAAAGCATTTGATACAGTGTCACATCACATACTAAAAGAAAAAATTATTTATTGGGGAATAAGAGGAGTAGCCATTTTGCTCTTATTTAAAAGAATCAGCGTGGCTCGATATAGTTAAAGGAGTTCCCCAGTGATCAATACTTGGGCCACTTTTTTTTTGATGTATGTCCAATGATTTACCCAAGAATGTATTGTCAAGCAGTACCTGTCTTTAGCAACTGTATTTTGCACAACCTATGACACAGAAACAATGAGTCAAACTCAAGAATGATTTGAAGCAAATCAGCTCGTGGCGAACTCAAATATAAATAACAATAATTATAACATTAACAACAAAACACTTACAGGAAGTAAAGAAAGTAAAATTTCTGGGTATCACACTCTGGGGATTTACTAGGTATATACACATACAAATTGCTTAACAGATGAGATGAATGATGGAGATAGCTGACTATGTGGCTGCCAGATTGGCTTATTTTGGTAATTTTCATAGCGTGGATTCGTATGAAAGATTAATAAGTTTGGGAACTATCACCTGAAATGCATTCTCGTGTTTTCGAGGCAAATGTCACGAATTTTTCGTGAGGCGTGGTTCACTTTAGTTCACCTTTTTCCGTTCTCTGACTTCCTAAAAGTATTTTACTAACAATTTTATCCTTTTGATTCGCTGTCGTTGCATTAATATTTGTAAACATTTGAAAATGATTTGTGTGCCTCAATAATGTAGAAATTTCTGAATCTTTTCTGCGGGAATATCTTTGGTTTTTTAGTAAATGTCCAGTACCTTGACCAATAAGTGATTTTAATGAAATTTTACATAACGACGCAGTTTTGTGTGTGGATGACCAAAATGGCAACCAAAATTAGGGCACATGCCTATTTTCCGAGATATCGTCATTTTTTACTCCAAAAATTTTCATCATTTTCATGAATTTTGAGATCAATTCATCACTCATTATCACTCTAAACACAGTATATCACCAAATTGTAACGTACCTGTTTGATGTTTTCCATTTTTGCCACATAATTTCCTCAAAAATACAGAGAAACCACATGAAAGTTCAATTGGTATGCAAATATCAAATTTAACCAACACGAAGTTGTCGTTACGTACGTCAGGTGTATTCGTATTAGACGAGCGTCTCACGACAGTAATTAATATGGCTCGCAAAAGTAATTGACCTGACTGCCTTGACATCAGTTTACTGATGATTACTTTTTCTCCCCCCCTTTTCCTGCTTGTAGCTTTTACTTATGCACTCTGATGTCACGGCAGGTTAGGAAGGTTAGTTGACAGGATTGTGCTTAAATAGCACCTCAGGGAAATCTTTTATTTTGTTAAAACTGCAAAAGACTCAAAGAGTTGCAGCCATGTTAATTACTGTTTCGAGACCCTCGTGCTAATTTGTGTTGGTTTTTTTCCTCCTTGTTTTCACAAGTAACGGCGAAATATTTACACAGAACTACACTATATTCGTGTTATTTCAAGGGTTTTAGATCCAAAAAGTAAATGAAACTACTATTACTATGAATGTTTCTAAGTGTTGTGTAATGTCCTTCATTCGAAATAAGCACCCAATTATTTTCAGATACAATATAGGAGGGCTTTCACTTGATAGCCATAGGTCAGTTAGCCACCTTGGAATTGTTTTCGATAGTACTCTATCTTTTAAACCACACTATAAGCAGACTGTCTGTTCTGCTTACAACATTGGATATCTGATAAGAAACAGCAAATATTTCTCACTGACTGACACCCTCTCCCTGCTCCTTCACTGTTTGGTTAGATCCTGACTTGAATATGGCTCAGTTGTGTGGTATCCTACTTACGAGATACATGTGGCGAATCTAGAGTCAGTGCAAAGGAAATTTCTAAAATGTTTCAGTTTTCGTGAGGATAATCAATATCCTTCTATTGGTTTTCCTCAGGAAAATTTACTTCTTCACTTTAATCTGCAGAGTCTGGAGAAGCGCAGGCAGTGCAATTTCATTATAATTTTATACAAATCGGTTAGTTCTGTGTTTGACTCCCCAAACCTGCTTCAGCAACGTAATTTCAAGGTGCCTCATGTTGCAGCACGCTTTCCTGGCACATTCTATCTCCAGAGTGCTCGTATGCACTTGCTGCGATCGTCTCCAATTTAATGTGCAATGATTACTCTGTACTGCAAGAAATCCTGGATATCTTCTCATGTAATATATCAGAGATAAAAATGTTTTTCAGAGGGATGTAATTTGTGAAACTCTCTTTTGTGTAGTTTGTTTGATTACTGCATGGTTACTTTGTTTTATGTATCAGCCCATCCTTAATTTGGCTTTTAAGCTGTTGAATGGTGTATGAATAAATACGTGAATACATAAATAAATGAATATGTAAATAAATTACTTGTGGTACAGTGGTATGTGACACATATAGCAGTGTCATGTATGGCTGTATGCATAACCTTTCAATATATATGTAATGTGTTTAACAGAGTGGGAATAAAATGACAGTTTCAGTTAATACTGGACAATGGAGATTGATGTTTCATTTTACAACACGTTCCCGTAATAAAATCTATTAACAATAATATAACATGGCGCAATCGGTATAAAAAAAAAAGATTAGTTAAAAATTTAAACAATATTATATACGGAAAGCTAAAAATCAGTGAAAACTTTATTATTATGGATATAAAAGGTCCAGCACCCATGTGCCTGTCAGGCAATATGGCCGAGAATTGGAAAGTGTGGTTACTAAAATTTCGTAACTACTTAAAAGCTGCGGAATTAAAAAAAAAAGTGAAGGTATGCTTTGTGCCCAATTACTACATTTCTTAGGTGAAAATGCAATTTCCATTTTCACGACTTTTAAAATACCCGAAGACGAAAAAGACAAATTAGAGCCACTAATACGAAGATTCCAAGAATATTTTGTTCCAAAGAAAAATATTGTATTTGAACGTTACAAATTTTTAACGTATAGACAAGTTAATGAATCAACTGATCAGTTTATAACGGAACTAAAAAACAGAGGAGCCCAAAGTGAATTAGGCGAGCTTCAAGATGAATTAGTTAAAACTATGCTGATAATTGGTATAAAAGACGACAGTTTACGAGACCAATTACTCGAGAAACCAGACTTAAAATTGGAGAAAGTCATAGAATTCTGTGTCATGGCAGAAAACACCAGGCAACAAAGTATGGAAATGAAAAACAAAAGAGATCACTTGGAAGTAGACCTAGTAAAGAAAACATATGTACCAGAGAATGTCAATAAGTTCAAGAGCATACAACAGGGAAACAACCACAGCACTTTACCAATATCACCATCCACAAATTATGCAGATGCAGGACCAGCATATGGCAACCAGGTACGGCATGTCAGCAATCTAGTGTCACAGAAGACCTGCAGCAGATGTATGAGGTTACATGCACGAAACAACTGTCCAGCATATGGTAAGAAATGTACTCTCTGCAACAAAATAAATCATTTCGCAGCTGCCTGTCGATCCATTTTAAATGTGAATATAGTAAACATGAATAATGATACTGATTTTGAAAACTATTCTGATAATAATATATTTACCATAGATGAAATTACAGATAATGTTGATAATGAATGGACCACTGTAATATATATTAATATTTTTTCTTTAAATGTAAAAATAGATTGTGGTGCAAAAGTTAATTTAATTTCCAAAAAACAACTAGATGAAATAAATTTAAATCTTTATAATAAAATAACAAAAACAAACGATATATTAATGACATACACAAAACAAACGATTCCAGTTTTAGGGAAAATTAATCTCGATATTAAATACAAAAATAAAATGTATACTTTAGATTTTTATATCACAAAAGATAATTTTCAGTCTATCTTAGGTCTAAATAGCAGCACTCGGTTGGGCATAATAAAAAGAATAGACGATATTGACTCAAATAATTGTGTAATAGATAAGATGATTTTTGAGTATAAAGATGTTTTTCAAGGTATAGGTAACATAGGTACTCCTTATCATATAGAATTAGAAGAAGGTGCTAAACCGATAATACAACCGATTAGAAAAATTCCATTTGCCATTGAAACTGAAGTTAAAAAGTGTTTAGATGAGATGGAGCAACACAAAATTATAGAAAAAGTAAGTGGTAGCACTGAATGGTTAACCGGATTTCGCATTTGTCTTGATCCAAAGGATCTTAATAAAGTAATTAAAAAGCAATACTGTAAAATTCCTACCATTGATGAAATATCTTCTAAACTGCGAAATGCAAAGTTTTTTACAACTTTAGATGTCACATCAGGTTTCTGGAACATTCCGCTAGATGAAGAAAGTAGCAATTTATGCAGTTTCGGTACAATCTTTGGTACCTATAAATTTTTACGCTTACCTTTTGGCATAAAAACAGCCAGTGAAATATTTCAAGAAAGATTTAGCCAAATATTTCAATTAGAAGGTGTAGCTATCTATATAGATGATTTACTGATATGGGGTAAAACACAAGATGAGCATAACGACAGACTAAATAAAGTTTTAGAAATTGCACGTCAAAACAATGTAAAATTCAATAGAGAAAAATGTAAATTTAATAAGAGAGAAGTAACATATTTAGGGTATAAATTTGCAGAAAACGGAATGTCTATAGACGAAGAAAAAATTGAGGCAATAAGAGATATGCCAGTCCCTAAAAATAAAAAGGACGTCCAAAGACTTTTAGGTCTTATCACATATGTAGGCAGGTTTATAAATAATTTGTCAGAAAAAACAAAACCACTACGTGATCTTACAAAAAATGAAACTATATTCAGTTGGCAAAAGGCTCATGAAGATGTTTTTAATGAACTAAAAAAAATAATAATTTCAAATAATGCTTTACAATATTTTAATCCAGAAGAAGAAACAGTAATCTCCGTAGATGCTTCAAAATACGGTTTGGGAGCAGTGCTTTTACAAAATAACAAACCGTGTGCCTATGCATCTAGGGCTATGACAGAGACACAGACAAGATATGCCCAAATTGAGAAGGAGTTGCTTGCAGTATGCTTTGGAGTAGAAAAATTCTATCAGTTTGTATTTGGTCGTAGATTCATAGTGGAAACCGACCATAAACCATTAATAAACATTTTTCAAAAACCTCTTAATACATGCCCTGCTAGATTACAAAGAATGCTACTGTCATTACAAAAATATGATATAAATTTAATTTATAAACCAGGCAAAGAATTAATCATCGCTGATAGTTTATCACGAGCTAACATAAAAAAAGAATATAATGATAATAAAGATATAGAAGCTCAAGTTTGTTTAATAGAACAGAATATCCCAATAACAGATGAAAGGTTGCAAGAACTGAAAAAACTATGTGAAACAGATGAAGAAATGAAAACCTTGAGGAGGTATATCAGAGATGGTTGGCCCAGAAATAAAACAAAGGTACCTTATGCAATACGCCCTTATTATAAATTAAAAAATGAAATAACTGAAGCTAACGGTTTAATTTATAATAATCAAAGAGTTATTATTCCAGCAGAAATGAGAAACAGAGTCCTAAAGTGCATTCATCAAGGCCATTTTGGTACAACTAAGTGTCTACAACGAGCACAAGACTCTGTATACTGGCCGGGAATATCAAACCAAATAGAAAATCTTGTAAGTAAATGTCACGTTTGCCAAACATTTGCCAATTCCAAACCCAATGAGCCATTACAAACACATGAATTTACAAATAAGCCTTGGGATAAAGTAGGTCTAGATCTATTTGAATTCAATCATGAAACTTTCCTACTTGTAGTGGATTATTATTCTAAATACATAGAAGTAATTGGACTAAAAAATAATCTGTCATCAGAAAATATTATAAATAAATTAAAAAGCATATTTGCTAGACATGGTATCCCTAATATAGTAATATCTGATGGAGCACCAAATCTAACTAGTAAAAAATTTCAAGATTTTGCTAATGCATGGAATTTTAAACATTTTACTTCTTCACCCTATCACCAACAGGCAAACGGTCTAGCTGAACGCAGTATACAAACTGTAAAAAATATGATGAAAAAATGTCTTCAAAATGGGGAGGATATATACCTCTCATTATTGGCGTATCGAAATACCCCTGTATATAACTCATATACACCTTCCCAAATTTTAATGTCGCGTTTATTAAGAGATGATGTTCCAAGACATCCCATCAAACTGGATCCAAAAATAATAAACAAAAAACTATTCCATAATAAAATAAATTATGCTCAGGTATCATACAAAAGCTACTATGACAAAAATGCTCATACAAGAATGCCACATAACCCGGGTGACAACATTTGGTACCAAGATAGACCAAAGACTAACTGGAAACCAGGAAAAATAATCAAAAAAATTAAAGATAGAACATATACAATTGAAAGGGAAAATGGGTCAGTATTTACACGTAATAGTAAATTCATAAAACCAAACTCGTCAACTACGAACATACCATTTAAAAGAAATGATGATTATATATCACATTTATCAGATGATAACCAAAATGTGGTTGATCACAGTAACCAAAATAATATGTTAATCGAGAACAGTGTCATCACAAACAATGATTGTAATCATAATAGTGATAATAATATTAACTACTATGTAACACGATATGGAAGAATATCAAAGCCTCCAAATATATTAGATTTATAGTGTTATTATAATAAGTCAAAACAATGTTAAATTCTTAGCTTTATTGAGTATTATTTAGTTTTAACTATTTTGTTAATTATCTTTTATTTTAAATAAAGAAGGGGGATGTGGTACAGTGGTATGTGACACATATAGCAGTGTCATGTATGGCTGTATGCATAACCTTTCAATATATATGTAATGTGTTTAACAGAGTGGGAATAAAATGACAGTTTCAGTTAATACTGGACAATGGAGATTGATGTTTCATTTTACAACACGTTCCCGTAATAAAATCTATTAACAATAATATAACATTACTGTTCAAAACAATTTAACCTCAAAATGCATTTTGGACGTTCACAACAGAATGACAGATAATGATCTACAACTCCATTCTAACATCATCAATCAGTGTTGCTACTGCAAAATGTGTTAAAAAGTATTGCCAGGATTAAAATATCAAAACAACTGGCCATAGAAATAAATTTATATGCGTATTGAGAGTGACTGAATTTAATGGGCAAAACTATAGTGTAACCCTGCAACCCATGTGTTTTACATACATCTAATGACATTTAGTTATACGAAAGACAAATGATTATACAAATTAACTTACGCTAACTGTTGTTTATTCAGTTAAAATGTCTATACAAATTTATGATTTTGTAGAATTATTTCGTGTGGCTTATCACATTTTTCTCTTGCAGTTTACTGGCTACCCAGCACCAGCAACTTCATGGGTACCACACGGTTATGCTGTTATGCAGGCACCCATGCCCGCAGTAGAAGAAACTTATAACCTTACTGGTCATATGGCTGCACCATACAAAAGCGATGGTCAGACTGCTAGGGGAATCCCGGTTATGCTGCCTTCACCTGAAGCTACTTTACAATATAATGTTGTCCCACAGGTATATTATGAAGGTTTTTTTATTAATATCATAACATTTACTTGAGAAAATAAGTTAGAAATAAGGATAATATAAATGCATCTTTTGCTTAATTAGTTTTATCAAATGGAATTTAAATCTGTGTGTGTTTTGTTTCTTTAACGTCGGCCTATTTCTGCGACTATGGCCAACCACCGGCGCCAAGGAGCAGTTTCACCTGACTATTCTACCACCAAAACTCTGTACAAGTCTATGGAATTACACAGTGAATCCCAGATTGTCGCTCTAGACATATCCAAAGCATTCGACCAGGTTTGGCACGCAGCGCTGCTTAATAAACTACCGGCCTATGGCCTACCACCAAAACTCTGTACGTGGACAGCAAATTTCCTCTCCAACCGGAGCATTTCTGTTATCGTGGATGGCCATTTCTCTAAACTGTATCCAATTAATGCAGGAGTCCCTCAAGGTTCAGCTTTAGCCCCTACCTCGTTTCTTCTCCACATCAATGACCTCTTCTCTAGCACATCCAAGCCAGTTCACAGTTACGCGGATAACAGCACCCTCGACTCAAATATACAATATTCTAAGCCTGTCTCTTTAGCCCAATTAGATGAGGATCGCAGACTTATGGAGGGTTCTGTCTGTGTGGATCTCCAAAAAATATTAGACTGGGGAAGTAGAAATCTTGTACAATTCAACTCCACCAAATCTCAGTCTTGTATTCTATCTCATAAGAGATACGCCAGCCCTAGACCCATCACAATGAACAACCAAGTTATTCAAAGTAATGAGTCCTTTTCACTTGTTGACATTTCTGTGGATTGAAATCTCAATTGGCACCAACATGTCACATCAGTTGCAGAAGCGGCTGCTAAGAAATTAGGTTTCCTCTTCCGGGCTCGAAAATACTTTTCACCAGCTAATCTCTATACCTTATATAATTCACAAATAAGGCCAAACCTCGAATGCTGCTCCGACATATGGGGTGCCGCTGCCTCTTCTACACTCGCTATCCTGGACTCCATTCAGAAGAGAGCCATCGGTGACTCTACCCTCACCCAAAGGCTGCCATCCCTTGCCCACCGTCGTGCTGTTGGTGACCTCTCTCTCTCTCTCTCTCTTTTATAGATATATGCACGGCCACTGCTCAGAGGAGCTTTCTTCCCTAGTTCCTCCACCTGCTGCCCCCAACAGATCTACCAGGGGAACAGAGCGAATGCACCCTTTTACTGTCCAGGTCACCAGACATAGAACATCTTGTTATGCTCGCTCTTTTGTCCCGAGGACTTGCAAGTTGTGAAATTCCTTGCCGGTACATGTTTTTCCTTCTCCTCTGAACTTCCAAACCTTCAAGTCCGGAATTATCAGTTGCCTCTGACCTGACCTGACCTGACCTGACCTGACCTGACCTGACCTCTCTCTCTCTTTTATAGATATATGCACGGCCACTGCTCAGAGGAGCTTTCTTCCCTAGTTCCTCCACCTGCTGCCCCCAACAGATCTACCAGGGGAACAGAGCGAATGCACCCTTTTACTGACCAGGTCACCAGACATAGAACATCTTGTTATGCTCGCTCTTTTGTCCCGAGGACTTGCAAGTTGTGAAATTCCTTGCCGGTACATGTTTTTCCTTCTCCTCTGAACTTCCAAACCTTCAAGTCCGGAATTATCAGTTGCCTCTTTCCTCACCCACAGTACGATAATATTTATACTGTGAGCCCTCGTGGAGTCTTGTTGAAATAAGAATTAAAAAAAAAATCCTGGAAATTTTGACACACCGCTGCCTTTCTGTAAGGAGGGTAGGGATATTTAACGTGCCCAACATCGCATAGACACAGGGCCGACGGCTTTACGCGCCGTCCGAAGGGCTAGAAATAGTACATAGTATTTGAGTTTTTTCCAAATTAAAAAGAAAATCCCAAAGACATGCGTTGAAACGACTTAGTAGTTAAAGTCTAATGCCTGACAGGCAGAGTAGTTAACTGCCAGGCGTAGGTTGATTCATACAACAGGTATAAACCATACATCAACGATAACCAAACTAAATATATACTGGGCAGAAAACATATTACCCGAACCCGCAACCGTGAAATCTCAGCCACAATTATGGAAAATGACAGACGACATTAAAATAAAAATTTGGCAAGTGATTGTTATTTAACTGAGTGATTCAATCGATTATTAAAATACACTATATTTGTAGCTTTATTAACGCCCAAAATACAGTTTTAGCGGAGCATAGATAGATTATGCTATGGTTTTAGACTGAAAGTGTCTCATAATATTGTAGAAATGTGAACCAAATCAAGTAGAGTCTATAAAAAGGATTCTACAATAGCTTCTTTTATCTTTAAAACTTAAACATAAGACATCATAGAAGACCAAAACAATCCTTGAATGTGTTTCACTGGCAATTCTACTAATTCTGTAATTAATTGTTACATATACTTTTTATATACTACCCCAGGCATGAAGCCTGTGTCGAGTATCATGTAAACAAAAGCTTAGTTGACGTGTTACCAGATAGCTTCAGTGGAAGCGTGCTAGTGTAGTGTGTAGGAGGTTGCGTGATCGAATCCAGCTCTTTTTTTTTTTTTTTTTTTTTTTTTTTTTTTTTTTTTTTTTTTTTTTTTTTTTTTTTTAATGGACATTTGGAGAAACAATAGTGCACAGAGTTTTTAAACAAGATCTCATTTTTGTTGAAAACTCCTGAATAAGTCACCTTTGAGTGAAATTATAATTGTCAGCAGACATTTTGTTATTGTTGATATTGAAAAAACCGGTTTGATTAGGTTGACCAAAACAAAATGATACTGGCGATTAATGAAGACAAATAACTGCTAGGCTTATAATTTGGCAGATACTTTGCTTTTCTAAATATGAATTAAGTTTCCTTCTGGAAATCTTCTGTATAACTTAATGAAATTTGTAATACAAGTTTCTTTTTAAAAGAGACTTACACTATCTACACATATAGCAAGATTTAATTATTTAGCTTCATTAAAAAAAAAGTGAGTTTTGGACATTTTTCTCAAAAGGAGTTAGAACACGAGATTTTTTTTATAATGGAGAGATATCGATGGTAACACTTTCGAAAGAATTCTTCAAATGTGCGT
Organism: Tillus elongatus; assembly: GCA_964006375.1. NCBI lineage: Eukaryota > Metazoa > Arthropoda > Insecta > Coleoptera > Cleridae > Tillus > Tillus elongatus. The sequence continues at coordinate 117,570,327 of OZ023268.1, read as the reverse complement.
GTACTAGGACCTCTAAAATCAATTTTCGAGGTCTGTGTAAGTTTAAAGTATTAACTTTACTAATATGCCGTATAATAATAGTGTTCAATTCTTATGAAAATTCTCTACTATAACGCACTTGCTGCATCCCGACTGATTACTCTAGTCGACCTGTATACAGGACACTGCCGCTTGCGTCACCACATGCACCGAATTGGTCAGTCAGGAAACTGAGTGCCGGCTGTGTATGGAGGGTGACAAGACAGCAGAGCACGTACTGTGTTCCTGTCCGGCGGCGAACAGGACTAGATACCTGCTCTTTGGCAAGACAAAGCTTGCTCCGGAAGATCTGGATCAACTTTCGCCCACAAAGATTATCGACCTCTGCAGGAGGCTGGCTTTGTTGGGCGAAATATAGACCATTAGGCGTGAGCCACAATAGATCTTATGGTCACGGTGGAGGGACCGGTATGGCCCACTCACATTCAAACCTAACCTAACTCGCTGCATCCCGAATTTTTTTTCATATCATTTAAGTAGTAAGCAGGTCTAAGGAAAAACAGCAAAAAAATATGGCTTTCACTTATGATAATGTCATCATTTAGAGATAGGTGACGTCATAAATGTAATTTTTACGTCATAAGTTAGTTCGTAGCTATAGACTACAGCTTGAGAGTCATTGGAGACATTGTGAAAATATTGGCTAAAATCGTGATATAGCTTTTGGGTCGGACAAATCTGAAGGAAGCTTTTCTTTAATTTAATATTCAGATCAGCTAAGATGGACCAACAAAAAAAATATGGTTTTCACTTAGGATGATGTCATCATTCAGAGATAGGTGACGTCATAAATGTAATTTTTAGGTCATAAGTTAGTTCGTAGCTATCGACTATAGCGTGACAGTCATTGGAGACATTGTGAAAATATTGGCTAAAATCGTGATATAGCTTCTGGGTCGGACAAATCTGAAGGAAGCTTTTCTTTAATTTAATATTCAGATCAGCTAAGGTGGACCAACAAAAAAATATGGTTTTCACTTATGATGATGTCATCATTCAGAGATAGGTGACGTCATAAATGTAATTTTTAGGTCATAGGTTAGTTCGTAGCTATCGACTACAGCTCGACAGTGATTGGAGACATTGTGAAAATATTGGCTAAAATCGTGATATAGCTTCTGGTTCGGACAAATCTGAAGTAAGCTTTTCTTTAATTTAATATTGAGATCAGCTAAGGTGGACCAACAGTATTTCTGTGGGCAAGTTTTTCTCTAGGTGTGGATGAAACAGTGAAGTTCTTTTGCTGCGCTAAATCCCTTTCCTTCATAATCATCTATAAATATTGCTTTTAATTATTTGAGTTACCGTTATAATCTAATACATGATTTAATTTTGCAGTTGACTACCCAAATGGGCGCAATGCAGATCAATCCAGGTTACATGCACCAGTACCCGTATTACCAGCCTCACATTATCCATGCAGTGGCTATGCCTGAATCGGAGCACACTTCAAATGCAGCAAGCCCCAGTGACCCGTATCAGTCCTATCAGCCACCAACCAGCACTTAGACACTCTAATCTCGGACTGATGGATTTTTCTTACGGATATCAAGAAGTCGATGTGACGTCACATACTTCTACCAGCGCTGCTACTTTATGTGTAAGTTTATATTCAGTGTTGACCTATGTACAGTTAAACATTAAAGTGGGATGCTGAATGGATTCATTTTTTTTTTGTGAACTGAAAACTAAAATGCATAAGGTAAGCAGTCATTTGAATCAAGACACGATTCGTTTAGGGTTAATTAAACAGTTACTTTACACTTTCTGTGAGTAACTTAATTTTTAAATAGTTTTTTTTTTCTGTTTATTTACAACATTTAATTTATGTGGTTATTGTACCTTGTTAAATATGGAAAAAAACTTTTCGACTGAATAATAAAAGTGTAAAGTATAGTAGGTATTTTTGATACAGCATGTTCCTAGTGTCAGAAAAGAAAAAACAGTGTATTGAAAATATGTATTAAGATGCAATCGTTATCTGTGTAAGAAAAGCAGTTCATTGTTTTGTTTGATATTCTTTGCTTAGTGATGTCTGTGTAAATATCTCGACAGTCGCTAATTTTCTTACATAGATGGGATTATGAACACACCTAAAAATGAATATAAAAAAAAAGATACTGTAGATTAGCATGTTGTAGAAATAAAAAAGAAAATATGATAATACGATAATGGTTCGAAGGTCTGAGCCATAGATAGCTTTTAGATAAATACAGCAAAATAAGAAGAAAAAAAAATACATAGATGTAAAACAGATCTTCCCAAGCCATTTAATGGCAAACTTAGGCTAGGCAAATCATTAATATTATTTTTGATGAACATCTACATAGGTAGTTGCATGTACATTCGAGAAAAGATTTTGAACTGCTCATACAGATCAAATAATAATAATAATAATCTTCCTATAAACATCAGAATAATATTGACTGAATTTACTTCCTATATTGTCAGAAACAATTTTTCTATGTATTTATTTTTGCTGTACATTGAAACTATTTTCATTCGCTGTAAATCATTAATATTGTTTGTAGAACTTACTTGAGTTTTTTGTTTGTTTCTTTTTATTGTCATCTAATAGAGTTATGTTATATTGAATCGTATAAAGCCTCAGATATAATTAAATGCGAGACAAAGAACTGAAACTTTTTTGTGTATTTATTTAATTATTTATTTGCAATTATTTTTTGTTTTTTATTTAGTAATGAGCTGTAAATATTTTTCTTATTATACTCAAGTTCAAAAATACAGTCAATGACGTCATCATTAGTCTCTAAAGCTGTGAGGAAATTCCATAGACTGCTTACATATTTTTTTTCTGAAATTTTACTAGACATGTCTCTAAAATAAGGTCTCCAATTTTTTTTTTTTTTTAAGAAAAACAAGTTTATTTGCGGTTCATTATAAATCATTAGAAAGTGTGGACTTTCTACTACTCTTCTACATATTCCCCGTTGCAATCGATGCGTACTTGCACGTGATGTGGCATTTTTCCTACACCCGTGTCGTAAAACCCCTGCTCTGCGTGGGAGGGGTTTGATGTCACATTCGAATTGGTTGAGGACATTGGATGTTGTCCTGGTAGGGGGGGGGGGGGGGTCCTGATGAAAACACACTTCCTTCGTCAGCATGACCCTTCTTTTGCTTTGAATTACACGGTAAAGGTACTTCAAAGGCTCACAATGGCGATCAGCATTTATTGTTGTCCCAGTAAGCACAAGCTCACACAATACCCCTTTCCTGTCCCAAAATACAGTTGCCATCACTTTGCCGGCAGACAATGTTTGTTTAAACTTTTTCGACTTCCGCAAATTTGAATGCTGCCACTGAGGGGAGTGTACCCAGGTTTCGCAGCCAATGACAATTGAATCCGAAAATTCCTCACGCTCTTGTGCATAGCACTCAAGGAATTTAAGGGCCGCTTCAACCTGTTGCCGTTTGTAATCCTCAGTGAGCATTTTGAGGACCCACATTGCAAGATGCCTTGTGATAATACAAAAAAATGTAGTAAAATAGTAGTCTTACTGACATCAGGGATCAACTGGCACAGCTCTTGAATCACACATCAATCTTCAAGCATTGCCCTCCCCACTTTTGCATGCCTTTCCTCCAAAACCGATGCTGTTAATCATGAACGTTTGTATGTCCGTCTTTAAACTATCTGCACCATTTTATCTCGTTTGTGATGTCCATGACTGACGATGAATTTCTATAGGCGTAGTGTCCTTAAGAAATAAATGAATCACAGAACGAACTGACCTCTGGCAGAAGCGGTGACTGGAAGCACCATCACGAGCAGCTGCCAAACCAACACTAAGCATCGCAGACAGCTCGGAGGGATAGCGATTTGTAGAACGGGAAACAAGCTACATGCTAGTGGTGCTGGATCTTATGCAAAAGTATTCCTTGTGACTCTAGCGCCTTGGAGACCCAATTTTACGGACACCCCTCGTAGAGGTGTGGTGTTAAAAAAAATTATAATAATCAATTTTTGCAAGGTCCTAAATATTAAATAGATAGCAGATGAAATGTAAAATATAGAGCAAATGAAATACAAAAAAAAATTATCGAATTTACAAACAGATAAAATGTAAAATCAATATCCAATTCAGAAACATGATAGTCAAGAGTCAATAAATTCTTACTAGTGAGGACATTCACACCTTTAAATCTTTATTTTTATCAGCTCAATGGTACCGCGAACCGATGAAAAATTGAGTGGTATTTCCAGGCCATTTCATCGACAACATATTTCGTTTTACACCCCTTGCAATCTCCAATTTTCAACATCTATTTATTACATTCAATATTCTTAATATGTAGCGAATCAATAAACTCGCGCTTCCCCCATGTAGGGATCTGAAAGTTTTTCTAATCAGCGACTGTGATAGTGTGTTATCCAAGGCAATGACAACAGAGACAAAAAAATCAATGCAAATTACTTATTATTATGAATCGATTTGCGTACATGTTTTCATTGTAATCTACAGTTCTCTTGGACTCTAATAATAATAGTCCATTGTTTAAAAATCAATCTTCACCTTTATATAGGTCACAATCAATTTTTGTCTTTTACCTGATGAAGATTTCAATACTGTCTACCAACTTTCTATGAATGCTGTCCAGTTACTTTTCACATACTTGCTTTACTTTCTCCACAGTGTGTCCTTCATTCACTCACGTTTCTTCTAAATAATATAGATTTCGATTTTCTCTTCTTCAAATTTTTTCACAGTCACAAAACGATTTCCTCCCTCTGGGTTAAGGTTTTTAAGTTTCTCTTCACATGTAGGCAATTCGTCTCATAGATTGTTCTTTTATAAACTCTTTGTGAAATCTTTGAAATCTATCTTCTCTTCAGTTGGTATCTCGTTTTGAAAAAAAGAATGGATATTCCGACTTCTTGCATGGTGTGCGTGTGTTTTTTACCAAGGCATATTCTTTTTCTTCTATGTGTTGTATTTTTTTCGTTGCTATCATTTTGGGTTTTTACTTTCTCCACAGTGTGCCTTTCATTCACTCACGTTTCTTCTAAATATTATACAGTGGGTGGCCAAATTATTAGTTACACGTGCAAAAATTTCATTTTCAACAGTTTGAAGTGATATAACGTTCTAAAATCGTGGTCATATTACATTCCTTGTACAATTAAGAATATTTATATTTCTTTTAAATCAGTAATTATTTAAAAAAAAATCAAAGTGCAAAATATTTAGTACAATCCCTTAGTATTTAGTAGATCCTCCTTTGGCATCAATTACAGCTTGAACCCTTTTTGGCATGCTCTGAATACATTTTTTTACATTTTCTTCTAATTCTTCATCATGATGCCAAACTTTAATTAACGCCTCTATGAGATTTTGCTTCTTTTTGGTGTTTTCTTTTGATATTTTCCGTTTCAGGAACTCGCAGGAATTCTCGATAAGGTTCATGTCTGGCGAGTTGCCTGGCCAAGGCAAAACTTTGATATGTTCCTTCTCTAAGAATGCTGTTACTGATTTAGATTTGTGACAGGGAGCAGAATCATGCATAAAAGTGCATTCAGAAGGATTAGCAAACCATTCACTGTCACAATCTGAGGAATCAGTCTTGTCTCCAATACTTTTTTGTACTGCTCCTGTTTCATCATGTCCTCCACTATGTAAAGACGTCTTCTCCTCTTTCACTGATAACTGACCATACCATAATCTTCAGGGGATGTTTGACAGTCTCGACGACACAGGGTGATATTTCTCATCCTGTCTTCGCCGAACAAATGTAGATTTATCCATCATCATCTCAATGTGAGATTCATCTGAGAAGCAAACCTTAAACAAAATGAAAATATTAAATACAAATGGACCACAATGATTAAAATATTACTGAAAGAACCAAAATTAAGGATAAAAATGGAATATTCACATTTTCCCAGTCTGCAACCGTCATGTATCAATGTTGCTTAGCCCATGCCAAACGTTTAACCTTTATGGACGGAGTCAGTTTTGGTTTCTTTGATGGTCTGCAGTATTTGAATTCCATTTCTACAAGGCGACGCCTAGTTGTTCTGGTAGAAATGGTAATGCAGGCTTCATTTATAATTTTCGTCAACTCCTTCGTACACTTTCTCCTGTTAACCAGGCAAATGTTACGTATTTTTCGGATATCTCGAGGCGTAGTGATTCGCTTACACCCACATTTTCCAGTTCTCTGATTTCCTAGTGGTATATTTTTATCAAGTTTTGCTTTTATTCAGTTCACCGTCATCACTATTCACACCTGTAAGTGAAGCAATCTTTCTTTGGGAATGATTTGAATGCTTCAATAATGCAGAAATTTCTAAAATCTTTTCTGAGGGAATATCTTTGGTTTTTCCCATTTTTCACAAAAAAATTGAAATATTAATAATTGAATGCACTATATTTACACAGAACTACACTTCCAGAATGTTATTTGAAAAGTCCTACGCACAAAAGGGACAAGAAACGAATAAGCACTGTTCAGAACAATATAACCTCAAAATGCAATTTTCACATTTGACAACGAAGTGACAGATATAGATCTACAACTTCACTAATGTCATCAATCAGTGTTACCACAGCAACAAATGTCAAAGAGTATTGTCAGGATTATAATACAAAAATATCTTGCAGAAGAAATAAATTTATAGGTGCATTAATAATGTCTGAATGTTAATTATTAAGAAATACTACAGTCTAACTAATAATTTGGCCACACACTGTACATTTTGATTTTTTCAGCGGTATCTTTCATCTTCTTTAAATATTTTCAATGTGACAAAACGATTTCCTCTCTCTGGATCAAGGTTTTTAAATTTCTATTCATATGTGGACAACCTCATAGATTGTTCTTTTCTTAACTCTTTGTGAGATCGACATCTATCTTCCCTAAAGTTGGTATCTTTCTTTGAAAGAAGAAGAATAGATATTACGATTTCTTGCATTGTGTGTGTATCTTTTACCAAGGCATATTCTTTTTCTTTTGCGTGTTGTATTTTTTGCCGTTGATATCATTTTGGGTCACTCTTTTCTTTCATAAAATTAATTCCTTTATAATTGTGTTCTAGAAACACTAGTCAGCCCTCAAAGTATCCTTCAGAAAGGTAGGGTTGACAACATTTTGCTCACATATCTAAGTACAAACTTTTCTTATAATTGTCTTCCGTCTAACACTAGTCAACCCTCAAAGTATCCTTCAGAAAGGTAGGGTTGTCAACATTTTGCCCACATATCTAAGTACAAAATTTTCTTGTAATTGTCTTCTGTCTAACACTAGTCAACCCTCGAAGTATCCTTCAGAAAGGTAGGGTTGACGACATTTTGCCCACATATCTAGGTACAAAATTTAATGTTAGATTACAATTCAACAAATATTACTTGTGCTGGCACTATTAAGGATTGTGTGGCTTGTTTACTCTTGTTGTCAGTCGTAAGGATCTAATTATTTTGGTTATTTTCGTCAAATTGTTTCGTTTATAATTCTGTATTGTGTTCTGTCTAAAAATATAGACAATACTCAAAGTATCCCACAGAACGGTAGGGTCAATGAGATTTTGCTTCCATATCAAAGCATAAAATTTAATGTGGAATCACGAGTCAACATGTAGCTACTCATGCTGACGCTACTGATGTTTGCCTGGCTTGTTTACTTTTGTATTCAGTGGTTATTGTGCGAATTCTTTTGGTTATTGTCGCGAATGTGATACTGCAGATTCAAAAGCTCCACCCAGATCGTGTTTACTAATTCATATAATATGCCAAGTTATTTCTTGTACGCAGGTAACTTGACCTATATTTATTATCATTTTGTACTTACCATGATTTACTTAAAATTATATCTTGGATTATTTTCCGTCATAGCAAACTATTGATTTTGCAATTTGCAAACACTAGAAGATATATAACCTTATGGGTATATGAACTTGATTAGACATTTGAGACTTTTCTACTAATTTACTGACTACGATTTTGAACTTGAATTATAGATGTTAAAAGACTATATATAATAGCATATTGGATGTTAGAAGAAGCTATTTTTGTATGAAATTTATTTTTAAGCGCAAGAACTTTATACAATTATAGGTGCAGTAAGATTTAAACGATGACAATAAAAATAAATAAAAATTATTTGTTGACAAATGGGGGAAAAATCAGGCAGTCAGCTGTGGTATGTGGATTACAGTGAGTGAAAATTGGTGGTTGTCCTGCTATTTTAAAGCAGTTTTTCAAGTAATGTAAACCTTTTTAGACATTCCATGGCTTAGATTGTTGATTTATATTGAGACCTACTAATTTTTTGATTTACATGATACTTTTTTGATTTTCGTTTACAAAAGTTTCCCAGCTGTTTGTACATTTGTTTGCTAAGTATAAGTATACATAGTGTTTCTTATTTTCTCATTTATTTTTAGGCTTAACTTATAGATAGATATATTTGTACATTAAGAGAATGAAATTGTTCATCGGGAGTCTTTTTTAAATGAACTGACATGTATTTATTTGTAACGTTGCAGTGAGTACATAGAGATCTATGATTCCTGTTGTTTTTCAGTCATTTGTGTATAGTTGTATGTAAGCGTGTAAGTTAATGGATTCGGTCTTTATATATTCATTGCATTATCCTTAAGTTAATTTACAATGATGTGACTTAGCCTTTAACTACCAAAATTTGGGCATTCCGATCTTCCGTTTACTATTTCGAGACATCACCGCCCAGTGTGCTGAGGAATGCCGAATGGAGGGATGTTTTCATAGCTCTGCCTGTACCAAAGTGTTGTTTTATAATATTTTTGTTAGGAATCTATTTGAAGTATTTAAAATTGTTATATATATATTGCTGTGTGCTTGGTATTATAAAGTGGCTTTGTGAGGGCTCGAATTAGTAAACTTCATGTTCCATAAAGTTGAGATCGGATATCAGAATGGAGCTACACATTGTGTAATTTGTGCCTTTTCAGGTAGTCCATTGACAGGGATATACTGAAAATATTTTAATATATTTTTTTAACTCGGTGTTTTCATGGAACCGACTACCAAATTTTTAACTTCATAGTTGTTCATGTGTTGTAGACAATTGTACATTCGTTTTTCGTTTATCCGTTTCGATTCAATTGGCGGTCTGGGTAACAAGGCAAGACATATAAAACAACACCTGCTATTGCAGGTCGGTCTTAAGCCCACCAACCAAATTCGTTTGTGTGTCCTAGCTAACTAAGCGTAACCCTTTTAGAATACTTCTCTGTATACATATACACACACATGCACACACTGTTCCTGCGTGCAGGCGGAAATGTTTCAAAGAACCACGCTAAGTCCAAAGAAATTCTGCTTTTATGACAGATGATGTTTGCAACTTTCTCTACTGACCATGCACTTTAAGCCTATATCCATTTGTATATAAAATATAATACAATTAATTGGGGCTATAACAACAATAATTTAAAATGTTACATTTCAAACTTATTGTTGCTTATTTAGTCTTTTTCGCTACCTGTGTTTTTTACTTTATGCTTTTAAATTCATCTAAGTAGAGTAAAGAGAAGATACTTTAGAAATTTGCTTTTCTCCTAAATTTTATTTCATTTTAAAACAGCACAGTATTTTTAATGAATTAAAACAATATCACTATTAAGTTAGGTGTAAGTTAACATTTATGGTGAATATTCTTATTACAAAGTAGGCAAAAATTAGAGCACTGTATATTGATATAAAAACTACAATAGCAACTAGAACACAGTCTTAAATATTGGCAGTCTGTAATATACGCGATTTTACAAAAATCCTTACAATATCTTTGTCTAATGAATCATTAATATTTTAAAATGAATGCACTGCAAATAAATAGTTGCCCTATCTAGAACCTTTCAAATGTGGCCACCATATCCTGTATCGGTTAGCGAATCGGAAAACTTAACTATATATATATATATATATATATATATATATATATATATATATATATATATATATATATATATATATATATATATATATATATATATATATATATATATATATATATATATATATATATATATATATATATATATATATATATATATATATATATATATATATATATATATATATATATATATATATATATATATATATATATATATATATATATATATATATATATATATATATATATATATATATATATATATATATATATATATATATATATATATATATATATATATATATATATATATATATATATATATATATATATATATATATATATATATATATATATATATATATATATATATATATATATATATATATATATATATATATATATATATATATATATATATATATATATATATATATATATATATATATATATATATATATATATATATATATATATATATATATATAGCAGGGACACAAGCTCTGGTAAGTATGTTTTGGGGAAAGCCATTTCGCTGAAACGCTATTTTAATCCCTCAAGTTATCAATAATTGAATAGGTGGCATACAGATAGGGGAAAATTTTCATATTTCACTTAAAATATAAGTTTTCATGCATAAAAATTATAGCCTTCTTGTATCAATTACATTTATATATTCCAAGTTCAATTTCCACCTTAATTTCTGTGGAAAGAACATTGTTGTAATTATCAAGGGTATTAATACCCAGGCGCTGACAAAGATCTTGCAGATGGTGGCTTCTATTACACATTCCATACATCAAAATCTTTCTATGTGAAATGTGCTTTGTTGTAATGAGCAAAATGTGTTGACAGAACATACAGAAAGCCAGGTTTGGTGTTTCTGTTGCATTTTGTAAACTTCGCCATTAGAAATTACACGCGATGATTCAAATGAAAAATTAATTTGTTATTAATACTACAAACTCAAAATAGCAAATGTTCGTCACATTGTGCTTATTTTCTATTTATTGTAGTTATCTGCACCTGCTTAACCTGTACCTACGCCCCCTTTTTTTTTCTCAGGGCCTGTCCGCGGCTCTACCACCCCGATAGCACTGAAAGTACCTACCCCCTACCCACAATATTATACAATGGCAATTCAACTTTTTCTTCTTACTAGAATGGGTTGTATTATATTACGTAGTTATATCCTGCTTATCTATTTCTAATTGTATCAATTAGATTACACTAGGGTTTGTTAAAACGAGGAGTTGGATTTAAAACAAATGTTTTCTGGTGCAGTAATAAAATGAATTTTTATTAACTTTTTGAGAACATGTGTTTCGTGTTTTCTTGTTTGGTGACAAAGGAATGTGGCATATGATGTTTAAAATTAACCACCTAAAACCATTCATGAAATTAAAATAAAGAATTGTAACGATTTTACTAAAATTGGTATTATAGCAATGATTCCTAAAGTTTTTGCCAAAAAAAAAATAAATAGAACCATTCTGGAATTTTCACAGCAATATGAAAAAGAACATGTTCTATATTGTTGTTAAAAATACCAGAACACAATATCAAATTAAACAGATTGTGAAAGATGTTATTATATTTCTATATTAATGGCAATCTTTACTGTTTGTTTTTTTTTTCTTCAGTAAAAATAACGCTTTTGGCAGAAATATGCCTTCTATATATAACACCAAATATCTGTTCTGCAATCTAGATTCAAAATCCCTAGAAATTAAACCACGAAATGCCTTATAAGTGTTGTCGGTGTAAACAAAAATATATATATCATTATACTGTGCTGTAGAAATAAATTTATTTTTGATGCAGATTTATGTGAGTTAAATTTGGGACATATGGAACGTTAGGCAAATAAAAATGGTCTCTTGACATAATAAAAAAACCTAAGGTGTTTGTAAATGTAGTGGTAATAAAATAAGATTTAACGTAGCTTTGATTTTTTATCAAAGTAAATTGCAAGTACTTTTAATAAAGACAATATAATTACTTTTTTATTGATACAAAATAAACACAAAACTTTCATTTTCATGATGGAAAAAATACAGATAAGGTAAATGTACAAGTAAATACTTTTAATCAAGATAATATGACTACTATTTTGTGACAGTATAAAATAAACACAAAACTTTCATTTTCACGATAGAACAAGTACAGATAAGGTAAATGTACAAGTACATACTTTTAATCAAGATAATATGACTACTATTTTGTGACAGTACAAAATAAACACCAAACTTTCATTTTCACGTTAAAAAATACAGTTAAGGTAAATTTACAAGTACTTTTAATAAAGACAATATGACTATTTTTTGAGACGATACAAAATAAACACCAAACTTCCATTTTTACAATAAAAAATACAATTAAGGTAAATTTAAAAGTACTTTAAAGCCAATGTGACTACTCTTTTGTGACAGTACAAAATAAACACCAAACTTTTATTTTCATGATAAAAAATACAGTTAACGTAAATTAGCAAGTACAGAGTGCGAGAACATGACTTTCCTTTTTTCAAAACGCAATAAAACCCATTTTATCAATTTTTAAATTATTTTTTATAACGTAGGTACATATCTAAAGTTTTGTTTTACACAGTGTTGAAAATCGTGTCAGGTAGGGCACGCCACCTTCATTGTCTGTCCATAGACTGAATAAGCCGGTTTCTGGCTTTCATGACCCTTACCAGCGTGCAGTGGGTATGTTGGCAATTTCTGCCTAGTTGTTGGCCTTCAGGTCTTGTAGGGTCGTTGGACGACTGACATAAATACGGGATTTAAAAAAACTCCCACAAAAAATAATCGTGGGAGCGAGCTGGCCACTCCAAATCGAGATAAGGTGCTCCGCGAAGTGTTCCTTCAAAACAGCCATCAATGCCCTTGAAATGTGAGCTGTTGATTCGCTCTGTTGGAACCAAATGTCTCGTAAGTCCAATTCATCAAGTCATGGGAAAAGAAATTCCTCCAACATGTTCACACTGTAACTGTGACCTCATTTTTTTACAAAAAAACAGGGACCAACAATCCTAGCTGAGGAAATTGCACACCAAACTGTGACTTCAGGTGAATGCAAAGGCCTTTGGTGGAATTCTCCAGGATTGGTGCAGCTCAGTAGCGCATGTTGTTTGTTGACGCATCCACTCAAGTGAAAATGGGCTTTATCACTGAAAAAAACAATTGCGTCCTCTGGAACTTTTCCGAGAAGAACCTCACATGCATTCTGCCGAGAATTTAAGTCTCGTTTAGAGAGTTCCTATACAACGGCCAACTTGTACGGATGGTACTGATGACCTTCATCATGAAGAATTCGCATCGCTGAACGATCGGAAAGTCCATGAGCAGCGCGCAGAACGCCATGGGGATTGCAAGATTGAAGCTCTCACTGCCTCAATGTTCTCAGGTGATCTTATGGGCAGAGGGACAGTTCTTCATTTTGGCACACTTGCGGTTTGTCTGAACGTAGTGACCCATGTAACAATTGATTATCATTTCGGGACGACCCAATGGGGCTACATTGAAACGATTTTGGAAAGCACGCCTCGATGAGAAACGCACGCTTCTCACTGTTTCAATACATGATCGCGACTGACCTGGAAGGAAATAAAACTTTAGAACTACACGCCTGTCGAATGAGACCACTCCCACACCGCTACGACCCCTTCAGCCTGAATGGCGTGCATTTCAACAAAGGAAGTTCCACTAGTACCGAATATAGGACGCTTTTACAATAAAGAAGTGTCAGGCCGGTTTTCGATGATCAATTTTCGTATCGACTGGTCGAAAAGAAGTCTCGTTATTATGGAACGTCGCGAAGATTTCGAGCGACCGGTGTGTTCGTCACGTCACCAGACGAATGTTTACACACCCTGTACAATAGCACTCCTTTATTTGGGAAGTTTGTTAAATACATTTTCACAATAAAATAATTTAGAAATTTTGTTAATGATATTTCTGGCATACTACAGTAGTAAAATGTTTATTTGAGTTAAAACGATAAAACTGTCAAAATGTTTCTTATATGATTAAGAAACTTAACACAAATCAACTAAATACTGATAACTGAAATCACTCATTAAGTAGTTACGTTCATTTGTGTATCTGCATTTTCTTATTGTGTCCATCGATATTGATGCTTGATTGTATTATATACATTTTGGAACAGTATAAACTGTATAAGAGATAAATACAAGAATACATTTATTTGAACTAACTATAATTGTTGTGTATTTAACAAAACAAATGTTGCAGGTAGTCGTAACTTTGATAATAGAAACCTCATTTAAAAGAATGAAGTTTCATTTAACAATCCAAACTAAAACCTTACGGTAAACTACAGAATACTGCAGACTAATTTGATTACAATAAATATGAAATATACCTAATTAAAGACAAATAACACTGAAAAAGTATTTTCAGATGATTAATTGTCTACACAATAAGAAAAGAAAAAAAATTATATATTTGCTATGTAAACCCGATAATGTTAAAATATACTAGACGTTCTAAGAATATAGTGCCAAAATTTGACATTGCCTTAATGAAACAGTAGATTAACAATAAACTTGATAATAATAGTGAGTTTTCAGTTAAAAACGAGTTACAAAAATGGTTAGATTCTTCATAAAAAAGTGACTATCCAAAATTCAGTCCCAAAAAATATTTACCTTTTGAAAAAGTTTCAACATTGTGATTTCTTGAAAGAGAAATTACACAAATAAACCAGGAATTAAAAGACTGTGTTTTAAAACCAGTTTATAATAAAATGAATTGAAGTAGCAGTAATTTATTCTGCAGCATCGAGACTTTTTACTTTTATATGGTAAAGCAAATTCTTTAAAATTTATGTTAGAAATAACTGCTGGAAATGCATGCCTACCTTTATATAATAAAATGAATTGAAGTAGCAGTAATTTATTCTGCAGCATCGAGACTTTTTACTTTTATATGGTAAAGCAAATTCTTTAAAATTTATATGTTCGAAAGAACTGCTGGAAATGCATGCCTGCGTTTATATAATAAAATGAATTGAAGTAGCAGTAATTTATTCTACAGCATCGAGACTTTTTACTTTTATATGGTAAAGCAAATTCTTTAAAATTTATGTTAGAAATAACTGCTGAAAATGCATGCCTACCTTTATATAATAAAATGAATTGAAGTAGCAGTAATTTATTCTGCAGCATCGAGACTTTACTTTTATATGGTAAAGCAAATTCTTTAAAATTTATATGTTAGAAAGAACTGCTGGAAATGCATGCCTGCGTTTATATAATAAAATGAATTGAAGTAGCAGTAATTTATTCTACAGCATCGAGACTATTTACTTTTATATGGTAAAGCAAATTCTTTAAAATTGATACGTTAGAAATAACTGCTGGAAATGCATACCTGCGACTACATGGCAACTTCGCCTTTGGACTGTGATCAAGATCAAGTGGTAATAAAATTTTGTGTTTATTTTGTAGAATAGTGGAAAGCATTTGTAAAATCATTCTGCAATGAATCCAGAATATCCCTTTGGACTTATCTGACTTCCCTAGAGGTAGGAAATATGGTGTATGTTTACTTTAACAAAAACACAGTTATCGTAAACATGGACGGCAGTTTCATATTGTGTAGGGAACTAATAAACTATTAAAAACAAAAACAAACTTTGTCTTATAAATAAAAAATTTCTAGGTTAACAACTCGCATGGATTTCAATATTTTTTTGGTAAGGAACATTGCTAAATATTTTTAGACCATACGCAAAACCAACTTACGACAACTTACCTATCAAATAAAGTCTCTTATTGGAGCTCGTGCTCCGAACTTTGTATAAAGTACGTGGCTTGCCACATCTTAGATTAGTCTCTAGCTTATAGGTTAGTATAGTTTGTGTAGTTTAGCTTAAAAACATTAGTATTAAGGTAAAAAAATTCTAGGATAAGTAGAATAAGAATTCAAATGAGATGTGACCTCGGCTGTAGTATGGTTTCTGGTTTTTTAGTTAGTGTTTAAATTTAAGTAGGTTATATGTAATAAATTCGCTCCTCTAATACAGTACATGCTCTTATTAAAATCACTTCACCTTTGTTAGAAAGATTGCTGTATTAGGAGGTTTATTTATGAAAGATGCAAAGCCCCATACTACAGCTGACGTACCAATCTGATAGCTTAAGTAAATGTTTTCTATTGTTGAATAGGTTAGAGTATGTTTGTTTCTAATTTTTTTTTCAGTCCCTTTTACTTTTTGTGTTGGTGAATAAAATTGTATTTGTCATGGTGTGCCTTGTTTTATTTTTTGCCCTATCACAACAATTTTGTTTCCTAATGGAATTCAGAGAATGTAGCAACATAAAAATGTATGCTTCAGTTTGTAACCTAAGAGGATGCTCTACAAGTTTGTTTTTTTCTCTTGAATGAGATTGCATCACAAATTTAGTTCATTAGTGATGTTAATAGTCATTAATTCCAATTGCACTAATTAACCTTTAGTTAGGCACCGACATCTGAATTTTGTTCATGTTTCAAGATTGAGATTTTTTTTTTATTATTTTAACACACCACGAGGGCTTGCAGCCTAAATAGTATCGTACCGTGGGTGTTGACGGGGAGGAAAGAGGCAACTTGTTAATTCTGGACTTGAAGGTTTGGAGGCTTGGAGAAGAAGGAAAAACATGTGCCGGCAAGGAATTCCACAACTTGAAAGTCCTCGGGACAAAAGAGCAGGCATAACAAGAAGTTCTATGTCTGGTGACCTGGACAGTAAAAGGGTGCATTCGCTCTGTTCCCCTGGTAGATCTGTTGGGGGCAGCAGGTGGGGGAACTATGGAGGAAAGCTCCTCTGAGCAGTGCCCGTGCAGGTATCTATAAAATAGAGAGGTCACCAACGGCACGTCGGTGAGCAAGGGATGGCAGCATTTGGGTGAGGGTAGGGTCACCGATGAGATGTATAGCTCTCTTTTGAATGGAGTCCAGGATAGCGAGTGTAGAAGCGGTAGCTGCACCCCAGATGTGGGAGCAGTATTTAGAGGTTTGACCTTATTTGTGAAGTATATAAGGTATAGAGATTGGCTGGTGAAAAGTATTTGCGAGCCCGGAAGAGGAAACCTAATTTCTTAGCAGCCGCTTCTGCAATTGATGTGACATGTTGGTGCCAATTAAGATTTCGATCCACAGAAATGCCAACAAGAGAAAAGGACTCATTACTTTGAATAACTTGGTTGTTCATTGTGTATCTCTTATGAGAAAGAAAGCAAGACTGAGATTTGGTGGGGTTGAATTGTACAAGATTTCTACTTCCCCAGTCTAATCTATGAGATTGGGAATGTACCTTTACATCTCAAAGGATCCAATTACAATTGTTTCCCAAAACCAGATATCGATAGCTGCCATAGATTTTCGGTAATTGACGCATAAACTTGATAAAACATTGTTTAGATCGGCTGGACCTAGCGTGCCCAAAGGAGTCTGTCTTCTTCTGTTCAGTGTTTGTTTATCTGTGTGATATGTTGCTCGTAAATATTGTTGTTATTGTGATTTTTTTACTATCTCATCATAGTGAAACAATAGTTTCTTAGTGTATTTCTTTGAACAATTGTGCAAAAATAAGTAAAAAAAGCTTACACAGCAAAAGACAAATGTCAGGCATGTTTTGGAAAAACTTCAGTAGAAGTAGATTCTGACCCTCCGTAATTTCTTTTATTACACGTACCACCAAAAATGTTTTTTTTTTAATGTTATAAAAATATATTTGTATAGAAACTTACTTATAATTTTATAACTCCTGAAAAAGATATTTGACACGGATATATAATAATACATAAAAAAAAATCTGCTGAAATTGCAAATAAACAATTAGGTAGATACAGACATGGCGACTATTTCTCTGCTGGCTTCACAAATGATCTTTTCTTTTATGTAACTGGTTTTGCTGGTTGATAGCTTCCTCAGGCAGAAGATGTCAAGTAGCGAAACCGGTTACAGAAAAGAAAACCAACATTTGTGAAGCCAGAGAAATAGTCGCCACGTCTTTATTTAGTATGGAACGATTTTACCAAGTAAGGGCAATAGCAGGGTCGAGGAGTCGTGGGCCAAAGCACTCCAGGGGGCAAGCTGAGGAAGTGGAAACAACAACATAAGCTTTCGATGAAGCTTTCCCCAAGACCGTCATGCACAGTGAAGAGCCGCATCCTGCACGAGGTGACCCTGCTAATAACTAAACATGACTGATCTAGACAAGGAGGTCAAAACAAACTCCCCCATCTACGGTGTCACGTGACCCATGTCTAGGGATGGATGACACCAGGGTGATGGTGTCGTGAACGGAACCTCTGGAGTACCGGGCAACCCTCCAGAGTAACCTGCCTTGCACCACGCAGGGGGACGTGTGGACAGTATTTCCCCCATTCTCACGGGAACAAGATGAAGAACATAAACATAAAATAAAACCAAAACCAATAAGGCTTGAGGAGTGGCTCCGGTTACAGACTCGTGCCGCCCACTGGAGAAGCAAGCAGGGGTTGATGGGACGTAGGTTCCTTCAGGTCAAGCTCCAACACAGTAGGGCAGCCACGGCCGGACTACTGATGGCTCTGAGGAACACGGATGTGGCCGTCATCCAGGAACCGTACTCCTATAAAGAAGAGATCAAGGGACTTGGCGGAGCTGCTGGAAAGCTCATCTACAGCAGATCCAGCGAGAACCCGAGGGCCTGCATTTTTGTCAAGGAAAGGATAGAGTTTCTGCCTTTAATGAATTTCTGTTCCAGGGACCTGGCAACGATGAAAATCCGATGTGGAGAAGCGGATGGGCCGAGGGACATAACTGTCGAATCAGCCTATCTGCCAGGGGACAGCACGGACTCTCCTCTACCCAAGGAATTTGAGCAGCTGATGGTGGGTAGCAGAGTAGGTGGATGGCAGACCATCATCGGCATGAATGCGAACGTGCACCATGAGTTGTGGGGAAGCGCGGACACAAACTTAGGGGGAGTCACTTTTACATTTCTTTATGAAATTTAATTTAGACATATTGAATAAACGTAATAAACCAACCTTCTTCACAACACTGCATGAGGAAGTTTTAGATCTAACAGTTTCCACCCAGTTTCTGGGTGACTTTGTTAAGAACTGGGCTGTGTCTGGGGAAGTGAGTAGCTCAGACCAGAGATACATCCGATTTGAAATCGCCAAAGTCGAAAGACAAACGGTAGCCCAAGTGCGAGGCGCAATCACCTCGGCCTATAACGCCAACTGCCCCCTGGAAATGAGGGCGTCCACTAGGAACGTCCTGTGGTGGAAGGAGGTCGCAGATTCGTAAGCTGTTTAACGCGGCCAAAAGGTCGGGAGCATTGGGATGAATATAGACATGCCCTAACGACCTATAACAAAAGATTGAGGGACGCCAAGAAGGAGTCGTGGAAGAGGCACTGCGAGGAAGTGGAGAACACGTCCGAGAGTGCTCGACTACACAAGATCCTGTCAAAGGGCACCCAGACCAACATAGGCTCCCTTAGAACATCCACGGAAGGCTTTACAAGCTTGGGGGAGGAGGAAACTATGGAAATTTTACTCCAGACGCACTTCCCCGGCTGTAACATAATAAACCAATCACCTCCAGACTGGGAACACTCAGAAATAGAGGCGCCTTATAGGCGGGCATCTAGAGTAGACTGGACAGTCGCTAAAGAGGTGGTTACTTGGAGCAAAATCAGATGGGCCATTAACAGCTTTAAGCCATACAAATCCCCGGGATTTGATGGAATAATGCCCATCATGCTCTAACAGAGGATATATATATATATATATATATATATATATATATATATATATATATATATATATATATATATATATATATATATATAATGGCGCCGGTGCTTACCCTCATTATGAGGGCCAGCCTGGCTCTAGGGCACATTTCGAGGGAAATGTAGACTGTCTAGGGCTGTATTCATTCCTAAACCTGGGCCTCCAACAGACCAGGCAAAGTCCCTGAGGCCAATAAGTCTCATGTCGTTCTTGCTAAAAACAATGGAAAAACTGCTCGACCGGCACATTAGGGGCGGTGTACTGGAAGCATATCACCTACACTGCGGACAATATGCATACAGAGCAGGAGTCTCAACAGAAACAGCACTGCACCAATTGGTGCTGAAACTGGAGAATACGCTGGAGAACAGGGAGGTGGCGCTGGGGGCCTTCCTAGACATAGAGTGGGCCTTCAGCAACACCTCATTCGAATCAGTTCTGGCAGCTGTCAGGGAGCGTGGAATAGAGGAGATCTGCTGCAGGTGGATCGGTTCCATGCTCAGGGACAGGGCGGTGTTCACCTCACTCGCGGGAGGGACTTTGCTGGTGGGGTGTCCGCAGGGGAGCATTCTGTCTTTCTTGCTCTGGTGCCTAGTCATGGACGGCCTGCTAGGGAGGCTCTCGGGAGGGGGGTATGCGGTACAGGGCTATGCGGACGACATTGTCATTATAGTCCGAGGAAAGGTTACAGAGTCAGTGTGGGAGCGCATGCAGACAGCACTGAAAATGGTAGAAAGGTGGACTGTCGGTCAAGGGCTCGGGGTGAGCCCTGAGAAAGCAACCGTCATACTGTTTACGAGGAGGAGGAAGTGGGAGAGCCACAGAACTCTCACTCTATATGGTAGGAACATTCCAATGGCCAGGGAGGTAAAATATCTTGGGGTCGTATTGGACTCTAAGCTAACCTGGAATGGTCACGTTGAAAAAATACTGCGTAAGGCAATCATGACCTTAGCCGTCACTAGGCGGTGGTGTGGAAAACCGTGGGGTCTAAGACTTAGTATGGCCCACTGGCTGTACACAAGGGTGGTCAGACCATGGTTAACATATGCGGCACTGGTCTGGTGGCCTAAGGTGACACAATCCACTGCCAAACAAAAACTAGGCAAGGTACAAAGGATGGCTTGCCTAGGCATCACAGGAGCCATGTCTTCAACCCCAACAGCCGCCATGGAGGTGTTGCTGGATCTAACATTGTTTTTTCAAAAGGTAAAATAACTATATATAAATAACAAAATAAATAGACAACGGTTCCATTGGATGTTACGCAGATGACATGACAGGGCTGTTATTAAAAACAGGAAAAGAATTACAAGAGATGTTAAGTGTGCTAGATGGTGTTTTAAACATATCAAACTAAACATCAATACGACCAAAACAAGGGTACAGAGTGGACAGCGAAAATGAATACAAAGCTTTAATATGAAACAGCTTGAATAAGTATAAATATTCATGTACTTTGAAAGTATTATTATGGATGATGATAAATCTGGCAAATCTGAGGAGAATCCCAACATTCAATAGATAGACAACATACTTTTCTGGCAGATAAACATTCAAATTTGGGTCATGAAATGATTCATAAAGTCAAACGTATAACATAGCATACCGTACTAATTTTAGTGACTCTTACACTGTTCCATACAAAAACAAAAATCGGGACGCAGTAACAGTTTTTGTAGTGATTTGTATTAAATGCTTTAAATTTCAATAACACAATTTGCTATTAACCTAAGGTTCGTTGTCTAGGAAACAAGTTTTCTAGGAAACATTTAAGTTTAATTTCAAAATTTTTTTTTACATTTTCAGGCAATAAGTTATTTTAAAAAAAATATATGGTAGGTACATTGTTTCTGTAAAAACGTGTCACCCTGTACATATGTAAACAGGTAAAAACTGAAACTAAACGCGGATATGGATTCTAGGGCGCCTAGTTTGCACTCATCATTTGAAAAAATCTTTTTAAAATTCAAAAGTGGTCTTCTCAGTAACGAATTTTTTCTACGAAAATTAGCTAAAAATTGTAGATCGTTAAACCATAAACTTAACTAAAACTACTGCCAAAGCATCAGAGAAAGGGTGTATTTGAAATGAATTTTCTGGAAACATTTTAGTAAAATGAAGGACAATGACTGTTGAAGCTGAAACTTAAGGGTTTGCAGAACACTCTTCTTGCGATATTTTCTTTACATAACCTGCACAAGTCTACCAAATTTGGTTGCCCTTACTTTGTTATTTCCAGATATAATATTTTCGAAAAAAAACCACAATTTTCCCGGAAAACCTGGGCCGATCTTACTGGCTAACCAACTTATCCTAGCCGCTCGCAAAAGGAAGGTTTGTATCAAATTTAATCAAAATCTGCCCATTATTTTTTGAGTTATTGGTGTGATACAATTCAAAAGTCGGAATCTCATTAGTGAACTTTTTTTTAAAGAAAATTCACTAATAAACTAAAGCTTCTGCTCATATAACACAATGCTACAGAATATAGGATAAACTAAGTGAAGATTGGAACATGTGATGAGCAAAATCACCACAACACATTTCTAAAGACGTGACAATCGTTTCACTAACAAAGTTAGCGTCAAAAAGGATAATTTCTCTTCACAAAAGTGACATAGCTTCAGCTACACGTTAGCCTAACATGTAAAGAAAGTGTAGAGATATGGTTTCTGCATTGAATGTGACACTGCCACCGCAAATATGCTTGTTAAGTCATCATTAAGGTCCCCGATTTCTTGTGGATGTTTGGCAAGGTGTTGTTCACAGACATCATGACAAAAGTTGCACTAGTCAACTGTGGTACGTGATACTTGGTCGCCTGCGCCAAGACTGGCCGCCCTTCGCACCTTTTTGCAAGGTATATATTTATGTGGCATTGAGGGCACGTTGATGAATTTTTAATTACCTTACGTTTAGCAAGCCACTTCAAAATATCCATCTGCGAAATAAAAATGTGTGCAATGTCGATAAGGTTCCGTGGATCTGCAACTTATTTTAAGTTAGCTAGTGTTTTTTTTTAAATTTAATACACTGCTTTAATAACTATAGCCTTTAGTATCATGAATAGTGGAACAGTATGGAATAGAAATAGAGGGGGACGTTTGAATTGGTTCTCAAAGAAAACAAACCTGTCCTGCTCAGGCTCAGCTTAAGAGGGCGTGAGGGAACCCCAGCAAGATAAATGTGTTAAAATCAAATTCAAAACGTACAGGTAAAGGATAGAGACCTAAGGATCTTTGGTCTCTATTCTTTGGTACAGGGCGGCACTAGCCAATTTTCCCACAGAGCAATATTTTGTTTAAAATAGTAGGTAGGATCTATAAACCTTGAGACTAGATTATTTTATATGAAATGGAATTTTTATTTCTCACAGGGGTTACGACGTCAATTCAGTTTATACAGACATGAAGACTTTTCTCTGGCTTCACAGGCTAAGACTATCTTCACTGTCACTGCACCCAGTTTTGCCTTTTAAAACATCATCAGTCGGTTGCTGAGAACACAAACATTTGTGAATCCAGAGACAAAGTCTACATCTATGGTTGTACGTCGAAAATACTTCTCTATGAGAGTACAGTTCATAGAACATTATATAGATAGGAGTTAAAGAAACACCAAACTGTGATTGTGGAGAAGAATGAGACATAACACATATGCTCTTTAACTGTAAAAATCGCCCACAACAAAATAAGGACCTATATAAAAAACTTATTGAAAATCATATAACAACACCAATTCACACCCAACAAATTCTAACCGAACTAAACACTAAAACAATTAAGATAATACATGAATTTTTTAAAGAAAACAACATTAAGATTTAATAAAAACTCTACAACTATTACAATCAGCCGCACCTGCGCTAAATACGTATCAGACTATCAAACATAATAGAGAAAATATGGCGATGCCAATATAAAGTCCGACAATCGACAACCGTCACTAGATTAGACCTTTGACTATCTATCTACGAATAGACCAGGCATCACCCAATGCGATACGTTGTAATGTTTGAAACCAACATTGAATAAAATGTTTGTTTACATGGTCCTCGACACCAGAGGCGTCTCGAGAAATCGGATTGAAATTTTCATAAATACGATTAAAATAATAAAATAAAATTTAAAAGATGTTTAACTACCCATACATTATTTAAGTATACTATTAACTAAAAAGTCTGGACGCAGCAAGTGCGTTATGGTAGTGAATTTTTATAGAAATGGTTTCTCGAATAAAATGTTCGAAAGTCTTAATGTTGCAATGTTGTGATCTCGTCACAAGCGATTTTTTTCTATGCAAATTCAGTAAAAGGTGTTTTCAACAAAAATTTAAGAAAAAACCTTGCAGTTCTACCAGTTTTTCTAGAAATGACCACCTGATTTGTCTGCTGTCATGTTTTATAGATCTACAACTTACCGGATAATTTCTTATTAATTACATCATGTGGCAAGCATCTAGGAAAATATATACATTTTCATTGGTTACAGGATGCGGCAAATAAGCCTTTAAACCTTCTTGAATAAATGTATCTAAATTTGCTCACAACCATTTAATCATGCTTATATTTGCAGGTGCTCCATCAAAACTTACGGAAGTAACGACTATTCCTGCTTGATAGATAAAACTTAAAGCCCGATAAAATAATAGGCTTGCTTTTTCTTCACGAGAAATGACAGCTAGAAAGAAATAATCCACTGGAACTTTCCAATGGTTATATAAAGCAACTAATAAGAAAAGCAAAACTTCTTTAGCCACTGAAAGCTTGTTTGAATTATTCATATCCACGCCAATATCTACGTTACCACAAAACTTCTTTTCTGTGCACTCAACTTGACGTCTTATGAACCACTCGTCGATGACTAGGTATTTAACAAAGTATTTTGCGACCTTTTTCAGCTGCTTCTCGTATTTTTGAATCCAAAACCGCTAATGCTTCTTTGCATAATCCAAGAACAATTTAGAAATAGTTCGAGGATGTGGCAAAGATTTCATAAATTTTTCTCGAACGTAATTATAAGCTTTGTTTGAATAAAAATTTAGGGTAATAGCAAACGACCTTACGTCTGATGAATAGTTTCGTTGTGGACATTTGAAAAGCTGTTTAATCAGATCTATTTGTGTGGGTAAAGAGGCCTAAAATATTACAAGCAATGATATCAATTCAATAACACTCAAAAGTGAGGCGTTCAGGGATGTTTCTGTATTTTCCGTAAAAGCAATACGACTTTTAATATGCTCAATCAGCGATTTTTGGTGACAAACTCTTAAGACGTCTTTTCTGTTGGCGCAATATATTTATTTTCCTCTTTTGTTTTTTTATTACTCGTTTAGCAATAGATCATTTTTTAAACATATTTTCTGGAGTTCCTGATAAACTGGAAATATCTACAAAATAAGGAAGTTTTTTCAGTGAACGGAATATAATTTTATAAAAATGGTTTCTAGTATTTTTCCCTCAATTCTAAGTCCAGGCACATTAACTTACTTTTGACCTGGAGTAATGTTAGCTTTTGGTGTTAATTCAGAAGGACTGCCAAGTGCCTCACCTGTTTAACATGATGATAGTTCCAAAGCAGTGAGAGTTGATGATAACGATGATTTATCACTATTTTCTTGAAAACTACGACTGCAATTTTTATCGGGTAATTTATTAATTTTACCAATAATAAAGGTTTACAAAATAGGAAGCTAAGAAGAATTCTTCACCTTCTTTCTGCGTGAGCAAGAGCTTATTCAGGGTTGCGGTGCTATCGGGGCGGCAAGGCCGCGGACGAGCCCTGAGGGAACAAAAAAAAAAAAAAAGAGCTTATTCATGCCAAAAGTAGAAGGCACTGGAGAACTTAAAACTGATGGAGACGCTGCGTTTTTAAGACCCTTCTTCCACTTGGGTAAATAATAAAAGTCTTTATTAAAATGCTGTGAACATAAATAAGAATATTTCGGCAGCGTATCCGATTTTCTATTTAAGGCAGCACACCATGTTAGTAGATGGAAACCTAAAAATAGTGCCAAACTGACGTGCCGCCACTGAAAATCGCAAACAGCAACATGCAGAGACATCGTTGCCACATCCTCAGGTAATCTTCTACAAGCAATATACTTTTTCATCATTTTGCATAAACAAAACTCAAAACCTTTATTGCAAATCAAGGTAACACAAAAATAAATTTTCAGTATACTTGCATACTATTCACAGACAAATACAAGCCACAACTGTCGATTAATACAAATCTAGATACTTCACATGCAGCAAGATAAAGATTTTAAAATGAGTTTTCTGGTTATATTTACATAAAGAAGGGAGAAACCAAGGAATATAACGTTAGTAAATCTTAACATTCATAAATAATCCCTAATGTAAGTGTAATGTCTTAAGTAACAGAAAAGTAATACATTTATCATTCTCAACTTGTTAGTATATTCGGCGATTTAAGGATGAATTATCACATAGCGGCAACGCTTGAGCCACCACCCAATCAGAGCAGAGGACCGATGTAAACATAGAGTCCCTTGAATGTTGGCTTCAAACAATTCGGCTGTGTGCCGGGTCTATTCTCTATATAGTCAAAGGATTAGACTATATATAGTTTATGGACCTACGTCTTAGGCCAAACAAAATAGACATAGAATAGAATCTCTATAGTCATAGACAGCTTGTAAATGATGATGGCGGCAGCGGAAACTATATAATTATATTTCGATAGTGAACGAGGAGTGACAGTTGAAAGAATGTAGGAAGATCTGAAGGCTCTCATAGGTGGTATCTTAGACCAGGGAGAACTAGTTCTCCCTGGTCTAAGAGTGGTATAAATAAGCGAGAGGCAGATGTCAGTCAGTATTGTTGCGGAACTAATAGAAGACGAAAAAATAACTATAGTGTCATAGACATTTGCTAATAGATAAATATAATATTTGGTGTTTATTGTGAGAAATAGTTATAAGCTTATAAGAAATTCGTCGTTTGAAGAGTTGTGTTTTGTTAGTCAACAAACAGAGAACCCCGAAGGATGTAGCAATATTTAATATATAAAACGATTTCACCAAGTTAGGGCAACAAGAATCAAGTATTCATAAAATTATACCACCCATCATAATAAAAATTTTAAAGTTAAAAACGTAAGAAATCGAATAATCCGCATTGTTAACTTTTGTTTTCTTGCCGGCGCGTTAAACTCGCATTCTTAAAGCAACTTTGCCTGATTTCTCAACAGTTCAAAAGAGTTATTATTGACTAAATAATGGATCAGTCTAGACAGCAAACGCGACTCTCCTAGATATTTAGGAGTTTTTAATGTATTTATATGTTAACACTTGTTATACTAAACTACTGTAAGCTGTACCCTAATCTCTTTGATACACTCTATAGTTGTTATTATTTTTGTTTGGCTTCGCTCTGATCTGGAAATGCCTTCGATACTTGAGTTTATAACTCAACTATCCACAATTTAGTTCACAAAAGCCGCTTCTCACTCAAATGCTCTTCTCCGTAGTGCCACCGACTACGATGAGCAACTTCCACATAGGCATAAGCGTCCAAAGATTATACTTTCCCGCTACACAAACGTCATTGTGTGAAATCTTTCCGACGGAGGTAGGGACTAAAGTCCGGTACTCCAGGGCGCGGACTTTAGTGAGTAAGAGTCCCATAGTACCTCGATATCACACGCACTAACGTGTCGTGAATGAGGCCTGTATGATGCATTTATCCAGTCCAGTATCCAAAAACAACAACAACTAAAAAACAGGAGATCGGGGTCGGTCGGGCGGGTCCACACCACGAAGTTAGACACGTGTTCGAATTCCTCTATCGGTATTACAATATTTTAGACTGTCTCAGTTGAACCAATAATATCATCGTTTACGTCATCAACCATACGAATATTATTGGTTCAACTCTGACAGTCGAAAATATTGTAATGCATATAGAGGAATTCGAACCTGTGTCAAACTTTGTGATTTGGACCCGCCTCACCAACCCCGATTACCCTTGATATAATGACTTAGAAGAGATATGATATTGCGCATATGCCCCCCCCCCCTATGACGTCACGTGGTTAGTAACGTTATAGAAGTCCAACTACACACTTAAAACAAAGTCATTCTCATTCAAAAAATTTCTATGTCAGTTTAATGCGGTTAAAGTTACGCCTATATTGTTTTTTCAGATAATATAGATCGCAGCACTAAATTTAATCATTTTTATTAGTTCCAACTGTATGCACTTAAATATTAGTAAAATACGTAATTTGTTAAGAGGTTGTGATGAAACGTCAAACCCCACTGCACGACAACATATTATTGTTGCATTGGACTCACCACTTGACGCCATGCGCGTGACAGGTCTAAAGATAGGTTGTCTGAATATCATATCTCTCGGTATTTGTATCATGCCGAATACCTGCCCTAGAAAATGTATCCATAAAATACTAGTTCATCGATTGCTGCTAAGTGGCATGTACAGTCTGGCGCCATCTACTTGTGAGATCTATAACTGAAAGTAAAATAAAATAACCGTATGACTGATGATGTAATGAACGATGGTATTATTATTATTGGTTCAACCCGGACATTGAAAGATATTGTAATGCCTATAGAGGTATTCGAACTTGTGTCTAACTTTGTGTTTTGGAGCCTGCTGGACTCACTCAAAAAGAATAAACTGTAAATTGTAATAATGATAACAGTGACCTCTAAGGTCTGTGAAAAAAGACCCCAGTCAACGTTTACCAAAGAGGTTGTAAATTACCAACTCTTTGACGTTTGCCCAACCATAGGCAAACTCTGGCACACCAAGAATGGGTGCTCTATGATTCTAACCTTAAAAAAGTTAATTTAACTTAACCTATAACCTATCTAAAGGAAATAAAATAAAAACAGCTCACGGACTTACAGTATGTACATTCCGATTACCCCGATAAAACAATTGTAGGCTGTAGGTTAAATTATTTCCTGTAAGTGAATGCACCAGTTTTAATTGTTATACAACAAATTTCCAACATTTTGGTATGGGCAGAAAAATTCCTGGCAGGAAACATCAGGGTGTGAGAGATCCTGAGAAGCAAAGGAAAGAGAGATTCAACAGGTATGTTAGTGTTATTGTCATTTGTTGCGCCAATTTCCACAGTATGCTTTTACTCAAACAGATTAAAAGATAAAATAAATGCACCACCAACGAATCCTGATGAACAACAGGTACCAAAAAGTCTAACCAGATTTGTGGAATTAAAAGAAAAAGCAAAAATTGATGGAGGGAAACGGAAAAAGAGAGATAAACAGAAGCCACCGCCAGTCTTTGAACAATACCATGGAGAGACTAACAAGCGTTTTTTATATAGAATTCACAAAGCATGTGAAGAGGTGAAAAAAGAAGCTGCTTTCCAGCAAAAATATGGTGTATCGATAAAGAAGAATCCAGAAACAGGCGAGGTAAGTGCTTCATTAATGTAATTAAACGAGTATATAAGAAACAGACATAGAGGCTTTTCCTCTGGCTTCACAATAGCTACTTATCTTCTCTGCAACCAGTTCCCCTGATAATGCCATAAAAGCTAATCTGGTTGAAGAAAAGGGGACGGTCGACTTAACATTAGTTTGTTAATCAGAAATAACAAAAGAGGTGCACACCACAAGAAAGCATATGTAACGTAGAGCAATAATCCGAAGCAAAAATTTGCAGGTAATCCATTTATAAGAGATTAATTGAGAAATTAAGTTATCAAAAATACACGATTTGCAAGTTTCTAACAGTCAGTATTCAGCAGCGTTACCACATTTAAGTAGCAAGGCGATTGTTCCCAAGTGTTTTGTCATTTTAACGAAATAAAAAATCTAAAATGCTGCTTACACACAATTCTGCCAACTGACCTTCTGGACCTGACCTGAGGTTGCCTAAGTAAAAGCTAAAACACAGATAATTAATAGTTTTAATATAATTATTGAGTAACATATGAGCTGTCAATACATTTCAGCAATACAACCAAATCACTATCATCTTTATGTATGATTTGATAAACATCAGTAATGTTTAGCACTTCCATATTTTTGGCAAAGAAGGCAGCAAACTGAGAAATAAGAAATAATAAAAGTTTTCACTTTTATTAATCATTGCGCCATAGTTGCAACTGAAAATTCCCCAAAAGGAAAAAGAAAGAACATACTACGCAGTAATAACAAAATGGCTTCGAATCTGACAACACCACCTATCTACATCAAATATGTCAACCAAACAACAGCCATAACCTCTGCTGCAAAAATATACGTTTTTGTTGCAAATCAAAACGTTTTAATTGCTTTTATCATTAAAATGTTATTAAAAATGAAATCTACCACATTGTTTAACTTTATTAGTGAATTTTCGTAGAAAAAATTCACTAATGGGGAGATCCCGACTTTTGAATTTTCAAAAAAATTTTGCTAATGAGCGCGAACTAGGACCCCTAGAACCCATATCCGGGGTCAGTTTCAATTTTTATATGTTTATATATATATATATATATATATATATATATATATATATATATATATATATATATATATATATATATATATATATATATATATATATATATATATATATATATATATATATATATATATATATATATATATGTATGTATCACACCGATAACTCAAAAAATAATAGGCCGATTTTGATAAAATTTGGCATATACCTTTCTTTTGTAAATGGCTTGGATAAGTTCGTTAGTCAGGAAAATCGGACGAGGTTTTCCGGGAAAATTTTGAGTTTTCATTCAAAGAAAATTCTTATCTCAAAAAGTAATAATGCGATTTTAATAAAATTTGGCATGTACCTTCCTTTTGTAAATGCTTTGACAAGTTTGTTAGTCAGGAAAATCGGACGAGGTTTTCGGGGAAAATTTTGAGTTTTCATTCGAAAAAATTTTTTATCTCAGAATAATGGGCCGATTTTGATAAAATTTGGCACGTACCTTCCTTTTGTAAATGGCTTTGATAAGTTTGTTAATCAGAAAAATCGGACGAGGTTTTCCGGGAAAATTTTGAGTTTTCATTTGAAAAAAATTTTTATCTTAAAAAATAAAAAATCTATGATAACCAAATTTGGTAGGTAGGTTTACGATATAAAAAGTAAACTATACACCAAAATTAAGATTTCTATGTTACAAGAAAAAAAAGTTATAATAAAATATTTTGTGCCAGATCATTTCTATGAAAATTCACTACCATAACGCACTTGCTGCGTCCAGGCTTTTAAGGTATGTACAACTGATTTTAGGCCATATTCTGTTATAATCCTGTTAATATAAAGTTGATGTTAAGTCGACCGTTCCCAAGAAAAGATGAGAAGCCAGTGGAAAATCCTCTACATATCTAGTATTGAATAGTTTCACCAACTAGGACAACTACAATAATTGAAATGAATATATTATACCCCTATCTTTGTTTTTAAAATCTTAGATAGATGTAGTCAAGCAACCTAAAGATGAACTAGAACAGTATGCGAAAAAGTTAAAGAAGGAACGAAAAACAAAAAAGGCAGCGAAAAAAGCATGTAATGATGAACCAAAATTAACAAAATCACAGAAGAGACAGAAAAAGTTGAAGGAAAAGAAACTTAAAAAATCAGTAATGAAAGAAGATAGCTTTGAAGTGATAAAGGACAATGTTATATTTGGAGAAACAGTGCATGCCCCACCAACTCTGACTTTGCCAAAGAAGGTTAATAAAGACCAGTGTGCCCCAAGGGTAAGTACAGACACCATCCATTATATTCAGAGATAGTTTTTAGTGAATTTTCTTAGAAAAAATTCAGTAATGAGGAGAACTCGACTTTTGAATTTTGAAAAATTCTTTTCAAATCAGCACGAACGGACCCAATTCCAATATATATATATATATATATATATATATATATATATATATATATATATATATATATATATATATATATATATATATATATATATATATATATATATATATATATATATATATATATATATATATATATATATATATATATATATATATATATATATATATATATATATATATATATATATATATATATATATATATATATATATATATATATATATATATATATATTAGAGGTGTGCGAACCCATGTTTTGTTCGAAACGAACTATGAACGAACCCAAGCAAATATGTTGCCTCGAACTTCGAACCTCTGAAATAGTATGTCAAAGGTTCACAGTCGAACTTTTCAGAAATTCAAAATCGAACATCGAACTACCAAAAATTCTTCAGTGTTCATATATCATTTCCTTAAATACAAAATTTTAAAATATTGTAACATACAATATTTGATATGTAAAAGATTCCCACTCTTTTTGCAAAAAGGAAGGATTCAACAAATTTGCAGGTTGATTGGGTGAAAATGCCTTCCAGTTCTGATCGTTGTGGAGATGGGTCAACATTAAATCAAAAACAAAAAATATTTGAAACTTTTTTAAATTTCTAGATAAGCTCAATTATAAATATGTTGTTCTTTGGTATTGGCTAGGCAGTTTTAGCAAACAGATTGGGAGGGTTCAAATTGAGCATGATAGGTATAAAATAACCACTTACAAGTTTGAACTGTCTCCTGATTGTGAATATTTAACTGTTTTGGCTCACTGTGTAATAAAGCATGTTGAAACCAGTGTTTTCCAAAGGCAATCTGTAATTATCCTCAAATTCTGAACATTTACGTTACTGATCGCCTTTGAACACCGCCATCATAATGTTGTTACTGAAATATGTGTTGGGAGGCTCGGATATACAAGAAAAATAATCCTGTGACTGCTAGATGGCTCCGTCGTGTCTCAATGTGTCCCATGCATTGAGACACGACTGTCAAAAATATGCATGAGTGAAATCTCCTGAAACTAGGCTATCGACTCAATGAGTTTAAAGCGCCGCTACCGAGTCAAAGGGGCCGCAACTTCGCTACTTTTGGCAACATTCAATGCCTGTAAAGTTAAATTTCAAAGTATTTTTGACCAACGAACTTCGAACTATTTTGAAGACTGACATATTTCGAACTTCGAACTACTTCAAGATCGCTAGTGCGAACATATTGTCGAACCGAAGGTTCAGTTCGGATTCGGTTCGGAATTTCGAAGCTTCGCACACCCCTAATATATATATATATATATATATATATATATATATATATATATATATATATATATATATATATATATATATATATATATATATATATATATATATATATATATATATATATATATCACAGTGATAACTCAAAAAATCAAAAAATAATGGTCTGATTTTAATAATATTTGGCATGTACCTTCCTTTTGTAAATGGCTTTGATAAGTTCGTTAGCCCAGAAAAATCAAACCAGGTTTCCCGGGAAAATTTTGGGTTTTCTTTTGAAACCATTTTTATATAAAAAAAATATAAAAAAGCTATGGCAACCAAATTGGGTATGTAAGTTTACGATATTAGAAGGAAACTATATGCTAAAATTTTTATTTCTATGTTGCGAGAAAAAAAACTCTGGACGCAGCAAGTGCGTTATGGACGTGAATTTTCATTAAAATGTTTTTAATTACAAATATATCGCTCTAATGCGAGCAGGCATCAATTTGGTTACCGGTATAACCTATATAGTAGGAACAATGTACCATATTTTATCAAAATAATGATTGGAAAATGTACACAAATTTTCCGAAAATAAACATTAAATGTTTTCGAGAAAACTGGTCTCCTAGCCAATGAACCTTAGGTTAATAGCAAATTAAATTATTGAAATTTGAAACATTTAATGAAAATTCGCAACAATAACGCGCTCATTCAAAAAATTTCCGAAAATTAAGTTAAATGTTGGTTTCCTAACCAACAAAACTTAGATTAATAACAAATTGAGTTATTGAATTTTGAAGGATTTCATGAAAATTTGCTACCAAAACGCAATTACCGCGCCCAGATTTTATTCTTACAAACATGCATCATATTTCGATAAAAAATGCTAAAATGCAGTGACGAAGTTGTTTTACGAAAATTAGCTAAAAATAGACTGTTAAACCATAAACACCAAACCTACAGCGAAAGCATCAACTTAACTAAACTGACAGCCAAAGCATCAGAGAAAGGGTCTATTTGAAATGAATATTCTGTAAATATTTCAGTAAAATGAAGGGCAATGACGGGTTGAATCTGAAACTTAAGGGTTTGCAGAACACTCTTCTTGCAACATTTTCTTTTCACAATCCGTATTTGTTTCACGTTCTTTGCCTAAACATTGCCAATTTTGACGTTTTAAATTGCCAATTTTGACGTTTTAAATTGCGAGTTTGATGTTTTGAGGAAAACTCCAAAATTTGTTTCTTTAACTGCCCGTAACGCAGACTGTATGGAACTCGGACTGCACGGAACTGAGTTTTCTTGACCTGTCAGTCTGCTTTTACGTAGTTAAAATTAGGTATCCTTGTTTATTCTAGAAATTTTTATTCTCTCTGTTTAACTCACAGGGAACATAAAAATTTTAAAGGAAAATTTGCTAAATTTTGTATATTTTATTCGTGTAATCTAATTGATAACGCTGCGGAATTTAATTTATCGAATTCCTAATGGTAAAAGGAGATATTTTGTATGGATTTTTCGTATTCACTGGCAATTTAAGAATATATATTTATTAATAATATAAATGAACAGGATTGTCAGAGTGGTGTTATGGTAGCGAAATTTAAATTTATTGCAATGAAACGGGAGTTTCATTGCATGTTATGTATTAATTTACACTGCTCCATTTTTACAAGATTGTTAATTTGTAAAGTGTTCAGCCCTTTACACGACTGTTGGATAGTACCAGCTGAGACCATAATATAGTTAGTGTCTTCAATATTCGATTTTGTGTTCTTTGCCGTCGCTGTAGTTGTTTTTGATGAAGCTGCCGAAATGACCTTCATGTATCTTAGTTGAAAGAGCCTCGTTGGTTCAGTGGTAAGAACGTGTGCCTCTGAACCGAAGGGTACTGGGTTCGATCCCAGGATTCTCCTTTCACTTTTTTTCAGTACATACTGCACAATTAACATAAACCGAGGTTGTGGCATTGTATTTGAGCAAGTTGAATGTCTGCACGTTCCGCCATTCCGAAGGGGCGTAAAGCCGTCGTTCCCGTGTCCATGCGATGTTGGGCACGTTAAATATCCCTACCATCCGTACATAAAGGCGAGGGTTCGGCAAAATTTCCAGGATAGTGAGGTAAAACTGCTCCCTGGCGTCGGTGATTGGCCAGAGTGGCGGAAATAGACCGACGTTAAAGAAACAAAAACACACAACATACACATATCATAGGTGTGGCCCTAATAAGGCATTATAACTAAATCTTTTCAATTTTTCACACCTCCTAAAAGCACCTGTGTTATTAGATATTAGTCAGATGTTCTTTAAAGGTCAGCTGGTTATCAATTATTTCCAATGTATTTATAGCTACTTACAGGTTTTATTACCTGATTGTTTATTTTAATATTTATATCTTTTATACATTTGTCCTTTTGTGTAAACATTATAAATATAGTTTTATTAATGTTTAACCTTAACTTGTTGCTTAACAACGAACAATAGTATGTCTGCAGGTCACGATTTACCATTAGGTTTGATTGTGAGTGGGCCACACCAGTCCCTCCACCGCGACCATAAGGTCTATTGTGGCTCATGCCTAATAGTCTATATTTCGCCCAACAAAGCCAGCCTCCTGCAGAGGTCGATAATCTTTGTGGGCGAAAGTTGATCCAGATCCTCCGGAGCAAGCTTTATCTTGCCAAAGAGCATGTATCTAGTCCTGTCCGCTGCCGGACAGGAACACAGTACGTGCTCTGCTGTCTCGTCACTCTCCATACACAGCCGGCACTCGGTCTCCTGACCGACCCCAATACGGTGCATGTGGTGACGCAAGCAGCAGTGTCCTGTATACAGGCCGACTAGAGTACTCAGTTGTTGTCTGTTTAACTCTAGAAGTTTTTTAGCCCTTGACTCAGACAGGCCATTTATGCAGGCCTTAGAGTGAGCTAATCCTGGAAGATTTTGCCAATACTGGATTGTCATTCTTTCTGTCCAGGTCTTTAAGGTGCGTTTTGCTGTGCATGATGTTATCCCCAGCACCGGTTCTGGGTCCGACAAAGTCCCTCTGGGCACCACTCCTGGCAAGCGTGTCGGCAGCAACATTGCCCTCATGGTCCGAGTGACCCGGTATCCAGACCAGCGACACCTCATTACAGCTGCCCAGTTTGTTAAGGGCAGATTTACAACTCCATACCGTTTTTGAGTTACACCGGTAGGAACCAAGAGCCTTTATTGCAGCTTGGCTATCTGCATATATCTTTATCGATTTGTGTGTGCACTGGTTTTTTATACTTTCCCTTGCACACATCTCGATGGCATACACTTCTGCCTGGTGTATGGTTGCGTACTTGCTGAGGCTAGCTGATAGTCTAGCATCGGTGCTGCCCCCATATGCTCCGACTCCTACTCCCATATTGGTTTTGGAGCCGTCAGAGTACCAGCAGAGATCGGCTCTCAATAGGGTCGTTTGGTTTCGCTGCCAGTCCTCCCTTTCCGGGAGGACGGTCTTGAAAGACAGATCCCTACTGATCTTTGTAGGCATCAAGTCTGAGACCATTCCCAGAATCCCGTGACCCTCAATGTCATCGAGGAGTTCGGACCCTCCCAGACTGATTTCCTTCGGCATACTGTCGGCCGTTTGTTTTAATCTGTACGTTGTCCACCTCGCCACCCTCTCCAACCATATGTGAAAAGGTGGAATATTAAGGAGGACCTCCAGAGCGGCTGATGGTGCGGTGATTATCGCTCCCGTTATCATCAGGTAAGCTTGTCTCTGTAGATGAGCCAGTTTGGCCCTCGCGATACCACGAAGTGCCTTAGGCCACCAAACTATAGCTCCATATGTTATCATTGGTCTGATAACCACTACATAGAGCCAAGTACATCTGTTGTACAACCATTTACCATACTTTTTAATTATGATTGACAATACAACAATACAGTATCATCCGCAAAGGTCACATATTTGGCTTTCAGTTTAGCCAGTGACAAATCTTGTACATACAATAAATATAACACTGGTGGTGAAAATTCTGTTTAAATACGACAATAAGCAGAATAGGGGGCCCCATGTTGGTAAAAACTGATAGGGACAGATAATCGAAGCAGGGAATTGTTTGCTGGATGGAGAGTATGCAGATTTGGTGACTATGTAAACGTAATACAGTGTTCTAAATGCTGGAGCTTTGGGCATATGAGTAGGAGTGAGAAGTGGCTTAGAAGCTCTGGATAATATCTAAATTCCTATTGATTTTTTCTGGCAATGCACCAAATTTTGTTTTAAGTCTTCATATAGTTTAGCCGAGCAAAATGTAAATATTCATTCACTGCTGTTCCATTTCCGCTTACATTTTATTATTACAACTGTTTCTTTAGGATGTCATTTTAATGGATGTTATGTACCTTACAGCCTGGAAGAAAACAATTACTTCTCACATCATTACTTGACAACAATGCTAACACCAAACCAAGTAAGACGATGGATCCAAACAAGACTACAGAGAAGCTGAAGCGAGTTACTAAGAAAACAATAGATAAAAAAGGTAAAAGGAAAGATTTGCCTCATGCGTTAAGAAGACAGTTGGAGACACAACAGAAAGAAATCATCGAAGCATATAAGAAAATTAAATCAAAAAAATATCAAAATTAACAAAATGTTAATTTTAAGTTTTAACATATGAACTGTGATTTAATTTTGTAAATAAAAATGTTCACTTGTATATGTAGTTCTAATTTCATATTGATTTTTACTCATATTGTTCTCAAGATAGCATTCAGCACACTGAGCATCCATTGTAACTCCTTTTACTTAGCGACGCACCTTATGTGACCGAACCACTGTCTATTTATTTTGAGTCGTTCTTCTTTGGCATATTGTTTATTAAGTTTTTACGAACAAACTAAATAAATATGGCCAAAATGGTTTTCTTGCTGTACATATTTTCTTATTTTAGCTTCAGTTTTACACCCTTTAATGTATCCTTTTTTTCTATTTTTTTTGTCCCGAGGACTTCCAAGTTGTGGAATTCCTTGCCGGCACATGTTTTTCCTTCTCCTCTGAACCTCCAAACCTTTAAGTCCAGAATTAACAAGCTGCCTCTTTCCTCCTTGTCAACACCCACGGTACGATAGTATTTAGGCTGTAAGCCCTTGTGGTGTGTTGTTGAAATTAAAAAAATATATATATATCTTATGCTGCTTTGACTTTTCTATAAATTGAAAATAATGTGGACATCCCCAAAATTCAATTGAGCTCTCTTAAATACATAAAACAATATTTTCTAAATCACATTATTAAATGCTTCTTGGGAGGTTATCCCAAGCAATAGTCATCTATCTTCTCTTATTATGCTGTGCCCAGCTAAAAGGCTGTATCTACAGCAGCAATAGAATAGAGAAAATGTGAGGCAGTTATTTTAATAATTGTTGTAAAGGGTGGTTTTTCTCTACCAGGATATCTCACTTAGGATTTCTATCTAATGCTCAAGCGCCAGTACCGAATTACTATTATCAAAGGCAGTCAGTACTTTGCCAGAGAGGTTTACTTACTGGTTACCGGTATGGCGCACTCACAATCAAACCTAACCTAACCTACCCCTCCTTACTAAGCTGCTGGATGTAGTGTAATTGTAAATGTAATTGCAATTGGGAGTCAGACCTCGAAAATAAACAAAAGCGAAACTTTTAGTGGTGTCACAGACAGGCTCTCGGCACACCGGTGACCTGTCAACTATCATATCGCCCGCTCTTTAGCGCATGCCGCCTGTTGTGAGATATGAGATCAATTTTCTCTGACCGGTACACGACAGTTTCTATGTAAATGTTAGAATTGAAATTCAAATCTAGTTAAAAGCAGTGACTCAGTCTCAGTGTAAATAGTTCTTGTGAGAATTTTATTTGCACATAATCCGCATGATTTACTATTTAGTTCACTAACTGTTGTTACTCTCACTTTGTGAAACTGTTCTTTACCAAATATAGATGTAGATGTTTCTTTTCTGGCTTCACATCTGTTTGTTTTCTTCTCTGTAACCGGTTTCAGCCTTTTACAATGCTGTAAAAGGACAAACCAAGCACAAAGAAAAAACAAAAACTTGTAAAACCAGAGAAGTCTACATCTGTATTTGGTATTTCAATTACGATCAAAATGAGAAACTTTTATGAAAACAAAGTAGTTTGTAACAATGTATTTATGGCTTGATGTGTAGCATATGTTCAGCAGTTAAAAATTCGGTATGTTTTGAAGAATCAACAAGAAAAACATTTTAGAAAATGTAATTGCTGTTATAATTCAACCATGTACAAAAAAAAAAGAAGTTTACGGCTTAAATAGGGGGACGGGGGCAGGTGTTTATTCGGAAGAACGGAGGTTAAGTCGTAGTATTTCCCTCGGAGCCCATTCAACGGTCTTTCAGGCCGAGATGTACGCCATCCTGCACTGTGTGCAGGAGAACAAGAGGAGGGGCTACACCAACAAGCGGATCCTCATAGCCACAGATAGCCAGGCAGCCCTTAAGGCACTAAGTAGCCCACGGGTAAATTCCAGCAGTGAAGCCAGCGAAGTAGTCTCCAAGTCTGTATGTAGTATGGACAAGTTTCACCAAGTAAGGGCAACAACAATCATGAATTGGTGTGCCGAGACGAGCGACCTGGCTGGGCAGAATGAGGTGACCCTCATCTGGGTGGCGGGTCACTCGGGGGTCAAAGGCAATGAAGAAGCTGACAGTCTCGCGAAGAGAGGGTCAGCAGAACCATTTATGGGGCCAGAACCTGCTCTGGGCGTGACAAAGAGCACTGCCAGGGGAGCTATTAAGTCCTGGGTCAGAAACCAACACAAGGTGTACTGGGCAGACTGTCCAGGGCTCAGAGATAGGAAGTCAATAATTGACGGACCCAGTTCAAAGAGAGCTGTGGAGCTGCTAAATCTTAGCAGAGGACAGCTCAGAAACACAATAGGTCTCTTGGCGGGACACATGGCCGTCAAGAAACACCTGCATAAAATGGGGCGGTTTGAATGGGACCTCGCATGCAGACTCTGCAGCGAGGGGGAAGAATCAGCCCAGCACATCCTGTGCGAGTGTAAAGCTCTGGACCGCCAAACACAACTGATCTACGGTCAGTCTAGACCGGAAACGGGGAGGAGGAGCGGCTGGTGACTGTGTTTGCTGATGACACTTGTGTTACTGTCTGCGCTGATACTAGGGAGCGGCTTCTTCATGATGTTCGCGCTGTGATAGACCAGTGCCGGGCTTGGTGTGATAGAAACAGACTTATCGTGAATACTGGAAAAACTACATATGTAGAGTTCATAAACAGGAAGTCCTTGAATAACTTCGGCATTACTCTAGTAGACACTGTGAAGTATTTAGGCATACATTTAGATGCCAGTCTATCATGGCAGAATCAGATTGATATAGTTTGCAAGAACCTGAATAAAGCATATTTTGCAATACTACAGATGAAAAACACTGTAAAAGAGCATAATAAACATGTATTACTCCTTGACATACCCTCACATAAGTTATGGTATTATATTCTGGGGTAGGGCGGTGAAGGTGAGCAGAGTTTTTGCATCTCAAAAGCGATTACTGAGGTTAATATTTAATCTAAGGCCAACAGAAACATGTAGAAATGTATTTCGAGATCACAGCCTGCTTACAGTTCCATGTATTTACATCTTAAAATGTGTCTGTTTTGCAAGGAATAATTTGGAACTGTTTACCTGGAACTCCCCCTATCATGATTATGAGACACATCACCAGGCTTCATTAAGAATACCGCTTCACAGAACAACAAAGTATAAACATGGCCCCTATTACAACTGTATTGTGTCTTTGAATACTTTACCAGCTGAGTATAGAAAAATAAGAACTTTTGATACATTTAAGAGGGAAGTTAAACGATTTTTAGTTGAGGAAGCATTTTACAGTCACGAAGATTTCCTGGATTTCGCAAGTCCGTGATTCGGAGTTCATTATTTGTGGGGCTCATCATTTGATGTTGATTGTCCGTTTTGTTTTGTTTCTTTTTTTTTGCTCTGTTTACTCTGGGAATTATTTGTGGGTTTTCATATTTTACCTGCTGGCATGTTTGTATCTTGATTTGTTTGTGTGAACTTTATCGTTATTTATATTAAACCATTTGTTTGTATATTTTATTTAGTGACATATTTGTGAATTTTTGAGTACATATATCTTGTTTATATTTATATGTATTTAGGTTCTTAACTTTTTATTTATACATATGTTTTCTTTTTTGTTTGTACATGTTTTAGACTTGTTCTGTCTTTGTTTACAGACATTTAACTTTTTAATTAGTCTTCCTTTTTGTTTTACTTGATCACTTATTCTGGACTATATTTTTGTTCATGTATACATATGACCTGTCACATGTACTTCTTGTACCCAAGGTGGCCAATAGAAATTATTATTATTAATTATTATTATAATGAGGTTCGAGGAGTGGCTCTGGCTAGAGACTCGTGCCTTGAGTCTATTCCAGAAACGGAGACGAGCCAGGGGGCAGCAGCGTCTGTGGATTCTGGAGGTCTCACGACCGACGTAGCTTCGGCCACAGACTTGTCCCCGACACCCAAGCTGGAGGCTGGATCCCCCTCCACCAATGAAGACCCTACTGTAGGGGTAGAGGGACTGCCCCGGCAGTCCAAGCGGATCCTCATAGCCACAGACAGCCAGGCAGCCCTTAAGGCCCTAAGTAGCCCACAGGTAAATTCCTGGCTGGTGAGTGAGTGCCGAGACGAGACGAGTGACCTGGCTGGGCAGAATGAAATCCCCTCATCTGGGTGCCGGGTCACTCGGGGGTCAAAGGCAATGAAGAAGGTGACAGTCTCGCGAAGAGGGAGTATACGCAGTGCTATCAGGGCGGCAAGGCCGCGGACGAGCCCTGAGGGAGAAAAAAACATGAGTATTGGTATTTCTATTATTCTGTAACTCGAATTTTTTTTCTGGTATATGTTCGTTAGATGACTTGTACATATTTTCATGTTGTTACACAGTATCGGTGTAGTCATTTATTCCCTTGCATGGCCTCTTACCAACTATACAGTCATGAAGATCATTGACAATTTTATGTGAAAATACTTTCAATTGCATCAGCTAGGGCGCTGAAAACCTATTTGCATAAAACTTTGTTCTAACATGGGTATTGGTATTTCTATTATTCTGTAACTCGAAGATTTCTCTACTCGAATTTATTTTCTGGTCCTTTCAAATTCAACTCGCACAAATTCGACTGTAATTCTAAAAGCATAACAATAATTTTAAATTCTATTTTTTTATTATTCAAAAATAGAAAAATACAGTACTAAATGCTACTTCTGTGGCATTTTTTAAATTTAAATAAACAATACATTATATATGGGCACAATGATTACATAAATAAAAATGTAAATTCAAAAACAAAGCAATAAATACATTTATTTTCATACAAAGAAAAACTTAATCACTGTTGTCACCACAAACAACATAAACAATAACTAATAATAATACTTAAATAGATCACACACACCTCACAAATTCCTTCGATCGCAGCATCAAAGTGACAAAACATAACAATGATTTCTTAAAAAATAAATAAACAAATCATATTATACCTCTAGGTAACACATTTTTTTATCTCAGTCTATAAACCATTGATCACAAGATCATTTATTTCTAGTATTTCTAAAAGAAACGGAAAACATTGGCAGTGGTTGAAGTTGATAGTATAGAAGATATCCCTAAATTTGGCTGACTTGAAATCCTTAAAATAATTGTATATCAAATTTTATACTGGGCCTCTGTTATTAATCTTGATTGTCTACCCATTCAAATATTCTAATCGCTATACCAGCTTCAGTTATGCCATAAGGCACTATCAAGTTCATTATATGAAATGAAATCTTTTATGTTATTACAATTCTGCAGTCGGCGCTCCAAGGGTTCCAGGGAAGACATTTATGATATGAAAGTTTAGAAATTTTATTTTTTTCTCCACAGAGTATACAAATTAATTAATGGAGCATTTTGTTATATAAAATAACAGAAATTATATGATTTTTTAAACCGATTATTATATATCTTCATTTCTAAACGTCACACCGTCTGGGAACCATAATAAAACGTTGAAAATAACGGCTTCTCCTCCAGACAGCAAAATTTATTTCAGATTTCTCTTATTTCCGACATGTTTCGACACTCCAAGAGGTCATCTTCAGGGGATAAATCTACAAACATAAACAAGATAGGTCTGTCAGAAAACATTAGTTTTTCCGGTAGGCAATTGTGCATGTCAGAGCACAATGATGACAAGGTGATCTTCACAGACTTTGACCTTTGACTTATCTGTGAAGATCACCTTATCATCATTGTGCTCTGACATGTACAATTGCCTACCGGAAAAACTAATGTTTTTCTGACAGACCTATCTTGTTTATGTTTGTAGATTTATCCCCTAAGATGACCTCTTGGAGTGTCGAAACGCGTCGGGAGTAAGAGAAATCTGAAATAAATTTTGGTGTCTGGAGGAGAAGCCGTTACATTCAACGTTTAATTATTATATATCTGACCAAAAACCTTATTCTCCCAAAAATAAGCTTACCCCCTTTTAATCGCCGATTTCAATCTCAAAATATGAGTTAATTTTCTATGGCAAAATATGCAGTTTTTGAGTTTATTCAACTTTGTGCCATATCAACAACACCAAAGTTGATAATTTTTTTTTAATGTTAACACTTAAGAATGTATAACCAGGCACTGCCCATGTGACATTGTTTAAATTCTGTAAGATTTTGCTAAACCTCAAACACAGATAAAACAACAACCTTTTATACAATACTTTGTTGAATTGTATACAGAAAATGCATTATTTCAAACTAGATAAAATTCTGCATCTTCTGCTATGAGAATAGATAACAGGGCGCACCCTGGAAGTTCTTTTAATTTCTCTGAAGTTGGAGTTTAGTAATATGGCACAGAATTTAAGAACATCCTTTAAAACAAAATGAATGAATTGTTTCAACTTTAATATATTGGGCGAGTTCACCAGGCGCCAGTCGCATGTTATGTCAAAAAATGTTGACAAATGTCAAGATTTTGTCACCATTTTTTCACAACAATGCAACGGCTTGCACCGCTGGTGTCTGTTGAACTCGCTCATTGTAAATTCATTTTTTCGGCAACCGTCCGGGAAGTACCCACTTCCCGAACCCTTTTTCTTTGAGAAAGCAGCATTTCTCCGGCCTAGTCCGGGAAGTACGTACCATCCGGACTAGCCCGGGAAGAATCACATCGTTGTTGTCATTGTGAATATGAAAATCTTCGTAGGTATGATTTTGATAAATGCAGTTGAACATTACCATAGCAACGAAATAACGACTGACAGCTATCTGAAATGAAATTAGTTGATATTTTAATTTTCGAAAGTTTGCATGGTTTTTGGTCGCAATTGTCACAATAAACTATGGAAAGCAACAGCGATAGTGAGTTTGAAAATGTGCCTTACGAAATTTCCAATGCAGCAGCTGCTGCTACAGCACAAATATTGCCTGAAAAATCAAAGTCTAGGTATGAAAACGTTTATGATTTGTTCACGAGATGGATGGATATGAAGAAATGCAAAACTATTACAGAGGATGTAATTTTAGCTTACTTGGCGCAAAAATCTGAAACTGTCAAATCCTCTACCCTGCGGAGCATGTACTCTATGTTGAAAAGTGCCATTTTAGTGAAGAAAAATGTAAACATAGCCACTTTTGCAAAGGTAATCGCATTTCTTAAAAGGAAGAATGTTGGTTATAAAGCAAAGAAATCAGAAGTCTTCAGCAGCGAGCAAATCAACAAATTCATTAGAGAAGCAGATAATGAAACATATCTAATGC
Organism: Tillus elongatus; assembly: GCA_964006375.1. Classification (NCBI taxonomy): domain Eukaryota; kingdom Metazoa; phylum Arthropoda; class Insecta; order Coleoptera; family Cleridae; genus Tillus; species Tillus elongatus. The sequence continues at coordinate 117,525,632 of OZ023268.1, read as the reverse complement.
TAAAGGTAAGTTTAACAAAATATTACGATTGTAGGATATAAAAGTATCAACTTAATTCGCTTCATTTTCAGGTAGCAACAATTATTGGGTTAGCCGGTGCGTGTAGACGGGAAGAACTAACAAAAATGTCAATTGATCTAATAAACGACAAAGAAGACATGTTGCTTGTGAAAATATCAAATTCTAAAACACATATTGAGAGAACTTTTGTTGTAATTGGACAAGAAAACCTGCTGTTGTATAGGCAATATTTATCTTTACGGCCATCCCATACTCCACATAACAGATTATTCGTGAATTACAAAAAAGGAAAATGTTCGATTCAGCCCGTTGGTATCCACAGTTTTGGGAATCTCGGATTAAGAATTGTAGAATTTTTAAATTTACCCAATCCTAAAAATTACACAGACCATAGCATGCGTCGAACTTCAGCGACAATATTTGCTGATAATGGTGGAAACATCACAAATTTGAAGAGACACGGTGGCTGGAAGTCTACCAATGTCGCTGAATGATATATAGACAATTCACTAACAAACAAAATTAAAATTGCCAATACCATTCAAAAATTATCAGATGAAAACAATCAATATGAAACGGAAACTTTACCTTCTTGTTCTGACTACAAAAGGCATTTAAATATACCAAGCATTTCAAACAAATTAAATCCTTTTACTATTAGCAATTGCTCGAATTTTAATATAAATATTAATATAAATAAGAATTAGAATGTTTCTGTTAGTACCTATCTTCTGTTCGAATTTCAATATTTAATACAAATAAAAATGAAAATGTTCGAAATTTTGTTCTCCAAAGAAATATAATAAAGAAATGTGTCTCATTGATTTGTTATTCTACACGGTTGCCGAAAAAATAGTGTACGCAACACGTCCGAAAATAGTTTTTTGGACTCGCAGACTTCCAGGACTCGCCTACGGCTCATCCTAGAATTTTGTCGACTCGTCCAAAAAAACAGTATTTTCCGGACTTGTAACTTAAATTACTATATTGTTGTTGCCCCTACATGGTGAAACTGTCCCATACTAAATACAGACTTGGAGACTTCTTCTCTGGCTTCGCTGTTGATTTTGGTTTCTGTAAATGAAGGATGTATCCAGCACGTAAGCCAGCCGGAGCAAGTGGCCCTTCTAAATTTTAGATGCTCTTCAATGTTTTTGTAACCAGATTCGCTGCGTGACAGCATCGTCAGACAGAAGCAAAATTGTAGTTGTCATGATTTCATATTAATTCATTTTTCTTCGGTCTGAGCATGCCGTCAAGCAGCGAAACCGGTTACAGAACCGTTGGAGAACATCTAGATTACACGACATCAGAGACAAAAGAACAGTCCCGTCAGTGGCTGCCTTCAAATTGGCTGAAGTCAGAAAGTTTAAACAAACATTGTTTTGCGGCAAAGTGATGGTGACTGTGTTTTGGGACAGGCAGGGGATATCTTTGTCGAATTTATACCTACTGAGACAACAATAAACGCTGTCGACTACTGTCAGACTTGTCGTGCAATTTGAAACAAAACAAAGAGCGTGCTGACGAAGGCAATAAGGACGGAAAAAAGACAGTATTTACAGAGCGTCGCAGGGACAGGTAACTCTAAGCTATTGTGGCAAACATTTCGTCACCTGGATTTAAGTGTCAATAAAAAATACTCCAAAAGAGTGATTCCTGATTCTTTAAATAAACCAGAAGAAATAAATAAGTTTTTGCTAGACCAACCCAATCTATTTGGTCACAACTCATGGCAGACAAAAAGTTTCTATCGGACCGGTCTTAAATGTGAGTTTAATGAATTATCTGAATTCCGTTCAGTAACGGAAGAAGTTCTCAAACTGGTGTCAGAAATCAAAACTAATGCTGTGGGTGAAGTGAGATCAGCATAAATATGCTAATTCTATGTCTGCAGACAGTTTTGCACTATCTGACCCACATTATAAACAGCTGTTTAATTGAAAATTATTTCCCAAAAATTTGGAAAACAGCCAAGATCACTGCTTTTCCTAAAATATCAGAACCAAAGAGTTTTAAAGATTTACGAGGCTTAAGTATACTCCCAGCTATGTCAAAAATCTCAGAAAAAGTTATGCTATGCCAAATGTTACAACAAGTAGGAAAATATGATATTTTGCCTTCGCATCAATCAGGTTTTCGGAAAAAACATAGTTGTGCTACTGCCCTGCTGAATATAACAGACGACATCCTACGAGCTCTGGACAACAAATTATACACTGCGCTGGTCTTAGTGGATTTTTCACGAGCCTTCTTATCTGATCGATATCAGTATGTGTGCACTAACTTAGGGCAATCAAATAAGATGCTACTGGCGCGGGGCACCCCTCAGGGCTCACTTCTTAGTCCACTTCTTTTCAATCTGTACACCTGCAATTTGACTTCATGCTGTAAACCTTATTCTTATGCCGATGATATTCAATTTTGCTACTCATTTCCTAGGCAGGAACTGGACAACGCAGTGGAATGCATCAATTCTGACTTGCAAAATATGTGAAAGGTCAAGGTTTGAAAATAAACGGCCCAAAGTGTTCAGTCTTGTTTTTTGGTCCACAAGTAAATAGCTTAATTCCTCAGCCAAAAATCTTTATTAATGGCGAGGTGGTTGCCACTATGCAGAGTTGTAAGAACCTAGGTCTTACACTAGATACAAAGTTGCGCTTTACTGCTCACGTAAATGAATGTATAAAGAGGAGTTTTGCAGGTCTGAAGTTATTATATCCGCAAAGGCATAGTCTTACTCGGCAAATGAAAACTGTTTTATGAGAGGCATTTGTACTATCGCATTTCAATCATTGCGACGTGGTCTATGGTCCATGCCTGACTCGAGCAGAATTAAGCGTGATTAAAGGTGCTGTATGCGGTACATCTGGGGCATCCGAAAATACGATAGCGTGATTTAAAAGGTAAAAGAAATGGAATGGCTAACTATGTTCAATAGGCGAAAGGTACACACGATCTCTCTTTTTGGTTCTATTTTAGATCTTGGGGCGCCGCAGTACCTCTATCAGAAAGTGCGATACAGGTCAGATGTACATAATTTAAATATTCGAAGTAAGGGTCGATTATCCCCACCTGTGCATAATTCTGCGATATTTGAGAGGTCCTTTACCTACAGAATTTATATAGAGTTCAAAAAATTACCTGCTAAGCTAAAATTTTGTGAGTCTCTGAGGGAAGTCAAATCATATCTGAAAGATCTACAATTCAAACAAAATAGATTATATATCTAAGAATGCAGAGCTGTAGGTGTGGGTGAGGGTGGGGGGTGAATCTTGCTGGTAATGTGGGGAATGGACAATGAACGGATGTTTATAATTAATTAATTTTGGGGAGATTATGTATGATAAATGACAGTAAGTATGGAGGATGGCCATGTTCGATTACTAGTGTTTTGATCTTACAACAGGCGATACTTGTGGGACGTGAATTTGTTGCATGGAAGCTTTATCAATCACATCTTTGTTGTTGCGATTCTCTATAGGACATGCTTTGTTTGTTTATGTTTGAATAGTTGGGGTGGGGGTGATGGGGAAGAACAGCTTTAGCTGAATCCCGTCCTATTTGTTGATCCTCATAATGTTTATAATTAGATAATTTGTATCTTACTTTGTATCTGGATTTGAATGTATATATAGTGTGAGAGAAGAAGCAAATAAAGGTATTATTATTATTTAACAACTTTTTTAAATAGAGATGTAGACACTTCTCTGGCTTTACAGTGCTTGTTTTCTTCTCTGTAACCAGTTTCGCTTTTTACAGCATTGTCAGACAGGAAAACAAACATTTTCTCCTATCCGATAGTGCTGTAAAAAGCGAAACCAGTTGCAGAGAAAAAAACAAGCACTTGTTTAACCAGAGATGTATCTATATGTGTATTTAGTATGGAATGGTATCACCAAGTAAAGACAACAACAAACAATGAATAACTTTTTTACGCTTGGTAAAGCATTAAATAATTTTTGTTTTTCAACAGAATATTCAACAACTTATAAGTAACTCGACAATATGACACAAACTAACAAGTTTATTGTAACTGGCTTAAAAAATACTGTAGATTTTCTGGCGACTTATTTAAAATTACAAATTTGATATCAGCTTTCAATACAACGAAAAGTACCACGACACTTCTGTATTTTTTAATGGACAGACAACATAGAAAAATACCTGGTATGAAATATTTGAAATTAAATTACTTTCAGAGACAATTTAACAGACTATGTTCGTTAGATGACTTCTACATATTTTCATGCTGTTACACAGTATCGGTGTAGCCATTTATTCGCTTGCATGGCCTCTTACCAATTATACAGTCATGAAGATCATTGACAATTTCTTTATAAATAATCGGGTTAACATTTCTACCAATAAAATATAACAGAAAGAAATCTCCATATGATAAATATGAAATGATAACTCTCGCTTGGTCCACTGAAATACATCTAGCCTGTGCCCTCAATAAATACATACGAAATCTGGGTGTTAAGATAACCAAGGCACGATATATGAGAGCTATAAAGCTTATAATAGCCAAAATAAAAAACCAAAACCATAATATTAAGAACAGTTTTTCATTAAGTATGTTGAGAGGTAGGACGCATAAGGCATCGTAGTGTTGGATACTTCCTGTGGGACCATAGTTGTCGTACTTGCACTTCGTTATTTTGGGAAAAACATGTGTCATCGGGTTTATATCGTTATAAAGCAGCACACGCAGCCCATAAAGAGAGAAGTGCCCAGTCAGAACATAATCCAAGAGATAGATTTGCAAAAACTGGAAAAAAAAGACAATAATTATAATAATTTCCCACAAAAATTAGCACCAGATATACATGCCTATTCATTAAGAGTGTGAAATTTTTAAACTGGAGATACAGAAGATAAACTTATGGAAATTAAGCCCAACATTTCTTGTACAAATGTTTTACTCATTCATGATACATATCTACTTAAAATTGGCATTTTATTTATCTTATAACTGCCAGAGCACATTTCAACATTTTACATCAACCAAACAAAATTGCATTAAAACACAAACACTTTAATTAACCCCTGGGTCCTAAATTAAAACAATGATAACTTTTTATGTAAGATTTATTTAGAATCTGCATACATGTACTCAATATTGAGTGCAATAATTTAAATTAAACATAATAGGAGATTGTCAAAAAATGGTATTTTTGTTGTATGACTATTGGGTAACTTAGTGTGTTTTTTTTTCCCTCAGGGCTCGTCCGCGGCCTTGCCGCCCCAATAGCACTGCAACCTTTGGTTGATTGTGCATACCCTTAGTCTTTTTACTCCACCCACTCCAAAATCACAGTGCCTTGAACTAGTCTGCACAGCAATTGGTAGTGTGAAGTTTTATACTGCTCTGTCTCCGATCTAGACTGATCGTAGATCAGTTGTCTTTTGCAGTCCAGAACTTTACACTCGCACAAGATTTTCTGCGCTCATTCCTCCCCCTCGCCGCAGAGTCTGCATGCGAGGTCCCCTTCGAACCGCACCATTTTATGCAGGTGTTTCTTGACGGCCATGTGTCCCGTCAAGAGACCTGTTGTGTTTCTGAGTTGTCCTCTGCTAAGATTTAGCAGCTCCACAGCTCTCTTTGAACTGGGTTCGTCAATTATTGACTTCCCATGTCTGAGCACTGGAGCCCTGGACAGTCTGCCCAGTACACCTTGTGTTACCTAGGACTTAATGGCTCCCCTGGCAGTGCTCTGTGTCACGCACAGAGCCGGTTCTGGTCCCATAAATGGTTCTGCTGACCCTCTCTTCGCGAGACTGTCAGCTTCTTCATTGCCTTTGATCCCCGAGTGACCCGGCACCCATATGAGGGTCACCTCATTCTGCCCAGCCAGGTCGCTCGTCTCGGCACTCACTCACCAGCCATGAATTTACCCGTGGGCCACTTAGTGCCTTAAGTGCTGCCTGGCTGTCTGTGGCTATGAAGATCCGCTTGTTGGTGTAGCCCCTCCTCTTGTTCTCCCGCACACAGTGCAGGATTGCGTACATTTCGGCCTGAAACACCGTTGCATGGGCTTCGAGGGAAATACTATGACTTACCCTCGGTCCTTCTGAGTAAATACCTGCCCCCGTCCCACGCTCCCCGCCGGATCCGTCCGTGAACAAGACAAGCGCGTCCCGAGGTATGCTCGGCGTCTCCTCCCGCCATGCCTCGCGGTCGGGGATTTTCACTGTAGAGTTGTTTTCCCTGCAGATTTGCGGGCTCGCAAAGTCTGACCTCATTTCAAGCACGGGCTCCTTCGCGATCTCCTGAATTTTGCAGTGGCACCTGAAGCCTGGGTTGATCTTCAGTCTGCCATTGCAGGCTAGTCTGTATAGTCCTAGCCTGGCCTGCCCCACAATGCCTAGGTAAGCCATCCTAGGTAAGCCATCCTTAGGCCACCAGACCAGTGCCGCGTATGTTAACGATGGTCTGACCACCCTTGTGTACAGCCAGTGGGCCATACTAGGTCTTAGTCCCCACGTTTTTCCATATAGCCGCCTAGTGACGGCTAAGGTCATGACTGCCTTACGCAGTATTTTTCCAATGTGACCATTCCAGGTTAGCTTAGAGTCCAATACGACCCCAAGATATTTTACCTCCCTAGCCAGTGCAATGCTCCTACCATATAGAGTGAGAGTTCTGTGGCTGTCGCACTTCCTCCTCCTCGTAAACGGCACAACGGTTGCTTTCTCGGGGCTCACCCCGAGCCCTTGACCAACCGTCCACCCTGCCGCCACTTTCAGTGCAGTCTGCAAGCGCTCACACACTGACTGTGTGACCTTTCCTCGGACTATGATGACAATGTCGTCCCCTCCCGAGAGCCTCCCCAGCAGGCCGTCCACGACTAGGCACCAGAGCAAGGGAGACAGAACGCCCCCTTGTGGACACCCCGCCGCGACCGAGGTGAACACCGAACTTCTTGTGATACAAAGCAAAACATTTTTTTTTTATCGCTGAGGCAAAGTCCTACATCACAGCTCGAAAAACTGCCAGATACTTCTGTGAGGTTCTTTCTTAATACTACAAAGTCCACAATGACGTGAAAGACATATGAGAAGCTGCAGTTAATCTAGTTTCGAGAGAAACATGTGTCCTGAACTTACTTGCTGTATGTTCTACACATTTTCTACCTCGTCTCCTTGTATCTTTAACCCCAATAAGCCCTGGAGCTTCGGCCAGTCTAAAAAATTTCAAGTTCATGTGTGTCTGGCTCCTATGCACATATACCACTTTTTGCCTTTTCCGTCAATTTCATAACACAGCTTGAGCACCGACATATACCATATGAGCATTACAGTTCTTTACCAATTGGGGACAAAGAATTTCATCCAATGTGCCATCTTTCTGTCTTCGGTTTACTCAAGTTACCTCTTGTGGATTGTGAAAGTTGCCAAGGAAGAATATACTTTTTTTATCCTTCCATTTCTGTAACGATGGCTTTTTTTTCATTTACTATCGTTACTGCGTTGAAGACCTAAAGAAAACCCCCAAGAAGCTTAAATAGTACCAGCTAACTTTCTTTCTAAAAAACAATTCAAGTTTTGGTGTCAAAAATTATTCATTGAAAATTCGCTAATAATTTTATATCGTAACATCCGTACTGTGTCCCTTTAATATGCGTTGAAATTTAAATATCAGAGACGGAATATTTTTATTAAGGCAAAATATCGTATAATTCAAGAAGCTTCTCGATAAAGGATGATGTCATAGGCCGTCAAGCAATAACCGTTGGACCGCCGTCCATTTGGAGAACCCAAATCACCACAACACATTTAAAAAAAGACCTGACGATCGTTTCACTAACCAAGTTAGCGTCATCAGAGGATGAAAAATTCCAACTATTTTAAAAAACTAACATCACCTTATATACCGGATCTTAGGTAAAGTGACCGAACTGAAATGGGAAAGTAAACGCAGCCAAATTCTGCAGTGTATTGTATTTTTATCGCGGGGTGAGGTCTGCACTGTCCCTACTAACTTATCTAAAATGTGTCCATCTCTAATAATTTTGTAAAGGTTCAACGACACCTAAATTAACATAGTTTGCTTTGTCGGAACTATCTGTATTATTATGTTATCTCTAGGATGTGTTAAAAACGTGGGAATTTTTATTTTGCGAAGCAGTCGATTAGGTGGCTCATAATCGGCGGTGGTGCCACGTTCATACAATTTTGTTGTAACTATATTTCGCAATATATATACTTTCGAAAGAGTTTAGCTGTCCTGGTTGTCTAACATTTTTTTATTAATTTCAGATTATCTTCATTAACGTGATGATTATTATCCCAAATATGTCGGGCGACAGTAGATCTATCTATAGTACCGTAACGTAATTGGGCTAAGTGTTCTTTGAATCTAACTACAATCGATCTTTTTGTTTGCCCGATGTACTTAAGATTACAATCTTTACAACTTATTTAATAAATTCCCGAAATTTTGTCCGTGCTATCCTTGTCTTTTGGGTTACCTAGCAAGTTTTTTAAGGTATTTATTGTCGAAAATGTTAGCTGCAAGTTGACTTTTTTTAAAATGCTATCTAGACCCTTTTTTAAAATGTGTTGTGGTGATTTGGGTTCTCCAAGTGTACTTGTCAGTGCTCATCACAGGTTCCAATCTTCACTTAGTTTTTTACAGCTTGTAAAACGCGGGCTCCTCCTTTGGTTGATGCATGTTGTCATTTAGATGGAAATCACCCAAGATTGACTTAAACCTATTTCGAGACATTTTACTACAAATATATTTATCTCTTAGCTGATCGTTTGCATACCAATAGACTTTCAAAGATGGCAATTTTTTTATACCGATCATTATATTTAGTCCTAAGAAAACTGTCATTTCTGCTTTACTTACTGTTAAAAAATCAGAAATTTTTAAGTCGAATATAAATTAGTCTCAAAATTAATCTTATCTGATAAATCTTCTGGGAACGAACAAGAATAATTCACCAGGCATGTTTACATGATCTGGAATATTTACAGGTCCTGTTAAATTGGTGAATTCCATAATGGATTCATTGTGAACAGTTTTTGCCCAAGATCCATTGAAGAAACATTTATTATTGTCATTGACTGGTGTATCAGTTTTATAATATACCTTTGGCGACATATTTTCAGTACCCTCATCAACACTAACACCTTATAATCAGCGTCGGTTTCATTTTTATCAGCCACAGTTGATTCCTGGTCAGAAGGAATATTATAATCTAAATAACTCATCTTATTACCCAAAAAGAGAAACGACATTTTGAGTCCCAACGCATAAAACGTAGATATCGAAAACAAAAAAAAAAAGGTTGCCTGTTTTTAATACAAACCCACCACTATTACTTACGAGATATTAATAACTTACCAGCCATTTTGATAACTGTTTCCAACACTTTCCAGTTGTAACGATTCACATTTTACCTGGAATCATTACTGGTCAAAATACACTTAGAAAGTCCCCAAGTATCTAAATAATACCAAAAACCCTATCTATAATAAATATTTCAAGTTTTAGGTTCCAAAATAATTTTGATGAAAATTCGCTAAGAAATTCTGTATCGTAAGAACCATACCGAATTCCCTATAATATACGTTGAAATCTGAATATTGAAAAACGTAGCATTTTTGTTGGGGAAAATGAATATCTCTATTGTCCTGAGATTCTAGGTAAATAACAGAAGCTGACATAATTATGATGAAATATAGAAAATCGGTTACCAAATGCACGGGCGAGTCTATTATTGTGGAGGTGTGTATAAGCGACGTCGTGACTTCGCCACCGATTGGAGGTCTCGTTTTATCTCATTTGAAGAATGGAGGCTAGAGAGAGCTCGCACACAGCCACCAACGGTCATGGTAAGAACTTTTGCGTGCAGCGGTTAGGAATTGCAGAACTCGACACATTAGCAAGGAGTCTCTGCCGAGCGTTCGTCGAGTGAACACCCCTTAGGTGGTTATTAAATTATCTTAAAAGAGGGTGATATAATCCTTTCTGTTATCTGTACTACCTAATGATTATTGTCAGTGATTTAAACGAAGTAAGTAATTTAAACGATTTTCGAATTTAAATAAACATCGTATTCAGCATAGAAACGCAAGTATAGTTGTGGTTCCTTGTTCCGACCTGTTGATTTCTTGCCTTAATCAGAAAGAATTATTACCGAACTTTAAGTCAATTGGCAGTGAATTTCACTTGGGCCAATTCACGTTTTAAATTGCGATTTGCTAAGTTTCCGTCAAGCGAATTCAGAACATCGACATAGTTGTCAAATGGTTTCCTAATATTGGAGCAACCAAATTGGAGTCTGTGAACCTGTCTCAGGTGCTCATAGTTGATCCCACTTGGAAGGCATCTTCATGGGGTCATCAGGTAACTTAATACAGGAACATTGGATGAGTCCGTGTAACTCTTTTTCTCTGAACCGTTAGAAATTTTCATGCAAGCAATCTAATATCTGAAGCCTTATAACTTGAACTTTTCAAAATAACGTAAACAAATTCAAACAGAACAGTGTCAGAGAGGTGCTATTGTAAATTTCATGTTTAATCTGTTGAATTTTATCTGTAAATTTAAACACATAGTTTTTGAAATTGTAATTAGTAAATTTTGTCTGTGAAATATCTAACCTGTACATTCTTTTCAATATCTCTTATTTTCAATAATTAACGCAGAAATTTCACGTAGGATTATATATTCCCTTTTTTTTTTGGAGCCGCACTCAAAGAACTGGCCAGTAAAAGTTATTGTAAAATTAATCAAATTGATTGACAAACGTCAAATGATTTACATATTAATTTGTGTTTGCTTTTTAGTTGTAAAATACAGTATTTCATCTTACATATAAAGCTCAAGTGGTTAACATTAGTATTTTAGTAACATGTAACCATCTTTATCTTATTATTTTGTCATATGTAAGTGAATTGATAATTTCTTTTTCTTGAAGTTCTTGCTGTTTATCTGATTTTTATTTGAGTGCAATTAATATTTATTTGAGATTTACCAACCATTTTTATTTCACTTTGTTTGCTATTTCAAATTTAATTTATATGAATAAATTTATATACTTTGTTACATTAACATATCTGTTTGATTGAAGAGAAATCCCTCCCTAATATCTTCTTTCTTCTGGCATCTGCATAAACTATTTATTCTTACTAACGATTATCTAGATATCTAAATTTCAATATTACCTGACACTGGTCTGGAGAGCCCACAAATATAGGACTCCAGGCAGTGCAAAACAAACAAGGAAAGAGAACGTGAGTATCAAGCTACATCCAGATCTGTCAACCTCCTAAAAGTATTGCTAATCATACTAAATATGATAATCTGATAGATAGCTATTTTAGGGTAGGGTATTATAGGCGATCGTGACCTCAATATTGAGCAGATCTATATCCACCTGAGGTCAATCACGAACGAGGTAACACAGTACAGGAATGTAAAAACAGCAGTTCTAACCTCACATGCATAGCATAATGATATTCTAATGTTCAATTACGCCCATGGCTCATTTACAGAGACTTTTTTAAAGTCTTATACTCAGTTGCCGAAAGCGTTGTCAGATATTTAACAAGTGATTAGTTGATCCTCGATCAGAATAACCAATCACAGCTTGAATATATTTGGTAGTCGTGGCAATAAAACCACATCACAAGTTGTGCTTAGTTATGATGATCAAAACACCTAATCACTTGTTAAATATCTGACAACTGGGAATTAAGGTCGTGATCTTATTAGCGAATGTTTTTGCATAAATTTGCTAAAATAATTATTGTTTCAACAGAAAATGGTGAAAGTTAGCTTTATACTACATTCTAAAACTAAAATTTCGAGATTATTGAAAAATTAAGTAATTAGCAGTTTTTTAAATAAGAAAATGCAGTTTTGCATCACCATATTTTCATTTGTATTCATATGCCGTTAAATAAAATATATTTTGCAGTTTAAAATGAAAAAATAAAACCAAATCAAACTTACCACAATTATAAAATTAAGAACTTCACAAACTGTATAACGTACAGAATACCATTCATGTGAATATCTTCCAGACAAAAGATAATCCAACAGCCTGATTTTTGCTGAATTAGACCACCCTGGTGGCACCAACGGACCATCTTTAAACAAAAAACATTTTTGAGCACATTGCTTCTGTTCTGTGGGTTAAAAAATAATCAAAGTTTTATTAAAAAAATATTTCACAAAAAAATTGCCCAGATAAAAAATTCTTAAAAAATTATGTCAAATGTCATTAAAATAGCTTTCTAATTTTCGGAGAAAATAATTTTTTTCGAAAGAAAACTCAAAATTTGAATAACTAAATTTTCTATAAACTTAGAAAGTTGAATTTTGGTATGTAGTAAGATCTTTCCCGAGGCAACATATCCGTCAAATTTTATTCCAATAGCTATGTAATTTGCGTAGAAAATGTTTTTTTTTACACTGCCATATATTTATGTGTATGAATGTGTATGTATTGTAAAAAGCACTATCTTCGGTTCTTTGTGTCTGCCGAGCTGTCACATGAACACTGTACCTGGGGAACAGTGACTGTATCTTTGTCCTCTGCAGACCCACTTAACAAAAATTCAGAAAAGTATCATCTATCAGTCAGTGGCATTGTCTAATCGCCTTCCCAATGAGATCAGAGGTATGAACTGAAGAGATTTCAAAAATGCCGTGAGGTGTATGCTGGTGAAAGGTAAGTTTTATAGTGTGCAGGAATGTATGGTGTGAGAAGGTGAAACTTTTTTGCTGTTTTATCTTGATATTTTATTTGGGCTTGATTTAGTTTTGGCATCTTAACCGTTGACAGTTATTTTATTGTTGCATGTTATTTTATGTTGTATTATTTTGTTTGTTTGCTAACTTTGACGTGTTCTACGCACATTATGTATTAAAGCAACAAATAAAGTGTTATTATTATTTGTTAGGTTTTCGTTTCGGGCAATGGTTTAATTACACTCTTTGTCCTTTTATTAAAGGTTTTTATTTTACGCAGTGTTCATACACAACAAAAGTACATTCTGACTTTTAAAAAGGAAAATCAATACCATACAGCTTCTAAAAAACGTCAACCATTACCAGCACATTATTACACACAACTTTTATCTACTTGTCAAACGAAAACAAACTAACTTTAGACAAAATGAACTACAAACGATAGTAACTACGTCATAGACATGTGTGGGTAACTTGCCATTGCATACATAGATGGCGTTTGTCATCTATTCAACATTATTATTTGGTATATAGGTAAATTTATTTAAATAATAATATTTTACGTCCATCTACACACACTTGCTCTTTGCCAGTTCTTATGCAAGACAGCCTGTATTTTAAATATTTCGTGATTTTTATTATTATGTATTGTAAATACTTACTGAAATCTTTTACGAGCATTTTCAATCTTCCACCTTCCCAAGTTGTCCAGAAGTATCGTGGTAGATAAAAAAATAATGCTTGAACGGAAAATATGATGCAGACCCATTGGTAATATTTCTGCCAAATAATAGGGCTTTGCTGCTCTTCTGGCTTCTTATGAGAACTACCAGCTCTATACACGTTCCCCAAACCAGGTAAAACAGCAGCTACAAAAAAATTAAAAGATTAATTTTGCTCTTAGAAACAATGTTTTCCACAATTTAAAAAAATATTCAGGGTACTGGAAAAATATATCTTTAAACCATTCTAAATAATAATAGTGATAATAATAATTTATTCACGCACTCAGCATTTTCAATAGTGTTGCAAATCCAATCACACCTTTCACATAATTTGCCCAACCAAGGTTGTGGCATTGTATTTGAGCAAGTTGAATGTCTGCACGTGCCGCCCTTTAACGAGGGCGTAAAACCGCCGGTCGCATGTCCATGCGATGTTGGGCAGGTTAAAGATCCCTACCCTTCTTACAGAAAGGCAGGGGTTTGGCAACATTTTCAGGATAGTGAGTTTAAACTGCTCCCTGGCGTCGGTGATTCCCCATGGTCATGGAAATGGAACGATGTTAAAGAAACAATAACACACACAAAATGATTTGCCTTTCAGATGACCTTGAAAGGTCACTGCTCGAGGTCATGTCTGGACATGAAGTTTTTTGGTCTTTCGATTTCCGGGATTAAAACATAAAATTTACCGTGATTGGACATCCAAGGTTATCGTCAAGATCAAATTCAAGGTCACTATCAGATAGCAGGAGAAATTCTGGAGCTCTTGCCTGCAACTTTTTTCTCCGTGAATTGAACTTTTCAAGCTATTCTGATATTCCGTAACTTTTCGTACACCACACAAGTGCTAAATTCACTTTATCAACCCCAACCGCAGTATAATTTCATTATAAAAAGCGATTTTCACGATGCAAAGACTAAGTGGAAAAACTAACTCTACGTACCCTTAATAATCTAATGTCATATTCTTTGAAAAATAAATTTATATTCCATTTAACCCCTTCTTCAATTTCATCACAGACTACCAGATGACATTTCCGTCCAGTATCAGAGAAATGATATTCGAAAAAAATCGCGTGCGTAGACTATCTGAACGCACCGGAAACCCCACCGACAAACGAGACGCAAAACAGACTCATCAAACAAGTAAGATCCGCCCTACAAGAACTCCGCAACAATCGTTGGGAGGAGCGCCTGCAAACCCTGCCTACCCAAGACATTTCCATCTGGCAAATGGCTAAAGCCCTTCGCTCCCAAAAACTTCCGATATCCCCGCTTCACGGCCGTAACGAGGTCGTATACACGGATGCGGAGAAAGCTACTGCATTCGCAGATCATCTGAGTTGCAATTCAGCCCGAATTATAACAACGTCGATCTGTCGCAACTTAACTTTAGCGTTAAGACAATTAACTTTTTTAAACAATTTATTATTACTTAAACACAATGATTACTTAATACAATAATGAGACAAAATATATATATATATATATATATATATATATATATATATATATATATATATATATATATATATATATATATATATATATATATATATATATATATATATATATATATATATATATATATATATATATATATATATATATATAAGTGATATTAAAATACTTGACACGCCATGTGCCAGACTAACTAGGAAACAAGTAATGAACGCTCCTATCTCGGTGCTTATCCTATTTATAGGCTTCCCCTCCAGGCGTGGCACTATTGTCTCTGGAGGTGACCTGGATCTGCTAATGCTGAATGTCACCGGAGATATTCCGTTCACACTTGCTGGTTTTACGCCTGCATTCCTACAGGCGCCACTTCACTATTATGATGACACTGCGGTTTCTAAGGAGGCCAGGATACATTGTTGCACAATAGCCTGTTGTTGTGGCTCTATTTATCTCCTCCCCCCTTTGAAGAACGAAGCTACGGTTCGTTCCGGATTTTCAAGGGAAATCCGGCTTCGGTGGTTCCTGGGTTGATCTTCAATTCTCCCTTGTCGGTTCTTGGGTTGATCTTCGTAGTTCTTCTAGTGGTTCTTCTTCTTATGACTCCCCATCTGACGGCTATCATTATGATGGCGGTTAAAATAGCCACGTACAATAATATGGTCCATATACTCAGGTGATGTAGTGGTAGTTCCATTCGGCCTGGTATATTTTTCTTAATGTTTTGGAGTTGGTGTTGGATCTGCTCGATGTTATGCAGCTGTACGTTGTCTAATTTGAGTTCGGGTACCTTTTCGTAATTTGTTTCTTCCTTCGTAGTGGTGGTTTCTAATTTGGGGAGATTGAATAGTTGTTGTGTTTCCGCTGTAGTGGGGCCGGTTTTATAAATTTTGTTTCCTACTTTCAATTGGCAGTTTGGTTGGAGGTTGACCAATTTGGTACCCTTGATGATATTGGTCCACTCTTGTTCCTGGCAAGTTATTCTGGCGTTTGTCTCTTCTGGCGCTAAGATGATGTATTGACTGGTTCCATATCTCGAAACTGTGGTTTGTTTAATTTTGACTAATTCTTGGTTACAATTATCGATAGGCTTTTGAAATTTTATTAGTTTTATTTCACATGGGTTCTGATCATTCATGGCTGTTGGATTGTCGTCTTGGCAGAAATATAATTTGTTCTTTAAATTTTGACATTCTTCATTTCGAAAGGCATATTGTTTACTGCTTAGGATCAAGTATTTGGTTCTAGGGATTATCATGGTAAAGGTGTGTGGATTTTTTGGGATAGGTAATGTGTATAACTGATAGTAATCATATTCTGACTCTTCAACTAGAGGTATTTCTATTTGAAATATAATTTGGAATTTATTTTGTACTGCTTTTATTTTGAATATTTTTTCATACAGATTCAGATCAGTGGTTGTTATTAGTTTGGCATTTGTTACGTATTTTTGTATTCTATTGATTTCTTTTATTATAAATTTTGGTTTTAATATGGATGTGTGAAAAATTCCTAATTTTGAAAAAGTGATTGCATTCTCAGTTGTGAGTGCTAACTCTTGAATATTATTCAATAAATGTCCCAGCTGGGTCAGCAGCTCTAGGATTTTGATGCGATGATAGTGCGTTAGTTGTTCGCTCCTAAGGCTATCAACTGTGTTACCTAACTCGTTTATTCTATTTATTATCGTGCCCTGATTGTGACTCAACCCTACGATCGTTTTATTGAACTCTCCAATTGCTTCTAGCATTACCGAATTTTGCGATTTAAAAAGATCATGAATTTTGTTTTGGTCTGTACTTAATATTTCTATTGCCTGATATATACGTTCGCCATCTTGTGAATCGAGATTGCCAGTTATTGATTTAAATATCGATCCTAGCCCATTGATTATGCCCCGTCTCTGTCTCTCATTGATGTTATCTCTCCCTAAGAATATCCTATAAAATGTATCGTCTATATTATCTATAGTAAAATTTAATGTTAGTATAAAATTATGGTATTCGTCGTGGTAATCTTTTGTCATAGACGTAACTGTGTTTATGTAATGTCTTTTTATTTGGTTATAGTCTTCGTGTAGTTGTGTCAGGTCATGTATATGTATCAAGTTCCAGCTGCTAGTCTCTGTGTATGCTGTACCTAATTTCTTTGGCAGCATACCTGGATTGTCCGTCAAGTCTTGTATTTGGGCTGTTATTCCTGCGGCAAGGAACCTGCAAGACGTAAATTTCTTAGATGTGCTATTGTTTGTTCGTCATTTTTATGGTTTATTAGAATAGCTTTGTTATGTTCTAATAAGGATATTATTGAATAGGGTCCTGAAAAGGGGTTTTTATGTTTTTTATGAAATCCCGGTGGTATCTGTTTGTATACCACGTCGCCTTCCTTGAACGGCTGGTTCGTGTTTTTATTAGTTCGTTGTAAGGTTTTTTGTTTTGACGTTTCTATGCGACTTCTAACCATTTCGTAGATGATTTTCATAATTTCTTTGTGTTGTACGTTATACTCTTGCGTAATTATTACTTCCGGGTCGTAGTTAAACATTTCCGGTATATAGCCGAATATTAAGTCGAATGGTGGTTTTAGTGTTTGTGAGTGTATCGTGGAATTATAGGCGAATATACAGTAGGGTATTAATTCTATGGGTTTCATATTTTTGAATTTCTCCTTAAATAATCGATAATGTTCAATGATGGTGCTGTGAAATCGTTCTATGGGTCCGTTTGATTCGGGGTTTTGGGGTGTTGTGGTGTGCAATTCTATTTGGTATGTCTCCAGTAGTTCTTTTACTACTAAATTCGAGAACTCCGTTCCTGGGTCCGCAATTAGGGTTTTACACGCTCCGTACTGTGAAAAGTATTTAATTAAGTTTTTTGCAATTTCTGTAGCGTTTTTGCTTTTGATGGGAAATGCTTGACCGAATTTACTGAATGGATCCAATATGGTTAAAAATATTGCTCGTTCAATTTGGAACGTATCTACGTGGAGTGTTTCTAAAGGTTTGGATGCTGTTGGAGTGTGTTCTAATGCTATCTGTACCGGGTTCCTGTTATATTTGCACGTTTTACACAGCTCACACGTTTTTACATATTCTTCTATGTGTTTCTTTAAATTGGGGTAATAGTATTTTCTCTTTATTCTTAAGTAAGTCTCCTCAGCCCCGCGATGGTTGGACTTACCCTGATGTTATTTGACTATCATATCCGTTAGCTCGTCTTCCTGGATTTCTTCCCTCATTTCTAAACATCTATAAAATTTTGGTGACTCTACATTATTAAAGTTTTTGTTGATTGCCGAACTGACTAGTTCGTAATCTTGTTCATTTACGAAAAGGCAATAATATTTTCTTTGTGGTAAACAGTATTCCTTTATAAATTTTTCTATTTGATTGGGGTCATTTAAATTGAAGTTTGCATAAATAAAGTTTCGTTTGTCTTTCCTTACTGAGAATATTTCTGGTTTGTCTGTGTTTTTAAAGACTATTTGATTTGTTTTACTGTTAATAATTTCTTCCTCTAATATTGGTATACCGGGTGCTGAGTAAGAATCCGCATTTGAATTAGCTGTTTCGTCCTCGTTTATTCCTATTACACCTTCGTCGTCCTCTATTTCTATTATTTCTTCTTCCTCGTCGACATTATTGGCCATTGATTGGTTGTCTATATCTATGGGGTGGATCTCTACTCGAGAAAGGGCGTCCGCTGCGCAATTCAGCTTTCCTTTCTTGTATTCAATTTTGAATTCGTATTCTTCTAATTTTAATCTCCAACGGAGTAATTTTGAATTTGGTTGTTTTAACGAAAATAGCCATTTTAATGGTTTATGGTCCGTAAATATAGTGAATTTGCGTCCGTATAAGTATGGACGGAAATAATTAGTTGCCCACACGATGGCTAGCAATTCCTTCTCTATGGTGCTATACCTAGATTCGGTTTCGTTTAAGGTACGACTGGCATAGGCTATCGGGTGGTCTGAATTGGGTTCCCCTTGGCTTAATATGCCCGCTATCGCCACGTTTGAAGCGTCTGTTGTTAGTATAAAATCCTTAGAGAAATCGGGTGGTATAAGCACGGGTGAATTCATTAAGATGTCTTTACATGAGTTAAAGGCACCAATGTATTCCTCGTTATTAACGTCTATTTTAGAATTCTTTTTTAAACACTTGGTTAGTGGTTTCGTGACGTGTGCGAAATTTTCAATAAATTTTCTGTAATATCCGACTAGTCCTAAAAATGATTTAATTTCTTTTTGGGTTTTTGGTGTCTGTCCGGTATTGTTTTCTCGTTTAGTTTTCTATAGTCCACTACAATCCTCCATTTTTGTTTATTTGACTTGTCTAGTTTTTTTGATATGACCCAAATGGGTGAACTGTATGGGCTGTGACTTTTCCTGATTATTTTTTGCCTTAGCATGTCATTTATTTGTCGATCTACTTCCGGTTTATGTATGTATGGATATCTATATAATTTAGAATGGACTGGTATGTCCTCAATGGTCCTTATTCTATGTTTTATAGCATTTGTGTGCGTCAATGGTTCGTCCTTGTTTAAAAATATGTCCTTATATTCTGATAACAAATTAAATAACAACTGTTTTTCCTCATCGTTTAAATAGTCTACGTCTATTTGTTCCATTATAATGTTTTTGCAGTTAATTTGTTTTTGCTCGCTCCCTGTATGTCGAGTATTCGTATTATATGGTTGAATTGTCGATATAACATTATCTTTTGTTATAGTGGGTGTCCTTGAGCTACGCTTACGTTCATCTGTAACGTGATACTTATATTGGTTACGTAATCGGCTAGTCTGTAGGTTCCGCGGTGTTTCATAAGCTTCGTCTTTGTGCGCTAACATGTAATTTACAAGTTCAAGTTCTCCATTGCAATTGAAGTACTCTTTTGTTATGATATTGTTTACAGTGGCTGTAGTATCTGGGTCATCTGCTTTGGCTTTTATTCGTGCCGGTTGATTGACATTGTTTAATTGAGGGTATTGAATTTTAATGATTTGTTTACCTAGATGCATGACTTCGTTTTTAAAATCTATTCTGGCTTCATTGTCCCTTAGGAATTGGATTCCAATGAGACCTGAATATAAAGGGTTAAATTCGAAAAGGCAGAATTCTTGTGCCTTGTCCGAAATTGATTTAAGGGTGATATTTATGCGTTCTGAGTGAGTCGAAGTCCCGTGCGGGGTCCGAATCATGAAGGGTTGTGTCCTTATTTTGTTTGCGAAATCTTGATGGGCTATTGTTGGGTTTAATAAATTTTTCGACGATCCGCTGTCTATCAATAATTTTCCTCTAATTCCTTTAATTTCTATATATGGTAACCTATTTAAATCATTAATATTAAGTACATCGACTACGTGTCGTGTTGGGAGGTGCTCGCGATGGGAAAATTTCCGTGTTGGTTATCGTATTCGTCGGCCGGTGAATTTCCCTGGCTTGCCTCATAATTTGCGTAATTTGTATCGTTTGTTTCGTAGTCTATGTTATTTGATTCGTAACCCTCGTTGGTTACGTTGTAATCGCTAAACTCTGTATTATGTAATGGGGCTGCTCGTCTTTGTGACAACCTCGTATTCGAGCTGTCTACTTCCATTGGCTCGTGATAGTTCCTATTGTTAATTATAGGGTTTTGTCCCTGTGGGTTATTAAAATTCTGTCGTCTAAAATTGTTTGAAAAATTAGTTCTATTCATAAATTGTGGATTTTGTCTATTTTGAAAACTCGTTTGATTATATTGCGGTCTATTTTGTTGCTGAGATGGTCTAAAATTAGGTTGAAAGTTTGTTGGGTTATGTTGTTGGTTATTGTGTTGTTGAAAAGGTCTGAAATTAGGTTGAAATGGTCGTTGAAACTGCACATTGTTAAACGGTGCGTTATTTTGTCTTGGAAAGAATTTTTGTCCGTCTGACCTATTCTGATTAAAATTTTTTTGTACTGTTTTGTCCCTATAGTCGAAATTTTCTTCTGCGAATACAAACTTTAGGGCGTCTTCTATGCTTCCTGGTGACCTACTTCTAAGGGCTAGACCTAACGGGTTCCTAATTCCACCTAAAAATGCTTTTAATGTTTGTTCCTGGTAAATGTTCATTTTTATTACTTTAACGCCTTCGTTCTGTTCGTTAGCTATTAGATTAGATATGAGTAGTTGTTCGATATGCCTGCATCTGTTAGCGAATGCAAGTGCATTTTCCGCATTCCTTTGTTTCAAGGTGAATAGTTCTGCAAGTAGGCTACTAGAATCGCGCTGATCGCAAAAATTGTCCACAATAGCGCTTCTCAAGTCGGTCCATGTGTTTATTATCTTAGTGTTAATTATAAGCCTCGCTGTTCCCGTGAGTTTTGTTTGAATGTAATTTAATAAGAAATGATTCATATATAAATTCTCGTTTGGCATATAAAATTGGTTCATTACGAGGTCGCATGATTTTAAAAAATTACCTACATTAGCTGGTTGCCCGTCAAATTCGGGAATAGCTTTTAAGAAAAATTCTTTGAACTGGTCAGTCATGTTGCTACTACTATTACTACTATTTGAATTAGTTACTGTTGCGATATTATCGCTTATACTTATCGATCTCAATCTGTATTCAATATTCCCTAAGCTTTGTGACTCGTCTTCTGAGTCTGACATATAATTATATCAATACACACACATACAATTGAAAAATATGGCAGGAAAATGTGAAATTGGATAGCAGTAAACAACTTACAATACTATGATGGTTTCTGCTCCCATTTGGCTGCTTGGCTATGACTTCTGCGTAACTTGGTTCTAATTGGTTATTGGGCGTCGATACGCTTAGAAATCGATATTCTTTCGGTTTCTTAACCAATACTAACGACTGCGCCACTTAACTTTAGCGTTAAGACAATTAACTTTTTTAAACAATTTATTATTACTTAAACACAATGATTACTTAATACAATAATGAGACAAAATATATATATATATATATATATATATATATATATATATATATATATATATATATATATATATATATATATATATATATATATATAAGTGATATTAAAATACTTGACACGCCATGTGCCAGACTAACTAGGAAACAAGTAATGAACGCTCCTATCTCGGTGCTTATCCTATTTATAGGCTTCCCCTCCAGGCGTGGCACTATTGTCTCTGGAGGTGACCTGGATCTGCTAATGCTGAATGTCACCGGAGATATTCCGTTCACACTTGCTGGTTTTACGCCTGCATTCCTACAGGCGCCACTTCACTATTATGATGACACTGCGGTTTCTAAGGAGGCCAGGATACATTGTTGCACAATAGCCTGTTGTTGTGGCTCTATTTATCTCGCATGTTGCAAGAACGCACCGCTACGTCAGGAGTGCGCTTCGCGCCACCCCAGACACAACTATCGAGCCCACAACTTTCGAAGAAGTTTCCCAAATAATCAAATCATTAAAAAATAGGAAAGCTCCGGGATACGATGGAATCTCCAACGTAGCCCTGAAAAACCTCCCCCGCAAAGCCGTGCTATTCCTAGTTACGATTATGAATCCCATGCTGCGATTTCAACATTTTCCTTCCATGTGGAAACTTGCCGACATTATCAACATCCCGAAACCCAGCAAAGATCCGCTGTTCCCTCAGAACTACAGGCCCATTAGCCTACTACCAGTCATCGGCAAAATCGACGAAAAACGTATTCAGAAAAGGCTAGCTTCATTCACCTCAGAAAATCATATCCTCCAGGATGAGCAATTCGGTTTCAGACACCAGCACTCCACCACAGACCAAGTCCTTCGTGTGGTGGAAAACATCACCGAAGGATTTAATAAGAACAAGTCAACTGGTGCAATATTTCTTGACATTGCTCAAGCCTTCGATAGGGTTTGGCATGCGGGTCTCCTAAACAAACTTCTATCATTTAATTATCCTCTCCATCTGATTCTGCTAATTAGGTCAGACCTACAACAGAGGAAGTACCAGGTTAAACATCTGGGAGCCAGATCTAGAACTTACCCAGTCACAGTTGGTATCCCGCATGGTTCTGCTATCTCCCCCCTGCTGTACAATATATTTGTCACAGACATTCCGATAGCCCCCCTAAACGTGACATACGCACTGTACGCAGACGACACTACCATCCTCAGCAGCTCCACTCAGCTGAGGATAATAACCGAACGACTTCAGACCGCCGTAGTCGAACTGCAATCATTGTGTAGGAAATCCCTTCTAGCCGTAAACCCCGATAAATGTTCAGCTGTCCTATTTTCCAAGAGGAGACACACACCTCACGAACACGTATCATTAGACAACCGCCTAATTCCCTGGCAAGATTCCGCCAAATACCTCGGGGTTTTCCTCGACAAACACTTAACATGGCGCCCCCATGTCGATCACGCCCGAAAAAAAGCCTCGATGTTCATCTCGAAGCTGTTCCCACTTCTAAATAGAAATTCCAAATTGTCCATGAACAATAAGTTGCTCATGTACAAAGTCATTATCCAGCCAGCCTTGACCTATGCATCACCTGCATGGGCCACCGCGGCCACAACACACATCAAGACCCTTTAAATCATCCAGAACAAAATTCTGAGAATAGTTACGGGAGCGCCATGGTTTGTCCAAAACAGTCAGATTCACGCTGATCTGGAAATGCCATCGATACTTGAGTTTATAACTCGACTACCCACAACTCAGTTCGCAAAAGCCGCTTCTCACCCAAATGCTCTTCTCCGTAGTGCCACCGACTACGACGAGCAACTTCCACATAAGCATAAGCGTCCAAAGCTTATACTTACCCGCTAACGCTCCCGCGGCAAAAACAGAATGGAAACATTCATACCCAAAAAGTCATTGTGTGAAATCTCTCCGACTGAGGTATGGTCCGGTACTCCCATGGAGGTATCCAAAAAACTACCAGATGAGCGATAAAAGTGAAAGTTTTTTAATAAACAAACACTGAAACGTTATATTCCTGGAGCTTTGACAAGAAAATTGCAATTTCTCCCCTAACTTCTAGAACGATTTTACCCAAAAACAATCCGAACCGTTCGTTTACCGTGTGCTAACTGTGTACCAAATTTGAAGATAATATCTCAATCCATTTGAAAGTTATCATGCCTCCTAACAGACAGATATACATACCGACAAAATAAAATTTAGTTCCGAAATCATCTTCAGATGCTCAAGGCACACACGCGAGGTTCTTTTAACTTAATCATGGGTATACTATATCAACACGCAAAGGTGGTAAGCAAATTGCCTATTGCATACATTTCAACACTCAGGGGATGAAATATAGTCGGGCAGTATATTATTGTACATACGCCTAAATGAATTGGTGTATGCAGGGGTTGCATACATTTAGGAGCTGTCGGTCGAACAATACCCACACGTCGTGCTATGGCCAACTGAGTCTGCCGGGCCCTGCGGCATAGCGTGTGTGCCTTGAGCCTCTGAACATTTAGAAAACATGATTTTGGAACTAAATTTTATTTTGTCAGTCTGTATATCTGTCTGTTGGGAGGCATGATAACTTTCGAAAGGATTGAGATATTATCTTCAAATTTGGTGAGTGTGTATTGTTCGACTGACAGCTCCTAAATGTATGCAACCCCTGCATACACCAATTACAATAATAATAATAATAATACCTTTATTTGCTTTTCCTCTCACACTATATATACATTCAAATCTAGATACAAAGTAAGATAAAAATTATCTAATTATAAACATTATGAGGATCAACAAATTATACAGGATTCAGCTAAAGCTGTTCTTCCATCCCCTCCAAAACTATTCAAACATAAACAAATAAAGCATGTCTTACAGAGAATCGCAGCAACAAAGCTGTGATTGATAAAGCTTCCGTGCAACAAATTCACGTCCCGCAAGTATCGCCTGTTGTAAGATCAAAACATTAGTAATCGAACACTAATAATCAAACATGGCCATCCTCTATACACCAGTCGGTCATTCTAATACTTACTGTCATCTATCATACATAATCTCCCCAAAATTAATTAATTATAAACATCCGTTCATCGTCCATCCCCCATATTACCAGCAAGATTCACCCCCCTCACCCACAGCTTCACATTCTTAGATATATAATCTATTTTGTTTGAATTCATTTAAGCGTATGTACAATAATATACTGGCCGACTATATCTCATCCCCTGAGTGTTGAAGTTTATGCAATAGGCAATTTGCTCAACACCTTTGAGTGTTGATATAGTATACCTATGATTCAGTTACAAGAACCCTTATTTTGTACTTATAAGACCATTTTAAAGCAAACTAAATCGCCAAACTAACAGATTTTTTCTAATATTTGAAAAAAAAAGACCTAATAAGAGTTATCCATTTGCAATAACAAAAAAGTGTTGACGCAGCAAGTGCCTTTTGGTTAAATATATATATATATATATATATATATATATATATATATATATATATATATATATATATATATATATATATATATATATATATATATATATATATATATATATATATATATATATATATATATATATATATATATATATATATATATATATATATATATATATATATATATATGTTTGCGGCAAATAAGCATTAAAAATAATGTAAGACAGCTTTTTTGAAAATAGTTGGCAATAAAAGAAGAAAATATAAAGTTTATTAAAAGCTGGTTTTTCTTTAAATCAAATTGTTTTAATGAAAAAATTGAATAAAACATTCATATCATTCGATTTTTTCACGACAATAACAGAACTGCCTGTCATTCTCCATACTGTCTTTGACCGTGGACATTGTAATTCAGGCTTACAACGATTTATATTTTCTTCAAAAACAACGATTTATCCATAAGTATATTTATTTATATCTAACTCAACAGATATTTTTTTTCACATATAATTTTAAACGCATGACCACATATTCAATCTCCCATGATTTTTTTCTTCATTGCCTATATGCATTTATAAAAAAAGAAGTACTTAACCTTCTGCCCTCAACCATCAATTTTCAAATAATTGTGCAATTTGTTTTTATGAACATATTTTACAAACACTGTGTATTGGAATAAGGAATAAATTATTATTAATATTATAATTTCCTCAATTCCTCGTTATTGTGTTTTTGCATACAAGTACTGGTGCACCAATCACAAGCAAACAAGTTTAAATCGGTATTATCTAATTTTCTAGAAACATAATGTTGGTCTTTTCCTAAGGAATATTAATAGCCCATCTGACTCATTCTATTTACTATAACTTGATAATATGTGGACACTAATGTACTTAGTCCTATGTTTTAAATTGAAAATAGTTTATCAAACTGCTAAGTCAATATTTATGAAAGTGCTTAAAATTGTCAACATTACAAACAACATTAATTCTTATTTTCAGTAAAATTATGTACAAATTTTAACTTAAGTTTCAGTTAACATGAGAAAATTACAGATGTGATTATTTACTAAAGAAAATTGCTTAGTAATTTAAATAAATGTTTGTTTGTATTAGACAAAATGTTGTAAATATAGAGTCGACTCTAAATTGAATTCACATAAAGCATTTTATTTGTTTCTATGAGAGATATTGAACTAAAGGAAATAAGGGTAAAAGCTTTTATAAACTATCACATATCCAATGTATAAGTATGCGATTAAAAAAAAAAAAGAAATTGTTTAATTTAATTTCTAATGTATATAAACAGTAAGGCTAATAGGTGTCACTTTCTTTTGTGCTGTAATTAAGTTGACACAACAATAATCCATAGTGTGATATAATTTAATTACATTAGAAGTACATCATACAAAGGTTGACTTTTTGTCAAGTAATTAGAGCAGTTCTGCAACATGACATCAATACTTTAGTACATAAACAATGGCATTTTAAAGGTCACTAACAAACACAGGGATTTCCACAATACTACCCTAGAAAGGTAAATAAATATAAATTTGTATCCAACTTAAAACTCACCTGTACGAACCTTATAAAGTGAACAAACTTGTAGTAGTGTATCTTCGAAGGTAAATAATCTATTTATCAAAAGAAATTCAATTACCTGTCAACGAATCCTCAATGATATATGTGCCTGTGATCCAACAATAAGTTTCAATTAGTGGTCGCTTTTCAGTGTCACATATGATAGGTTCACCAAAATATTGTTTGCTTGTTAACAAAATTGAAAAGAGGATGAGCATAATCACAGTCACTTTGTAATGTAATTTAAATACATTGTTGTCTGTTGTCACTTGCTCTGCTTTAACTAAAGACTTAACTGAATTTAAGAAGTCCAACATGATGCTTTTAACTTCGCATTCAGAAAATAATTAAACTTAAAAATTCACCAGAACATAAAGTTATAACACTTTCAAGCACCTTTTTAACAATTAACATGCTTTCTCTGCATTTACATCTCCACTACTTTCATAAAAAAACTATATTGCCGTGACCGTTCGTTCTAAGAAATGTAAAGTAAAAAATTATCAACGTCTTGGTCGTCTTCACGTCTTATTATATCAACAAGTGGTGATATGGAACAGAACAGACTGTACACTAATTCCAAGAAGTTCTGGTTTTCCGGCTGGCGATTTAAATTTCATAGATTTAGGTTCTTGTTTTAGGCGAAGCGTAAAGAAATGTGTAATATTATAAAATCTATTATTTTATCTACACTACTTTATCACTTATTTTTTGTGGCTTTTTTCCTAAAGCTTTTTTAACACTTTTTAAACTTCAAACATGAAGCGCGCACTCAACCGCACATGTAATAATAATAATAGAGAAAGAGAGATGTTTCTCCATACATGTTCTCGTTATGAGATTTAGTAACCACAGCCACAGAGTAGTTAATGTAAACATCAAACGGCAACTCCATAGATATATAAAGAAATAATTTTATTACAAGTCTATGGGCAACTCCAATAATTGATTTAAAATTTGTAGTGAATTTTTATTTAAAAAAATTCACATCCAGAGAGGTATCGATGGTGAGACTTTGCAAAAACTTTTTCAAATGAGCGCAAATTTGGGCCTCTAGAACCCATATCCGGGGTCAGTTTCGATTTTTTTATATGTTTATATATATATATATATATATATATATATATATATATATATATATATATATATATATATATATATATATATATATATATACATATCTTGTATAATAATAATTATATTGAGCTTTACGATAAAAACGCGTCAGTCTGTATATATGTAAGCAGATCAAAACTGAACGTAAACCCGGATATGGATTCCAGAGGGCCTAGTTTGCGCTCATTTGAAGAAATCTTTTTAATATATATATATATATATATATATATATATATATATATATATATATATATATATATATATATATATATATATATATATATATATATATTAAAAAGATTTCTTCAAATGAGCGCAAACTATATATATATATATATATATATATATATATATATATATATATATATATATATATATATATATATATATATATATTAAAAAGATTTCTTCAAATGAGCGCAAACTAGGCCTAGCTCAATATAATTATTATTATATACAAGAGACGAGAAAAAATTGTATAAGTTAATTATAGGGTATCTTGAGCTGCATCTTATAAAATTATTTTAACAATCACAGGCTGGCCCATAAGTCGTTGGTGATCCCTACAATTTATTTTCGTACAGCCTTATTTCATTGCATTTTTTATCGAAATATGTTTGTAAGAAAAAAAATCAAGACGCAGTAAGTGCGTTTTGGTAGCAAATTTTCATTAAATGCTTCAAATTTCAATAACTCAATTTGCTATTAACCTAAGATTTGTTGGCTAGAAAACCAACGTTTAAGGTTTATTGTCGAACAATTTTTGTACATTTTCAAACAATAAGTTATTTTGATAAAATATGGCACATTGTTTCTACTATATAGGTTATACCGGTAACCAAATTGATGACTGCTTGCATTAAAAGGACATATTATTGATATCCAAAGCATTTTTATAAAAATTCACTGCCTTAACGCACTTGCTGCGTCCAGACTTTTTATTTATGGATTTAAATTTTTATTGTACTATGTTTCTTTAAGGTCAGTCTATTTCCGCGAATATGCACAATCACCGCCCGCAGGAAGCGGTTTCACCCCATTATCCTGGAAATTTTGCCAAATCCCTTCCTTTCTGTAGGAAGGGTAAGGGATATTTAACGCGTCCATCATCACATGGTACACGGGACCGACGACTCAAATGCTCCCCTCCGAAAGGCGAAACGTATAGACATTCAACTAGCACAACCGCAGTTGGTATTTGCACGATGTACTGAAAAATGATATAACGTTTCAGGATATAATTAACTTAGATATTTTAATATCATTATAAAAAACAAAATATGAAACGCTTTCTTAAGTGTAATGTCAAGATAGAAAAAGAAACTAGACTCTATAATCTATTCAAAGATTCTTTGGCGTTTACTATAGCAAATTTGGTGCGAATTATTGGTTCATTTTAAATAATAACGTCATTTTAATTTAAAAGAATCAGTACGAATAAGTTTCACAATTCGCAAACCTAGCTTTATGGAATGCCGTCCATTAGCTGCGTCTAATGTTCGTTTTTCGTTGGTTTGGTTTTCCAAGCTGCATTTATATCCACTGATTTAGGAAAAAGTTTTATTGCCAGTCTTATCACAGTCATTTATCAAGAGAATCAATAATTCTAATTCTGTTAGAATAGGAATAAACATTATTTTTGTTGTTTATTTTCTATTTTAAAATATTAGGCTAATGTCTAAATACTGCTTGAAGTCAACAATGCGTTCATCAGATTTTCTCCGCTGAATTGCATTAGTAGTCAACAGATGAACGCTTAAACTTAGGTGTAGGCTCCTGCTGAACACAACTAATACATAATAAATGCCATAGGACATGAAAGATATGAAATTGCGACAAAAAAAAAACTCTGTCGACGTCTTTGATAAGTCGTTACACTTGTTTTTACGGCACAAAAGACCTGGATGAGGTGCAGTTTAATCAGAATCCTGCCCAACATGAACTGACCTGCATCATGACTTGTTTAGTTTTAGCCTAATTAAAAGCAAAAAGAAATTTCAAGGCCATGCACTATCCGGTGGGTTGTGCGAATATGTCACAAATCTAGAGCCGTTATGTAAGCATGCAACCCGGGTTGTTTTAATATATCCATCTGGGTTTATCACCCTAATGCTGATGGCAAAACAAATTAATTGCTAACAACATTCCGAATTATCATAACCTAACACGCCATACGAACACAATATGAGCAATAAAGACGATAAATAAGTACACTTGGAGAACCCAAATCACCACAACACATATTTCAAAGACCTTATGATCGTTTCGATGACAACGTGGTGATCTGTATTCTCAAAGTGTACTTATCAGTGCTCATCACAAGCTCCAGTTTTCACATAGTAAGGGCGAGAAAAATATAGTGAAACATGAGTGAAAAGTGAAACGGTTGTATCCTATTGTCCGATTCAACACCTAGCATGCGCATTGCGTATGATGTCAGATGTCCGTTC
Organism: Tillus elongatus; assembly: GCA_964006375.1. Taxonomy (NCBI): domain Eukaryota; kingdom Metazoa; phylum Arthropoda; class Insecta; order Coleoptera; family Cleridae; genus Tillus; species Tillus elongatus. The sequence continues at coordinate 117,495,186 of OZ023268.1, read as the reverse complement.
ACTAGTACGTATTATATAGTATATATAGTTCAATGGATTACACGAGCGTCTCGCCACAGTAATAACGGTTACATTGATTATACGCACTTCACAGAATATTTTAATTAACGAAATAAAAGATCTCCTTGACGTGCTGTTTACATATAATCTTCCCAACCGACCTGCCCTGACATCAGTTTCCCCAATTAGAAGCCAAAAGGGGAAGGAAAATCAGCCCTGCCATTCATGTGAGCATAATGTACTTTTGCTTCCCTTTTTCCTTCTTTTAGCTTCTGATTGGGCAAACTGATGTCAGGGCTGCTTAGAAAGGTAAGCTGGGTGGATTGTGTATAAACAGTATGCTAGGCTGGTCTTTTATTTCCTTATTTCAAATGTTATACAAAGTTTGCATGATCAGTGCAACCGGGTATTTACTGTCGGGAGACGCTGGTTGTATTATGCGTATCCCCCTCTACAACCGAACTAGTATGACGTCACGTGGAGCGTAAAATGATGGCACTGACTTTTAATTTTTTTTCTTCTACCGTTCCTTTATAGAGTTTTGATATGTTTTGGTTATTGTGCTAATTATTTACCAAGTTTTACCTTTTTATAAGTGCAATAGTATCAGACATAGCTTTTAAAAGCATTAATTAGGAGCAGAAATAACTGGTTTATGATAAAACCGGTTTTGAGTTTTGTAACTATTTCTATTTACTACAAAATTAAACATGCGTTGCGCTGTTTAAATGTACAGTTTGGCCAAGTCAGACAAATAACTTTTTCAAAGACAATCTCTTTTTCGGGTACCTGCTGAAAAAGGGGATAGAGGTGTGAACAATGTCTGAAAGGGAGCTGACAACTTAAGTGTTACCAATGCAAGAGTCTGCTCATGAAATTTCGCTGATAGCAACTATATCAGAACTCTCAGAGAGAAGAACCGCGGTGTTACTCATCTAATAAAGTCGCCGGCAACGTAAAACGGAAGCTGCCCCATCTCAAAAGTTTCCATTCAGAATTCAATTCTTTACTAAGTATGGGTAAACATGATATCCCATGAAAAAAAATTTCGCTCAACTAGTTTACGAAATTTTAAAAATTACTCAGGTCAATGATGAGTATATAAGTATACGCGCGTAGGTCAGCGAAATTAGGTGCAAAATAAATACAGACTTGGAGACCACTTCTCTGGCTTCACTATTGGTGTTGTTTTCTGTAAATGAAGGACGTAGCCAACGCGTAGGCTAACTGGAGCAAGTTGCCCTTCTGAATTCTAGATGTTCTTCAACGCTTCGGTAACCGGTTTTGCTGCTTGACAGCATCCTCAGCAATTTTGATATAGGTTACTACACTAGGTTGTGCAAAACTAGGTAAATGCAAATCCACAGTGTGATTTAAATCGACGTTACCATCACGTAGAAGCGTTGAAGAACATCTAGAATTCAGATCGGCCACTTACTCCAGTTAGCTTACGAGCTGACTACCTTCTTCATTTACAGAAAAGAAAACCAATAGTGAAGCCAGAGATGTAGTCTCTAAGTCTGTATTTAGTATGGACCAGTGTCACCAAGTAAGGGCAACAACAATCAATGAATAGGTGAAAAATGTTCGTCATCGATAAATAACTTAAGGCAAAGATTTTTCTACCTAGTGTTTGTTTCTTTTTATTGCATGTCGATGTAATGCGGTTAAAACTACATTCTCTCGCCAATGTTTTTTTTACATACCTATAGCATTAATTTCAGTGACTGAATTTGTATATCAATTACTGTTTAATTTTTATATCACATGCAATAAGCACCAGATAAACTATTATTAGGCATAATTATAACAATGGGTCTACCCAAACTTGAAAAAACACTTAGAGCGTGTTGAGTCATAAACTCGATGTCACAATTTTATCATAGTAGGATTTTTAATACAAAAAGTATTAAAAGTGTATTTATAAAATCTAATAAAAAGCAACAGTTTCTTCGATTAGGGGAACACGAAACGTCACGCCCGTATCGTTAAAAATAGGCAGCGGGAGCAATATACCTCTCTAGTTATTATATTATGTATTATACTAGCACCTCATATAGCTAAGTTCACATTTGCGAAACGTATCCCTAATATACAAATAGAGAAATTTTCCAATTCACGCCAGTACCGTGGCATATCGTTCGGCCGACAGTTCTTTTGACCGACGGTTCGTTTAGTCGACACTACAATAGAGCGGGGATTCGAGCGAGAATACCCCCTTTTCAGTGTTTGTCTGGCCGACTGGGTGAGACGTTACCTTCTATAATACCTAATATTGATCTCTGCTTCATATTTAGTTGCAAAACATGACATATAAGCGAAATTGAAATAAAAATGCCAATTTATATGCGGGACGATACACACTCTTTATATGTGTAAAATGGCTTACCTAATTGCATAGCAATATTTTGAGGTTTAGTTTGATTTTGATTTTTGTTTTGCTTTAATATAACATTGTAAAAAAATGTTTAAGTTATTATTTACAAATAAACATACTTATGGGTAATTAATTGTTATATATGCAAATATGTATCAAACTCGATCATGACTCACCTTTTAATGAAAATGTCATTTTCTAATTAAAAAAAAGCGATTGATATAAGATTTATTCCATAGTTTAATTACAAAAATGTGATATAAAGTAAAGCCACATATTATTAAGCATTTATTTTCTTATTTTCAAGAACGTTATCTTTGGTGGCATCTACTTTTGGAGGCCATACCACCTTTTTCACCACCACCATGCATTTTATAATCTATATAGTTCCACAATTGTTTGAACATTTATGGTTGAGGGCAGAAGGTTAAGTTTTTTTTTTTTATAAATGTATATAGGCAATGAAGAAAAAAATCATTGTAAATTGAATATGTGGTCCTGCCATTAAAGTTATTTATGTAAAAAAATATGTTAAGTTAGATATAAATAAATATACTTATGGATAAATCGTTGTTTTTGAAGAAGATATAAATCGTTGTAAGCCTGAATTACAATGTCTACAGTCGAAGAAAGTATGGAGAATGACAGGCAGTTCGTGTTATTGTCGTAAAAAAATCGGATGATGTAAGTTTTGTTCAATTTTTTCATTAAAACAATTTGACTTAAAGAAAAACCAGATTTAAATTATATATATATATATATATATATATATATATATATATATATATATATATATATATATGTTTGCAGCTTTTTTGATAATATTTAGCAATAAAAGATGATAATAGAAAGTTTATTTATTAAAATCTGTTTTTTCTTTCAATCAAATTGTTTTAATGAAAAAATTGAATAAAACTTATACCATTCGATTTTCTTGCGGCAATAACAGAACTGCCTGTCACTCTCCATACTTTCTTTGAGTGTGGACATTGTAATTCAGGTTTACTACTATTTATATCTTCTTCAAAAACAACGATTTATCCATAAGTATATTTATTTATATCTAACTAAATATATATTTTTACACAAATAACTTTAATGGCATGACCACATATCTAACTTCCAATGATTTTTTCCTCATTGCCTATATACATTTACAAAAAAAGAAGTACATAACCTTCTTCCTCAACCATAAATCTTCAAACAATTGTGCAACTGTGCATTATAAAATGTGAACAAGTAGATGCCATCAAAGATAACTTTCTTGAAAATAAGAAAATAAATGCTTAATGATATGTGGCTTCATTTTAAATTACATTTTTGTAATTATAATATGGAATAAATCTTATATCATTCGATTTTTTTTTTTAGAAAATTACTTTTTCATTAAGGTGAGTCAGGATTGAGTTTCATACATATTTACATATATAACAATTAATTACCCATAATTATGTTTATTTGTATCTAATAACTTAAACATATTTTTTACAATGTTATATTAAAGCAAAACAAAAATGAAAATTAAACTAAACCTCAAAATATTGCCATGCAATTAGGTAAGTCATTTTACACATATAAAGAGTGCGTATTGCCCCGCATATAAATTGGCATTTTTATTTCAATTTCGCTTATATGTCATGTTTTGCAACTAAATATGAAGCAGTGATCATAATTTAGGTTTTATAGAAGGAAACAACGCTTTAGCCAGTCGCCCAGTCGGTCTGGCAAATACTGAAAAAAACGTTATTCTCGCCCGAATCTCCGCTCTATTGTAGCGTCGACTTATGATACAATTAACGAGAGATACGATATTCAGACTACCTATTTTTAGAACTGTCACGCGCATAGCGTCAAGTGGTAAGCCCAATGCAACAAGAATATGCTGTCGTAGAGTGGGGTTTGACGGTTCATCAAATTACGTATTTTACTAATATTTAAGAGCATACAGTTGGAAGTATTTTTTTAAGCACAGAATACTATACTGTGATTATGTGACATGATGATCCAAGCAAGTTTATGAATGTTAACGCCCTCTAAATGTCTGCGAATGTGTTCCCTACTTTTTAAAGTTTGTATCCTCAATGCTAATTAAAGGCTCCCCTAATTATTATTCTTGTCTTGTACGTATATATATATATATATATATATATATATATATATATATATATATATATATATATATATATGTATGTGTGTGTGTAATTAAAAAGATTAAATTTAGTGCTGTGAGCTATATTATCTGAAAGACAATATAGGTGTAACTTTAACGCATTAAACTGACGTATAGAAACTTTTTGATTGCGAATGACTTTGTTTTAAATGTGTAGTTGGACTTCTATAACGTTACTCACCACATGACGTCATAGGAGGGGACGGGGCATATGCGCAATATCATATCTCTTCTACGTCATATCATGACGTCAACTAAACTAATTGTTGGTCGAACGATATGCCACGGAACAACACGCACTCGCCAGTACGAACCTTTACATCATAGAGAAACGACAAACTTTGCTTCTCTTTGGTTGCAATTCTCGATTACATATAATATAGAGAAACGATAATTCTCCACGATATAGACTAACACCGCAAAAATTTAATGTTTATAAGACTGATTAAAAACTAGGAAGACAGCAACAATAAAAGAGTTTGGTGTATGGTTTTGTGTATTTTCTATTTATCAATACCTTAAAATGTACATTACAACTAAAATTTATTTTTGGAATTAACATTACTTTGTAAATAAATTGCGAACAATCTTGATATAGTTTATACACTAGGTTGTGTAAAACCACAGTGTGATTTAAAAGGACTGGACTATCACTTAAGTAGTGATTTGAACCAATTACTAGTTCTCAAAAATGCAAACAAATTTTTTTACAAGGCTTCTTCATGAAGATACAGAAAGAAAAAGCAGAATCACCCCAAAAGCCACAAAAATAATAAGAGAGTTATGTGCTAGATACGTATTTCGACAACAAAGTTGTCTTCATCAGTAGCTGTGGCTAAACTAACTGTATGGGCAAAATTATTCTATTTATATATCCAAACTATACACTAAAAATGATGTAATCCCAATGATGCAATACTGGATGATGCAACACCGTATGATGCAATATCATCAGATGACGTAAGTCAAGGACTATTGTTGTGTCAGTGTATACGCCCAACCGGTTGTGTCGATGTTGAAAGCAACCATGGCTTATTTCGTGCTATTTCAAAAAGTGCCAAATTGTCTGAATTGATCAAATTTTGTGGATTCACCCTGCGAATTTCAAAACTTTCCAAAGCATCTAACTTGCAATAATCTGTGGTTGCCTTCATCAACTTACAAGATAACGTTATTGATCTCACTGTTTGCCCAATATATATTTCCTCGTGATTATTACATGATATTTGAAGGAAAACTGAGTAACCTCTGAACAAGAAAGCTCAAACTCGAGATTTTGTGACCGAAAAGATGATTTGAATCTCATGGTATGAAGCGATTTATAGAAGTTTTTTTCCTATAAATGTCAAAGTCTAACCTATCTACATTTCTGATGACAAGGGTATCAAGGAAGGGTAATTGGTCATTGTTCTCAATTTCGTAAGTAAGCTTGAAAGGCAGTTTGAAAGGCAACTTTTGGATAATTGACAGGTTTCTAGTTTGCCCGCCAAGAAACTTGATTGAACCTTCCAGCCCGACAATGTCTGTGACTGGTGGGGTCACGAGTGGGGGGAGCATATTTCAAGCCCCTGCTATGCAAATTAAACTCCTTTCTAGTAAAATTTGAGGAAGAAAGATCCTCTATGGTTTCAGAAATTTGCAGCGACTGAATGTTAGAGGTTTTTGCTTCTAAATCCGCAAGGTGAAACCACAGAATTTGACGAATTCAGACATGGGTCCAGCACTTTTTGAAATAGCATGGAATAATCAATGGTTGCTTTCAACAGCGACACAACCGGTTGGGCATATCCACTGACATTACAAGAGTCCTTGAATTACGTCACCCGCTGTTACGTCATCCGGTGTTACATCGTCCGGCACTGACACATTGGGATTACATCATTTTTAGTGTATAGTTCAGGTTTATAAATAGGATAATTTTGCCCATACAGTTAGTTTAGTGACAGCTACTGATAAAGACAACTTCATTGTCGAAATAGGTATCTAGTGCAAAACTCTCTATTTTTGTGGTTTTGGGGTGATTCTGCATCTTTGTTTCAGTCCTCAGTCTTTTATGAAGATACAAGTTTGAAAGATTTGATTTTGATAGAATTTTTTTTATTAACCAGAATGTCAACTTATAAAAAATTAGATGCTTTAGAGTGTTCATAAAAATCATGCCCTTAAATTTAAGATAAAAAAGTTTAAACAGATCCAATGAAATGCTCAAGAGATGAAGCAAGTTGTATTATATATTACCAAACTTATACGAATTCGCTGCTATAACACACTTGTTGCATCCAGACTGTTTTAATTATGTATCCATTTTTAAGATATTAGCAGCTAGTGATGGGTCATTATTTAACAATCTGTTATTTTATAACGGTTGCCAAGCCACAACTGTAACCAAGTGTTATGGATATATAAAAATAACAGGTACAAAATAACGCTTTACACTACACTAGAATTCGGACACGTATCTGTTTCTGTTCCACTGCAACTAGCTTCGAGCTTCGATGATAAACATCGGTTTTCATCGGCAACTATTAAATTTAACGAGATGAATGGACATGAGACTGGGAATGCTAAATATGTATGGGTATACAGTATAGAGCGGACTTTACTTCATAACATAATACTTAACACTTTATACTAGTGTGCTCGCTCTCGCTCACAGCTTTGGAAACGTAGATCGTCAGTAAGCGTACTGATAAAGATGACCGGTGAACCGAAAATCGAAAATGTAACTAGAGATCCTTCTAAGAAAGAATAAAAGCATAATGTAATAACAAAATATATATCAACAACACACTAAGAGGGATTGCAGCCTAAATACTATCGTACCGTTGGTGTCGACAAGGAGGAACTTGCTAATTCTGGACTTGAAGGTTTGGAGGTTCAGAGAAGAAGGAAAAACATGTGCCGGCAAGGAATTCCACAACTTGGAAGTCCTCTGGTGACCTGGACAGTAAAAGGGTGCATTCGCTCTGTTCCCCTGGTAGATCTGTTGGGGGCAGCAGGTGGAGGAACTATGGAAGAAAGCTCCTCTGAGCAGTGCCCGTGCAGATATCTATAAAAGAGAGAGGTCACCAACGGCACGTCGGTGGGCAAGGGATGCCAGCCTTTGGGTGAGGGTAGGGTCACCAATGAGACGTGTAGCTCTCTTCTGAATGGAGTTCAGGATAGCGAGTGTAGAAGCGGCAGCAGCACCCCAGATGTGGGAGCAGTATTCGAGGTTTGGCCTTATTTGCGAAGTATATAAGGTATAGAGATTAGCTGGTGGAAAGTATTTGCGAGCCCGGAGGAGAAAACCTAATTTCTTAGCAGCCGCTTCTGCAATTGATGTGACATGTTGGTGCCAATTGACTTTCTATCCACAGAAATGCCAACAAGTGAAAATGACTCATTCCTTTGAATAACTTGGTTGTTCATTGTGATGGGTCTAGGATTGGTGTATCTTTTATGAGAAAGAAAGCAAGACTGAGATTTGGTGGGGTTGAATTGTGCAAGATTTCTATTTCCCTGGTCTAATATTTTTTGGAGATCCACGGAGACAGAACCCTCCATGAGTCTGCGATCCTCATCTAATTGGGCCAAAGAGACAGGCTTAGAATATTGTATATTTGAGTGGAGGGTGGTCTACCACGTAACTGTGAACTGGGTTAGATGTGCCAGAGAGGAGGTCATTGATGTGGAGAAGAAACAAAGTAGGGGCTAAAGCTGAACCTTGAGGGACTCCTGCATTAATTGGATATAGTTTAGAGAAATGACTATCCACAACAACAGAAATGCTCCGGTTGGAGAGGAAGTTTGCTGTCGAGGTACATAGTTTTGGTGGTAGGCCATTAGTTTATTAAGCAGCGCTGCATGCCAGACCTGGTCGAAGGCTTTGGGTATGTCTAGAGCGACAATCTGGGATTCACCATGTAGTTCCATAGACCTGTTCCAAGAATGGGTGACAAAGGAAAGGAGATCGGCAGTTGATCTGCGCTGACGGAATCCATACTGCCTGTCGTGGATTAGACTGTGTTTTTCAAGAAATGTTAGTAATTCGGTGTATATATACTTTTCCATCACTTTAGAGATGACTGAAAGGAGAGAAATAGGCCTGTAGTTGCTAGGAAGCGCTTTGGATCCTTTCTTGGGGAGGAGTTGTACTCAAGCAGTTTTCCAGTTACTAGGGAATATACCTCTATTGTAAGATGTCTGAAACAGACGAGTCAGGACAGGAGCAAGTTCTGGAGCGCATTTTTTGAGAACAATTGCTGTGATCTCGTCAAGGCCAGATGCTTTCCTGGTATTAAGAGAAGAGAAAATCTTTCGTACCTTTTTAATTTTGAAAATGACATCCGTCATTTTATGTGCGACATTGGGGACTGTCAGTGGTTGAACATTTGGAGGTGGGTTGAAAGTAGAATTGCCGGCAAACAACGAAGCAAAAAGTTTTTTGCCTCAGAAAGAATGCGGACATAGCGGTTTCTTGCGTCGTGGAATGCTTGACAGTTTTCTTGACTGGGATCGTGTAGAAGTGCTTTGTGAGCTTTGACCTTTTCAAGTCTGGCCTTGTCACAAGATTTAGAGAACCAGGGCTTTTGAGTGGCTGAAGAGGTTTTCTGTGTACGTGGAATAAATAATTCCATGCCAGCTTGGATCATTTTGGTGACGTTTTGTGAGATATGAGAGGGGTCAGGATGAGAGAAGCAGACAGACGCCCATGTAAATGAGGAAAAGTAATCTCGCATTTCGTCCCAGTTCGCGGAGTTGCAGTGCCAAACGATACAGATTTACGACACGCTTATTATAATTTCTTAGCCCTTTGTTTGATATCGACAAAATTTGAGATTTATACACTATCTGAAATAACGGGGTAAAAATACAATGCAGCCAGCATCCGGTTTTGCGGAAACTCTATCAACTTTCATTCATTTTTTACCAAATTATTATTAGTGATGAATACCCAAAAAACCCCTTCATCATTTTTTTTTAATAAAAAAATTATTGTTTTAAACATAAAACAAAAATATTTTTTATTTTAAACATTATAGCTGCATAGTATAGTAAACAATATAATTATGTTTCAGAAAATTAGATATATCTAAAGTTTTTACTCTATCCACATTGTTTATTAATTATTTTTGTATTTTTATTCAAATGAATCACCTTCACACCTCAGGCCGGATCAACTGATAGTTACATCGCCCGGGGATTGAACCCGTGTAGCAGTGAATCTCCTTTACCCAACTACACCACCGGACGGGTTCAGCTACTGTTACTACGTCTATGTGGAATTCTTAATAATTCATAGTTCATACATATAACAGTAAAATATGCTATCGATCGACTATCTAGTTCAAAATAGGTAACAGATAAATAACGGAACCTGTTATTTTCAACTGTTATTATTAAATAACGTTAACAGGTTCAACTGTTAATAGAAAATAACCGTTTTGCCCATCACTATTATCAGCATTGTAGCATTGCCTACTTGGGCTATAATTAAACATGTATATCTTGAAAATCACACACCTTAGAAAAATTCTGAATCAAATTTACACTTTTATTTTTTCTTTGACAACATTCTTTATCACAACTGTAGCAGTGGTCCAACCCTTCTGAATCACACTGTATATTTATATTTCCTGGTAAATGTGTGAGACCTGTATGCATTAAATTGTAATCAGCGATGCAACCTAGTACCCAAATATAGGACAATTGCAACAACAATTAGCACAGAATATTGTTTTCTGTTAATGTGCAACATAAAGACTTTTGCATTTACTGAGTTTTACATTTACAGGTCTCGTATAAAAAATTATGCGAGTTTATCCAATAATATTTTTGCTCCTGAACTAGTTTTCTTCTTCAGTCTTTTGATCTGATCCTTTATTTTATGTTTTAAAGCCTTCTGCACTACTTCAGAACTGTTTTCTAGAGTTACCGTCAACACAAAACAACCTCTGTTGGAATTGACCCAGTTTGCAATCTGAAAAAGAAAATAGTTATTTCTGTAGCCAGTTCGAAAAGTATACTGTTTATTTGGATGAGTTGACAAGTTTGCAAGGAAAAAAAAAGGTTTTACATACATGTTTTGTAAATTATTTTTTCTACAACCGTCTAGAATAACAAAACTGTAATTCCAGTTTCTAGATATTTTTATTTATTTTCTAAATGACATATTTATTTTCTATTTAATTAAATGCTAATAGGGAAATGTGTAGAATTTTGACTATTAAAAGGATTCAATTTATTACACATACTTTGTATATTTATAATTTTATCTGGCACATTTTCAACCTCATGTTCACTGCTACTTTCCATTATTTAGTACAAAAATCTTGACGAAAACTGTGCAGTCTTTTAGAAAACGAACGTACTTGTATTTACATAATCACGGCTTCGTGTTGTACAAGAACTGTACAAGAACTGGTCTTAAATCTGATTATATGAAATATTCTAATCTTAGACGTGACACTTAGTATCGCATCGACTACAATTATTTACAGTTTGTGACTAGTACAGAGCAGATCATTCAGTCTGATGTCAGACAGTTCTGGTCTTTCGTTAATTCCTTGAGAAAGGACTCTGGGATTCTGAATAGAGTGAGTTTTAATAATGTAATATATAATAACAAGTTTGATATAGCAGACGCCTTTGCTGCACATTTTCAATCCTGTTATTCTGACCATGGTTCCATTGATTTTGATTTTTGTGATGTATCTAATATACGGTCTGCACATAACCTTTCTATTCATATTTTTACAATTGAGGAAATCGAGGATAAAATTGACTCACTAGATGGCAAAAAAACGAGCTGGTTTGGATGGTATTCCTTTCTTCATTCTTAAAAAATTGTCGACACTCTTTGAGCGGCCCTTTGTGTAGTATCTTTCAAATGTTTTTCAATGCCGGATTTTGCCCCTCACTCTGGAAGTTGTCTACTCTGATCCCCATTCACAAATCAGGTGATAAGACACAAGTTGTCAATTATAGAGCTGTTTCAATTGAACCTGTAATACCGAAACTATTTGAATCTATCATTGCGGATGAGATTTCCAATACCTTGAAACACAGTATTGTTGGTGAGCAGCATGGTTTCTGTAGTGGAAGGTCAACGATCACCAATCTCGTCAGCTTTCAATCTTACGTGACGGATGCATTGGAGGCTGGTAAACAAGTTGATGTTATATACACTGATGTATCAAAGGCTTTTGACAGTGTGTGTCATACCCTTCTTCTGCAAAAATTGTTTGCAATGGGCATCTGTGGTTGTTATCTTTCTTGGAGTCGATTTTACCTGTCTGACAGAAAGCAATTTGTTAGCATTGGTGGTGCTTTATCAGATGAGGTCCTCGCCTTGTCTGGGGTACCACAGGGATCACATATAGGTCCCGTTCTCTTCAATATTTTTATTAATGATGCTATGAGTTGTTTTGAGTCTAATGTTTATTGTATGCAGATGACTTGAAGTTTTTTCTGAAGTTGTCCATGGTGTCAACACTTTGCAACATGATCTCGACAACTTGACACGCTGGTGCAGTTCAAACTTGTTGTCGCTTAATGTGGGTAAATGTAAGGTTGTGAGCTATTTTAGGGGTCAGAATCGGATTGTTCATAGCTATACCATTTATAACACGGTGTTGGACGTTGTCACTTCAGTTGAAGATCTTGTAATTTTCAAAAATGATTTGTCATTTCATCTGCATATTGATGCTGTGGTTGTGAAATGTTGCAGACTTTTGGGGTTTGTTAAAAGACACACTAAACATATGACTGACACAAGGGCAATTACTAGTTTGTATACATCTTTGGTTCGAAGTAATATTGAGTATTGTTGTGTTGTATGGTTTCCATCCTATGCTTGCCACATTAATCGTATTGAAAGGGTACAAAACAAATTTGTTAAGTACCTTCTTTATAAGCATCACTTTCCTTGCCAAGATATTGGGTATGATGTCAGATTGCTTCTTTGTGGTATGGTCAGCCTCAAAGCGCGACATGAGTATCTTTCATTGATGTTTATATATAAGCTAATTAATGGTCTCATTGACTGTAATGACTGCTCGAGTTGGTCCTTTTCCATGTTCCACCACGCTCAACTCGCCAACAGCAACTTTTTTTGAGCGGAAACACAGGACCAACTATGGATGTAACAGTTTCATGGACAGATTGTTGCATAATTATAATGCTAATTGTGATCTTTTATATTGCTATGTCTAGGATAAAAACTGTCTTAAGACAGTGATTTTGTTACATTGTTTTTTAGTTTTATTTTGAAGTACCATTTGGAATTGTTTAATTCTGTAGGTGCAAATTTAAATAAATAAATTAGGAGGACTATAGATATGTTTTCCGCTGCGTTGACGCTCAAGTTGTTCCCAGGTGTGACACGGGCATCAAAGCAGCGTAAAATTTCGCCTGGAGGACTATATATATATATATATATATATATATATATATATATATATATATATATATATATATATATATATATATATATATATATATATATATATATATATATATATATATATATATATTTTTTTTTTTTCTCTATGAAAATTCGCGAAAAAGTATAGGCTATTAAACCACAAACTCTATAACTGAAACTACTCCCAAATTATCAGAGAATGGGTCTATTTGAAATGAATTTTCTGTAAATATTTTCGTAAAATTAAGGACCATAATGGGTGAAGCTGTAACTTAAGGCTTTGTAAAACACATTTATTATGACATTTGCTTTACATAGCCCGTATTTGTTTTAGGTTCTCCGTCTAAAAATTGCAATCTTATATTTTGGAAGGGATAAAAAATTTGGAGAAATGTTGGACAAAGTGTATAGAGCTCAAAGGAGACTATGTTAAGAAATAAAATGATTCTTTGTCAAACAAAAAGTCACAGTGTGTCCAAGGATTGAGTGTGGGTAAGGTATAAGTGACAACAAATTTGTGAATTAGATTATGATATTCTGGGAATCGCTCCTGCTTGGTCTTAAACTAAGATGTTGAGGAAATGAACAAAATCAATTAATATACAGGGTGGTTTAGAACTGATTTAATTAAATGTGTTAAGAGTAAACTACCTTCGTTTATAAATATACCGCAAAAAGTTATTAACAAAACTGGTTTAGAATTAAAATTTATGACAGGCTCTCAATTTTCAGCTAGATCGGCCTACTTTGATTTTTCAAGTAAATTATTAACATTTTTTTCCTATCAACATGGAGCTTTTTACCTGTGGTTTTCTAAACGCCGGTACGCAAAGTAAGTAACCATGCAATGTTAAATAATCAAGATCGTTGTTTAATGGAGCCGCATAGACTTTCTGTTTGAGATAGCACCATAAATAAAAGTCCATTAAGGTAAGATCGGGACTTCTGGGAGGCCAAGATATTGGCCCATATCGACCAATCCACCGCCCACGAAATTCGTGATCTAACCATTCTCGAACGATTCCTGTTGCATGTGCTGGGTGGCAGTCATGTTGAAAGTATGCTGTTTGTCTATCTTTTAGTAATATGTTATGCAAATGGTCTTGAAGAATATTTTCCAGCATTTTCAGATAACTGTACTCGTTCATATTCCACTCAAAAAAATATGGCCCAATTATCCCAGTGTAAGAAACAGCACACCACACTTTAACATTTTTATGGCATTGTCTTCTGCAATTAACTCTATAATTTGGATTCTCCATAGACCAATGCCGTGCATTTTCAGAATTTATCACCCCATTAGTGGTGAAAGTGGATTTGCCCGAAAAAATATTACTTCTGACAAAATTGTGATTTTGTAGATATTGCTCGCTGTACCATAAACAAAAATCTAATCGTTTTGACTTGTTATTGTCTTCCAAAGTGTGTAAAGTTTTGCTTTGAAAGGTTTCACCTTGTTGGTACGATAAATTTGTTGCAAATGCGATTTGATAATATTGCCAATTTCTAATGCCCTTCTTCTTAATGATAATTTCGGAAAACGCCTAACAGAATCCATAGCTAATGCAGCTGCAGCATTGTCTTCTTTATTTAGGTCGGATTTTGTCTTCTTAACATTTAAAACACTCCCAGTATGCATAAATTTTGTAACAACTTTTTTTACACCAGTAGCGGAAACCAAATAATTTGGCCAGCGTTCAAGGAATTTTCTTATCACTCCCTGATAAGCATGTGCTTCACCCAAACCATAGCACTGCACAATAAAAACTTTTTGTTCTGTTGTTAACATTTTTAAATACATGTGCTTCACCCAAACCATAGCACTGCACAATAAAAACTTTTTGTTCTGTTGTTAACATTTTTAAATACAGAAGCTTGCCGTGACAAATAAAATTGACATTTTAATTTTCCAAATAAATAGTATCCCGGGAAACGAACAAGGCAGAGCTGAAGTAGCCATGCAACTCGCCAATTATTGCTTCGAATGTCCATTGTGTGTTTACTTTACTTTTTTTATTGGTTGAGATGAAAGCAAACCTACCCCAAGTTTAATTATGGTAAAGACTTTTTAATACAGTTTCAAGTATTTTTTAAAGTACACCTAATTACAGAAGCCGTCGAACGTCATTTAAATAAAATCGCAGCTAAAAAAATTCATAGTAGGCTGATCTGTTTGAAAATTGAGACCCTGTCATAAATTATATATATATATATATATATATATATATATATATATATATATATATATATATATATATATATATATATATATATATATATATATAACAGATCACCTTATTAGTGATTTTTTTTAAAGAAAATTCACAAATAAATTGAAAATAAACTTAGATAAAACAGTGTACATAATGTTCGCACAAAATTGTAAATGCATAAAAGATATGAATACTAATATAAACAACGAAAAAATAAAACCTGTAAATAACTATATCTTGGATTAACAATAGACAAGCAGCTGAATTTTGGCGAACCCTTAATAATCTAAGGAAAAAATGTCTAATCTTACTGGAGCCTTAGAAGGTGTGAACATTATTTAACAGATGCATTGAAGAGATTAATATATAATTAATTCATAAAACCACACATGATATACATAATGGTTATTTGGGCATGTGTACCAAGAGTCTGACTCAACAACTGCAGAGAACACAAAACCGGGTACCAAAAGTATTATATGGTTTAAACTAGTTTTAAGCCCACTAAATGTTTGTATAAAAAATTAAACTTCTTACAAATTCATAACCTTATAAAGCTGTAAGAATGTAAATTAGTGTATAAAATATGGAATGATAAAATAACAACGAATGGCGAGAAGTAGTGAAGTACATATGTATTCAACAAGACAGGCTGATCCATGTGTAGTACTATCAAGAACAAATATAAAACTCAACAGTGTGATTATGAGGAGCATAATATCATACAAGAATACTCCAGAAAATCTCAGATACATACATCAGATGCAAAGATTCATAATAACCCTAAAAACACATCTATTAAATAGACAAAACAGTTTCCAGTCATATAGTATATAGTTTCTAAAGTACTTGACAGTGATATAATTTAAGTTAACCTCAAAATCATATGTAATTTTATGTTATTAATTATTGTAGAACTGTTTTGAGTTTGTGAATAAAGATTATTGAAAAAAAAGGCTCTTATTTTTATCAATAAAATATAAATTATAGGTCGAAATTGAAAACTTACCACATCATCAGTTAAATGCTCAGCTAGAACTGCAGTAAACATCGGCTCATTTTTTTCCAGTCTAATTTTATCATGCTGAATAATTTTTTTCATTGTCATATGAAAACCAGCATGTTCTATACCTGGGTATACCTTACTTGCAATTTTAACTCTCCAATTTGGACTTGTAATAAACTCAGCTAGTTTATGATAGGCCTTAACGAGACTATCACCAGAACCTATAAGAATTTTAGATTAATAATAATTTAAATTTTTAGTCCCAAATTTTTTAACTGTGAATACAGTTTATTCTCGATTATCCCAGTTAATGCACGGGGGGGGGGGGTTTGGTTGGTATCTTGTTCCTTTCTGCCGTGCCGCCCATAGAATCTCCAATGAAGTTAACCCTTTCGGCCATGGCATATTTAATTAAATTATGATATGATTCTTTTTCAAAAGAACTTCAGGCAGAGTACAGTAACATTATATAACGACCTCAAAATCCTAACTGTCAACGAAATTATACAACAAGATAGTGTTAAAATAATATATAAAATAAAAAATAATATAATCGATAATACTGTCTCGAACCTCCAATATAATTGTAACATACATGATTATAAAACCAGGATGAATCAGAATATACATCTTTTGCCAGCAGCCGAAACATGGGTAGAAGAAAGATAACTCATCAAGCAGCAATCTGGTTTAATGAACTTCCACCCAAAACAAAAACCATAAAGCATATAAAGACCTTCTGTGATGCAGTGAAAAACTACTATATGAATAAAAGACTGTGATGCTGTTTCTGTGGTGTATTGTTGTTTGGTATTTGCCTTGTAATCACCACTAATCTGAACTTACGATACCCATGTATACTGTAGAATAAGATACCTTTAGGAGTTACTAATAGGAATCACTTTAGATTGGCATTTATCATTCTCAACTTATATATATATATATATATATATATATATATATATATATATATATATATATATATATATATATATATATATATATATATATTGTAATACCGTTGTGGCTCCATGGGAGCTTTTTGGTTTAATAAATATATCCAAAAAAACAAAATTCACGAAAATTATAATTTTTTTAGCATGATACCTGCAGAGCTCTATCCATTTAATAGTTTTCTATTTGTTAGTAGATCCCTTTGGGTCAAGTTTTTCAAAAGTGGTGTCATCTATGAGTTATGTTGTTAACTTGAACCATATTGGAGCATTGCAGAACACTGTGTGTACGTCAGGGGCGCAGATCAAGTTTTTTGCTGCTCGTAATTTTTTGAATTTGTGACTAGTTTTTTGCACAATATATTCAAATTATAGTCTCTAAGACATTCTATTTGCGAATGCCATAAGTGATTTGTGCTTTTTCATATAAAGGTGCCCAAACATTCGTGTATTCAATTGAATACATCGTGATTTATAGGAACTGTTGACGATGGTAAGTCTGACCTCACTTTTTAGTTTTTGTTGGGTAATTTTCAGTAAATATTAATTTAGGCTGCCAAATACGATAGGAAAAGGCCACTTACACATGCAGAATTATTGGAACTCATCGAATCCGGCCTCTTAGACATTGAAAATTTGAGTGATGATGATGATGACCAAAATGGGTGGGGGGAGCAGTCAGAGGAGGAAAGTGGGGATGAAAATTTGGAAAATATCGATATCGATCTAGAAGAGCATATACAAGAGGTGGAAAATAATGTAGAACTTATGGAAGTAGATGTTACGGAAATGCAGTCGGCCAATAGTGCGGGTGTATGTTTATAAGGTCACGAAAATGGATCCTGCGCATGTTTACTCACGCAATTGATATAGCGTGTGCAAATGCATGGCTAAAATATAAAGAAAAAGCTAACCAGCTAAGAACTTCCAACAAAGATATACTCGATCTTTTGGGTTTTAGAGCATACATAGCAGAAGGACTAATAAAGGGTAATAAGATACCCCTAAGCAAGAGAGGACATCCCTTCTCGCCACAACCATTTGGCTCGTCAAACCCATCAAGCCCACAAAGTCCAGCTGCAGCATCTTCATCATCAATTCCCACAAAATCCCTGAATTCTGTCGAAGTTAGGCCAGTAGATCAGATTGGACATTTTCCTAATTTTGATACAAGGCAATTTGCTGCTAGATGTAAAAATCCCGGTTGTAAAAGCCAGAGTCGTGTAATTTGTGTGAAATGTAACATACATTTATGCTTATCAAAATATAAGAACTGTTTTATGCAATATCATATGAAATAAAATATAATATAAATCAAGTAAATGTGTATTTCAATTTGTTTCAGCCTCCATTGGTACCTTTAAGCCACAATGTATTCAATTGAATACATCATATAACTCAAAAACTTTTACTCAAAAAAACCTGCACATGCTAAAAACATTACAAAAATTATACTCTTTCATATTACAAATTATTGGAATTTTCTTTGACGAGAAAAAAAATCGTGACCGAAAGGGTTAAGTTTAAAAAGATAGGGGCAATTAAAATTTCTGACCTTATCATAAACATTCTCAGAGATGGATCATTCTCGGCGTTCCTATTGTAGCAGCACGTTCAGACATAAACAGGAATTCATCACAACAGAATAAGCAATCTGTGACTGTATATTCTGCATATACAGACTACTATACTACCTACAGGTTCTAACAAATTTCACAGTTTTATTTTCCTCATGATTTTTGCAACATAGTAACTATAATATGCAAACCGGATAATCTGCACACGAATAATCGAGAGTGTACTGTATGTATATAAGTGTTCTTTTTTATAATAAATGTTTACTTTTGTATATTGTTTCTGACATGCCACACATACGCTGTACAGTAATACCCAGACTTACGCTACCCCGTTTTACACTAATTCGGAGGTACGCGGTTTTTCATTTTGATTGCCGCGCGTATCGGCTCTCTCGCTCCGCCCTCTCAGTGTTCAGTTTGTGACAGGTTTAAACGTGTTCCGTGTGGAATTGTTTTACGTGTGCAGTGCGTTTTACTTATAATCTCTAATTATGTCATCTAAAAGAACGAAAAATGAGTCATTTGAGCCTAACAAGAAAAGAAAAACACTGTCTTTGGAGTGTAAACTGAATATAATTAAAGACTTTGAAGCAAAAATTAAAATTTGTGAATTGGCAAAGAAATTTGACCTACCGGAATCAACAGTCCGAACAGTTATAAAAGGTAAAGAAAAAATTATGAACGCTGTGAAAGACTCTCAATCTTTGAATTCAAGTATCATTCAAAAGCGTCACGGTATTATCGCACAGATGGAAACATTGCTACAGTCATGGTGTGATAATCAAGTAAGAGTGAAAAATTGTCCTGTTGATCAAAATACAGTGTGCTTTCAAGCAAAGCAGATTTTTGAAAAACTAAAAGAAGAAGCTGGGGAGGCGGCTAAAAATGAAGTGTTTAAAGCTAGTAACGGCTGGTTCAGCCGATTTAAGAGTCGTTGTAATTGGCATAGCATCGCAGAGAGTGGAGAAGCGGTAAGCGCTGATAAAGAAGCTGCATCTCTCTATCCAGAAAAACTCAAAACAATGATAGACGAAGGTGGCTACACTAGCCAAACCATTTTCAACGAAGATGAAACCAGTCTTTTTTTGGAAGAAAATGCCTAAAAGAACTTTTATTGCGCGTGAAGAGAAAACTTTTCCAGGTTTTAAAGCCGCCAAGGATCGATTGACAGTGATGGTTGGTGCGAATGCAGCTGAAGATTGTAAATTGAAACCTCTCTTAGTTTATCGCTCAGAAAATCCAAGAACCTTAAAAAATAAATCCAAAGCTGGTTTGCCTGTCATTTGGAAGTCTAATGCGAAAGCTTGGGTGACAGCTTCTCTTTTTGAAGACTGGTTTGGCCATCATTTTATTCCTGAAGTCGAACGTTACTGCCAATTAAAAGAAATCCCATTTAAAGTGATGCTACTAATTGACAATGCACCAGGTCATTGTATTTTTGCCACCAAACACTACCAGCTTGCTTCAACCAATGAACCAGGGAGTCATTAAAACATTTAAAGCTTACTACACAAGGCGGTCATTTGCACAACTACATGAAGCTATGAGACAAAACAACGCGCTCTCTGTTAAAGACTTTTGGAAGCAATTCAATGTTTTAGATGCTGTAAGAATTATTGGACAATCTTGGAATGAGGTTTCACAAAAAACTTTGAATGGTGTCTGGAAAAAACTGTGTCCATTTTTTTTCACCACTGAAACCCAAGGAGAATCAGTTTCAGATCCTGAACAAATCGATAGCATAATAGTAGAAGTGGTCGATATCGCCAAACAATTAAATTTAGAGGTCGATCATGATGGTGTTCAAGAATTGCTAGATTCACACAATCAAGAGCTAACAATTGACGAGGTTATAGAAATGCGTAAGTATGATCAAGACATTGAACAAACTGATTCGCTAGACCCATTTGAATCGGTAAATCAAATGACAATTGCAAACTTAACAGAAGGACTCAATTCAATTGAAAAGGGGTTAAAATTTTTTTAGAAAAAATAGATTCTAATAAAGAACGCGTTTTTACTAAAAAACGGGGAATAAAAAAATTACTGGTATGCTACGAGGAAATTGTGCATGAGAAGAAGAAAAACGTAACTCGTCAGGCAACATTGTTAGAATATATGAAGCCTTCGACATCAAAATAACTTCGGTTTAGGTTACTTTATTCATAACTATGTAAATTATTTTATTATCTTACACTTTATTAAACATTTTTCTTCTAAATTGTTGTTTTCTTTAAACTCTGGTCCCGATTAAACATCCTTTATATGTATTTATATGCAAAGTTGAACCCCGACTTACGCGAATTCGACTTACACGGCAATCGCTCGGACCCACCTACCGCGTAAGTCCGGGGTATTACTGTATACATTTATTGTGTATATATTTTGTATCACTTTGGTCAAATAAATTATTATTATTACATTATTATTAAAGATTGTATGTAATCTTTTTGGGTCAATTAATATGACAAAAACTAAATGTTTCTCATACCTGCTTTAATAATTCCTAACATTTCAAAAGATAACGATGCTTTAGACCACCATAATTCCATATTATTGCATACCACATTCATCAAGGGATCAAGTGAAAAATTATGGAGTTCCTGCCTTCTGATTTCTGCTGTTTTCTTTGAAGTTGACGCCGAACGACCAGCATCTAGTTCTTTAATGAATGTTGGATGGAAATAGGTAGTATCTGCGGGGGTCGCTAACCAAAGCAGCACCCTCCTACCCCATTCGTTTTTGGCAAGCTCCACTGCTCTTTGTATTATGGCACTTACGACTGATTTACACAACAAAACTGTATCGTCTACAGAATCTAGAAGGCTTATCACTACACAGTGGCCATATTCATGAACACACATGTCAAATATGCACTCCTTTACAGCTTTAATAATCACCTGAAAAATAGCCAAGCAAAAAATTTATTTATAACCAAAAACAAAGCTTTCACAACAACAGAAAATGACCTGCTTTTAAGCAGGTTAATAAAAACTCCATGTGTCATTAGTTAATCTTAAAAAAATTTCGGGACACAGCAAGTGCATTATAGTAGCGAATTGTACACTATTATCATATGGCATATTAGTAAAGTTAATACTTTAAACTTACAGACACCTTAAAGATCGATTTTAGAGGTCCTAGTAAGCACATATTTGAAGAATTCATTCGAGAATGTTACCATCGATATCTCTCTATTATCAAGAAAATCTTGTGCACAAACTTCTTTTGAAAATACTCAAAACTTCAGTTACTATGAAGCTATGGAATTAAAATTTTCTATATCTGTAGATAGTGTAAGTCTCTTTAAAAGAAACTTGTATTACAAATCTCATTAACGTTATACAAAAGATTTCCAGAAGGAAACTTAATTCATATTTAGAAAAGTAAAGTATCTGCCAAATTATAAACGTAGCAGTTATTTTTCCTTATTAATCGCCAGTATAATTTTGTTTTAGTCAACCTAATCAAACCGGTTTTTTCAATAGCAATAATAACAAAATTATAATTTCAGACTCAAAGGTGACACTTATTTAGGCGTTTTATGCAAAAATGAGATCTTGTTCAAAACACATGAAATCTGTGCACTATTGTTTCTCCAATTGCAAAATAAAACAAAACAAAAACCATACATTCATCGAGCAGTATTCGATCGCGTAACCTTCTGCTTAGGAGGCAAGCATGACACCTCTCAGCCATCTAGGCATACGTCAAGTAACGTTTTGTTTGCATGATACATTAGATCAGCCTCATGCCCTGGATATTATATTCGAAGTATATGTAACAATTAATTACAGAATTAGTAGAATTACCATGGAAACACATCCCGCGACCGTTTCGGTCTTATATGACGTCTTGTGTTTAAGTTTAAAGATAAAAGAAACTATTTTAGAATCTTTTTATAGAGACTTGGCTTGATTTTGTTTACATTTATACTGTATTATGTGACAGTACAATATATCTATGCTGTGCTAAGACTGTATTTGAGGCCATTCATAAAGCCACAAATATAGTGTCTTTTAATAATTGATTGTATCCCGCAGTTAAATAACAATCACTTGGAAAATTTTTAATTTCATGTCTGTCACTTTCCATAATTGCGGCCGAGATTTCACGATTGTTGGTTCGGGTAGTATGTGTTATGTCTGGTATATATTTAGTTTGGTTACCGTTGATGTATGGTTTATACCTGTTGTATGAATCAATCTACGTGTAGCCGTTAACTACTCTGTCTGTCAGGCATTGGACTTTAACCACTAAGTCGTCTCAATGCATGTCTTTGGGATTTTATTTTTAATTTGGAAAAAACTAAATATTGTGTACCAAATTACTAAAAATTCACAACATAGGTTTATTTGCACTTTTTCTAGCCACATGTAATGTCTCATTCCAGTTACTCTGATACTCACAAAAATATAGTGTTTTCAAAAAGTTTTCACCGATTTTCCACCAGAAAACCTCGAGCATAAAGGCTGATTAACGAACTCGACCTCTGTTTTCACCCAAACAAGATTTTTGCCAAGTTTGATAGAAATCATCAGTATTTTTGAGTTATCGCTCGGATACATACATACATACACACACACACAAATATATATATATATATATATATATATATATATATATATATATATATATATATATATATATATATATATATATATATATATATATATATATATATATATATAAACATATTGTAACGAGACCTTGATTCATGGGGTGAATTATTTAGTGGAACAGATCAACGGATTTACGGGAACAGTCTCGGGCGCCAGATTTTGAAAGGGTTTACACCCTGCGAGGATGTCTGCGACCTCGTCACAAGGCTCTGGCCACGGTGGTGGTCAGAGTGCCTGGGTGCCTGGATAGCTCTGTGGAGAGGGTCCGGTAGCCTATGATATAACAGGCCGTATAGATACCTCCGAGGTTGCGGGCTTTAATCGCTACCCCGGTATTTCCCTGACCTTCTGAAAGTCTGTATGGTTGTAGCAGATTTATTTGCGGTTATAATATAGACTGAATATACTTTGCACACTATTTATTACCTAATGATATGTTACAATTCGCTGATATTTTTACAATCTGAATGGTACTTATTGCGTTAATTTATCCTAACATAAATTATATCACTGATGACGAGCCAACACAATTAATTATTCCCCACGGAGAAGAAATATGGAAGACACTCGGGCGGAAACTCCGAGTACTGTGATTTACGACTCGTGGATGCAGCCGTTAAGTGGGTCGATTGAAGAAACGCTACTCAAATAACTGAATGGCGTCTATCCGTCGAAGCCGGTATCGCGAGATCAAGCGCCTCGACGTCGATAAGGAACGGGAAGGATTATAGGGGAACACCCTGTGGAAGGATATTGCCGCGTACTAACTCGACTTAAGCCTGCTTGTGTACTTACAGCGTCCAGACCAGAGTCGAATCAGAACGGTCGTACGTAATGCACTCGAAAAGTCTGTGTTAGCTACAGCATCACCTTCCGAATGTTATACGAAACGCCCACAATAATAGGATATAGGAACGGAAGGAGATTACGCTCGGTCCCACGATCTCGACGTCACCGGAGAGCCACACGGATTTGAGAAAATAATAAATGAACTATTCAAAGAAATATCAACAAACAAACAAGGATGCTGTAGGTCTTTCCTCACCAAAGGCGCCCTTTCATGTGTAACTTCACATTTCATATCTGAAAAATCTGCGTCCAGAATTATTCCATTAACATTTAGTATTTCATTATATCGAGTGTTGCCGAAAAAACTAGCAAAGTTTGTAACAATACGTTTATTACTATCTATACTAGCATTAAAGTCTCCTAAAAACAATACATTATTCCCAAACAGTTCACCCACTAGCTGAAGAGTTTCGAAAAAAAATTCATAGTCATCCAACGTGGCATGTCGAGGAACATAGATCACACAGACAACCATACTACACGATTTAAATTTACAGCTGCAGGCAAGAAAGTCAATAGATGGTACAAGGTTGTTCAATATATCCACTTCAATTACTTTGCACACAACAGGTGTTCGCACGGCAACCAGAACACCACCCCCACGGGAAACATTCATAGCATCCACACGCCTATCCCGCCTAAGAACCGCATCCCCATCAGGAAACCACTCATGACATATCATCTGTTAGCCATGTCTCGGTTAGAGAAATAATGTCAAACTCACAAGCGCTCACTGAAGCATAGAATTCATCGACTTTAGTTCGTAAGCCACGCACATTCTGATAACAACACTTAATGTTACATGATGATACATTATGTACGCTGGACACATCTACATGTTTAAATCAGTCTTAACAATCTTTGGAACACCATGAATATATTTTATCTTGATGTTATTCTCCCCCTCTTTTTTCCGCTCTTCAAGTTTCTCACATACACCCCGGTAATACTCCAGCTGCGCTGGGGTCCTATCAGCCCCACAATAATCGCAAATAATCTGTTACGCAACCCTATATATTTTGAGTCTGATGCCTTTCCCGGTTTAAAGAATATGACCTTGTCGTGTTCCTTATATATAAAATGTAGCAATTACAGATAGTGATGCTCAATGCGCAAAGTTTGATGGCTCATATAGACGAGATACAGTTTTACACGGAATATACCAGTATTGATATTTGGGCTGTTACAGAAGCTCGAGTAGTAGAAGAAATATCTGATAGTAAAATTGGTTTGTATGTGTATCAAATTTTTCGGTGTAATTCTCAGAACAGACATACAGGTGGAGTGGTAATGTATGTAAAAAATAATATTTCTTGTGAGTTGGTGCATAACACATCTGTTGAGGGGCTGCTGTGGATAATTGCAGTTAAATTAAAGCATACAGTGATTATAGTAGTGTATAGATCTCCAAGTTCTAGCCAAGCAGAATATATAAGGTGCTTAGAAGACATCATAGTCAAGTTAGACGAAGTAAGCTTTAAATTTGTTTATTTAATGGGGGATATGAATATAGATGTTAGCGAGAAAAACTGTTATGGGGATAAGTTAATTTAAAAAATGAAAAATAGAGGTTTAGAGCAAACCGTTAAAGATGGGGTAACAAAGGACTCTAGTACTACAATTGAGTTAGTATGCACATAAAATATGGAATCTAAAGCAAAAAGCATATTAAAACCAAAAATAGGAGACCATAACATGGTATGTGTTGACTTTCAAGCAAGAGCTAAAATAAATAAGTTTGATAGGTAGAGATAAAAAAAAAAGATAAGGGAAGCTAGATTAGAAGACAAACTTTGTGAAAAAGAATGGAATAGTGTAACGACAGAGGAATGTTACAAATTATTGTAAGTGAGGGTACAAAATAAATGGATGGATCAAGAAATAAAACATCAGTTTAAAGTAAGAGATATTGCTTTCAATAGGGCGTGCATTGATGCATTAACAGTAAACTGGGAGACATACAGAAAAGAAAGAAATTTGGCAACATCAATGATAAGACAGAAAAAGACGAAATACTATGAAGATATAATAGACAAATAAGCATAATAGTAAAAAAAATGTGGAAAGGAATAAAGGAAGCAATGAGCCAAAAAAACTGTGAAAATATTATTAAAGAAATTGGTTTTAATGGAATAAAAGTGATAGATGAACATGAAATAGCTGAGCATTTCAACGATTTTTTTGTTGAGAGCATAGAAGAAATAATAGAAGATGGTGTAATTGAAACAAGTAATATACAAATAAATATGATAGAAAATGCAGAGAAACTTGAGAAAATTGAAACATTGAAAGAAGAAGATTTGGAAGAAATAATAAAAAGACTAAAAAAGAAAACATCTACTGATATAATAGATATGCAAATAATTGAGAAAGGGAACAAAAAATAAATAAAAAAGGAAATACTAAACTTAATTAATAAGTCTATTCAAGAAAGTATTACTCCTAAAGAGTGGAAGATATCAAAGGTAGCTCCGGTACCAAAAAAAAGCAAATACCAAAAAAAAGCAGTGAATGTAGAGCAGTTAACATGATGCCGTTAGCCGAAAAAATAATGGAGATGCATATAAAAAAACAGTTGTTAAATCATATTGATAAAAATAAGATACTTATTGAAAATCAATCTGGATTTAGAGAAAAACATTCGTGTGAAGCTGCATTACAAATTATGATGTCAAGATGGAAGGCGCTGCGAGATGATAATAAAATTATCTTGACAGTTTACTTAGATTTTAAAAGAGCATTCGAAATGATAAATAGAAAAATGTTGACTAAACTTGAAGCTTATGGAATAGTGGGACAAGCTAAAGCACGGTTGGCAAACTACTTCACAAACAGAGAACAACAAACTAGAATTAATACAAAGTTATCTAATGTAAGAACAGTAAAACATGGAGTTCCACAAGGAACCGTGCTTGGCCCGTTGTTGTTCATTTTGTTTGCAGATGATACGGTAATATCTGTATAGGCAGATAGCATAGAGGAAGTCATGGAAAAGATGAAAGGTGAACTGAATAAATTAGACGAATGGTTAAGATGGAATAGTTTGTTTGTAAACGTAGAGAAAACTAAAGTCATGCTGATGGGAAGTAATAGGGAAAATAAAAAAATACAGCTATTTAATCAGAACTTAGAATATGTATATGAGACAAAATATTTAGGCATAATTATTGATAAGAAGTTAGAATTTAAGAGCCATGTTGAATACTTGACGAATAAATTAGATTAAAAAAAATATTTCAAAAGAATTGGAAATTATCTGTCCCCCATGACTCATTTAACAGTGTATAAGAGTATGATAGCCCCACACTTTGAATATTGTCCGACAATATTAATGTATGTTAATGAGACCAATAAAGAAAAACTTCAGGTACTACAGAGTAGGGCCATGAGAATTATTTTAGGTGTTAACAGATATGCTAGAATTAACGATATGTGGGACACATTGGGATTTATGAGTATTAATCAGACTTGTGTTGTTGAATTTGATTTTTATTTACAAGATAGTGAATAAATTGTTACTGCAATATTTGTGCAATAAAATAAAAAGTGTAAATGATGTACATAGTTATAATACAAGAAATGCTGAGAACATTTATCTAAATAAGGCTAGGAAACAAGTGTGTGTGTGTGTCTTGTTTCTTTAACGTCGGCCTATTTCCGCGACTATGGCCAATCACCGACGCCAGGGAGCAGTTTCACCTCACTATCCTGGAAATTTTGCCGAACCCCAGCCTATCTGTAAGGAGAGTAGGGATCTTTAACGTTCCCAACATCGCATGGACACGGGACCGACGGCTTTACACCCCCTCCGAAGGGCGGAACGTGCAGACATTCAACTTGCTCAAATACAATGACAGAACCTCGGTTGATGTTAACTTTACAGTTTGTACAGAAAAAGTGAAAGGAGTACCCTGGGATCGAACCCAGTACCCTTCGGTTCAGAGGCACACGTTCTTACACCTGAACCACCGAGGTTCACTAGGAAACAAAGAACAGAAAATTCATTGTTTTATAAGGGCTTAAATATTTATAAGTTACCAATAAATGTAAAGAAAAGTAGAAATTTGCAGGTATTTAGAAGAGAAATAGTTTATATTAAAGAAAATTTTTATTAAGGCAAAGAGTATGTAAAGTATATTTTAAAATTGAAAATAATTTTAGGTTTGACGTAGTGATAAGAATATTTGTATAGCTTGGTTGCTAATAAAGATTATTATTATTATTATTATACACAACCCTGTATATCATTATCACATTGTATCACTTTCTACAAATGTAGGAAGCAACACCCTGAACAAACATACTGTCGTGTCTTAGTCAAATATGATTTGATCAAGGCCTTTGCCTGGCCTCTTACGCCATAAGTTTTGAATGACTCACAGAATCAAAGGCTTTAAATAGGATGAAAAATATGCAAAGCAGATAACAATGCCTTTAAACTGTGGTAATTATTATTATTATCATTTTTATAAGCTAGAACTACAATATAAATGGTTAAATACCTTTCTATCTTTATTTGTACCATGCCAAATACACTGCATCACAGCTCTGGAACCGTCTTTAGTTTTACTGAAAATGAATGGATACTTAGAAAGACTAGATATCATCTCTGCCCTGTCGTCAGGACTGCACTCTGTGAGATACTGATGCATTACAGTATGCTGGATAGCAGAATCAAATAAATTTTTATCGAACATTTTTTGAAGATTCGATTTAACCGCTTTAAGAATACCGACTCTCATGTCAGGACTATTCTTGTAACAGTCCCTTAGATGTTTCACATTATCATCTTTGGTATGTCTGTACATTTCGCTGAAGAATTCTTGAGTTAGATGTTGTCTCTGAAGAGGTGTAGCACACGTTTGATAGGCCAAATTTAATAGTTGGTAACCATTATAACAAGAAGCAAGTTTGACAGCAAGGCCATACATCTTACTTATCACTAATGATCGAATTGACGAGTCTCCATATTGTAAGAATGAATGTATAACATGTCGGGCATACACCGAAGTCACCATTTCTTTCATAATATCGGCTAGTTCCTGAAAACATGAAAATAACAATAAAGATATTTTGGTTACTACACCGGTAAAAGATAGAACATGTCAATAGGAATATAAAAAAAGTCTGGACGCAACAAATACTGTACTGTAGAGATTTTTCATTTACATGGTTTTCCACAGAAAAGGTTAGTTAAATAATTTAAGAAAGTTAAAAGAAATATACTATTTTTACAATAAGAATGTAATGTCATTTTTACTAATTAAAAAAAGTCTGTACGCATCAAGTGCGTTATGGTAGTGAATTTTCATAGAAATGATCTGGCACCTAATTTTTTCTTATAACTTTTTTTTTCTTGTAACATAGAAATCTAAATTTTGGTGTATACCTTGCTTTTATATCGTAAACCTACCTACCAAATTTGGTTATCATCTTTTTATTTTTTGTGATAAATTTTTTTTTCGAATTTTTCCGGAAAAACTCATCCGATTTTCCTGGCTAACGAACTTATCCAAGTCACTTACAAAAGAAAGGTACATGCAAAATTTGATCGAACTCAGCCTATTATTTTTTGAGTTATCGGTGTGATATATATATATATATATATATATATATATATATATATATATATATATATATATATATATATATATATATAAAGGGTGGCGCATTGCAAACGAAACAGACCGATTTGCGTCCAGAGGAATATTTTTTTAAGAAACGCTGAAACACGTCAATTTTAATATTGAGGGGGACATGTTTTGACATAAAACTCAACTTTGTCACATCAACCCCTTAAGAGTGGTGATAACAACCCTTATATTTTAAATAGGGAACATGGGTCGAGTCATACATCATTTGAAAGCTTTTTCTTTTCTGAATTCAGCACACTAATTTTTTTGGAAGTTTTATCAACTTGTTTAAAAATTATTCACAGTTGGAGTTGCAAGAACGTATTTCATTCATTGTGATAAGAAATGCACTGATTAGTCAATTTTTCGTTAAAAAAAACTAAAAAACAAAACCAAACGTTCAAAAATGTTTATTCAGTTAAGTAAGCGTTCAAATTGTTGACCACCAGCTTCCATACAAAAGTACAAATTTTGTTCAAAACGAGCTCTGACATTCTGGAGCATTTGTGGAGTTATTAGACGGCATTCTTCAACAATGTGTCGTAATTCTTCCAGAGACTCCGGTTCTGTTGCGTAAATTCTACTCTTAAAATGGCCCCATAGAAATAAGTCTAAAGGAGTTAAATCCGGTGATCTAGGGGGTCACTCAATAGCACCTCTACTCCCAATCCATTGTCCTGGAAACTCTCTGTTCAAAAACTCCCTAACATGTTGTGAAAAATGCGGAGGAGCTCCATCTTGTTGAAACACTAATTGATTTTCTTGATAGCGATCATCATTTTCAACAATGTCAATTAGTAGAGGGTAAACGATATCTTCTAGTTACTCCAAATACGTTTCGCTACTCAAATTGCGATGAAGAAAAATTGGTCCGATTAAACAGTCTCAAAAAATGCCAGTCCAGACATTCAATTTCTGTGGAGTTTGAGTGTGGACTTGGTGAAAATTTCTTGGATTATTATCTGCCCAATAACGACAATTATGACGATTGACTGTAGAGTTTAATAAAAACATACACTCGTCTGAAAAACAGATATTGAACAGAAAGTTCCCGTTTTCAGCTATTCGTGCAGTCATAACTTCACAAAACTCCAGCCGCCGATCAAAATCATCTTCATTCAGTTGTTGTACAAGATAGATTTTGTATGGGTGAAATTTATGATGCTTCAATATTCGCTGAATAGTTCTTCTTTTGATGTTTGAAACAGTGGCCAATTTTCTCGTGCTCAAAGTTGGGTCTGCAGCAATTTGTCCTAAAACTTCAATTTCAGTAGTCTCATTTCTAACCGGAAATTCACGTTCAGGATTCTGTTTTTTGTTGGCTACTGAACCACTTTGTCGAAACTTTGCAACTAACTCCAAAATGTATTTTCTGTTAAGGTACGGTTGGCACAGTCATCGTTTTTTTTAAAAAGAGTAATTATTTCAACTCTTTCTTCTACAAAATACACCATTATGAAATTAATTTTCGGTAGTACTATCAAGTATCAAACCGACCGATAAACTGAAATAATAAACCGCATTTCTCTCATTCCGATAAGAAATGTTCTGGTAGTCAATTATTTGTTTACAAACCAACAAAACATTGACTATCAGCACATTTCTTAACAGAATGGGTGAAATGCGGTTTTGCATCCTCAATTGTGAATAATTTTTAAGCGAGTTAATAAAACTTCCAAAAAAATTAGTGTGCTGAATTCAGAAAAGAAAGGGCTTTCAAATAATGTAACACTCGACCCATGTTCCCTATTTAAAATATAAGGGTTGTTACCACCACCCTTAAGGGGTTGATGTGACAAAGTTGAGTTTTTTGTCAAAACATGTCCCCCTCCATATTAAAATTCACGTGTTTCAGCGTTTCTTAAAAAAAAATATTCTCTGGATGCAAATCGGTCTGTTTCATTTTCAATGCGCCACTATATATATATATATATATATATATATATATATATATATATATATATATATATATATATATACTCGACCCATGTTCCCTATTTAAAATATAAGGGTTGTTACCACCACCCTTAAGGGGTTGATGTGACAAAGTTGAGTTTTTTGTCAAAACATGTCCCCCTCCATATTAAAATTCACGTGTTTCAGCGTTTCTTAAAAAAAAATATTCTCTGGATGCAAATCGGTCTGTTTCATTTTCAATGCGCCACTATATATATATATATATATATATATATATATATATATATATATATATATATATATATATATATATATATATATATATATATATATATATATCCAGCATGGTTCAGTGGAGAGTTGAGGAGTCTCATCAAATCCAAGAGACAAGCGCTAGTTTTTTTTTTGCTAGTTATTTTTCTACTGTTTACACTAATAATTCAGATGTTGTTGTTCTATCAT
The DNA here is from genome assembly GCA_964006375.1 of Tillus elongatus. NCBI lineage: Eukaryota > Metazoa > Arthropoda > Insecta > Coleoptera > Cleridae > Tillus > Tillus elongatus. Next base: position 117,463,000 of record OZ023268.1, on the reverse strand, counting down.
ATAGTTTTAACAGGACAGTTGATATTGGTATGTGCAGAATAAGTATGGAAAATGTATATGATAAGATTGTCAATTAAGCCTAGAATGTGCTCAGGACCAGTTGGTATTCCTGCTTATTTCTTGAAGAAGTGTATTCATACGGTTACTCAGCCGTTGCACTATCTTTTTAATTTGTCACTGACTGCTGGTGTCTTTCCTGGGGGTGTGGAAGAGTGGTTACCTGAACCCTGTGCATAAGGGTGGTTTGAGAAGTGATATCAGGAATTACAGAGGTGTTAGTTAGTGATCATGATTATGTGCAGCTGATGCATGCATTAAATTTAACATCATTGGAGTCTCGTAGATGGAATGCTGACATGTGCTTCTTATTTAAAGTTTTGAACTCTGATATTGACTCTGGTATTATTCTCTCAATGATAGGGTTCAGGGTTCCAAGTTATCGAACCCGATCTTGTGAACTGTTTCAGGTGTTTCATCACTCCACAAATTATGGTATATCCAGTCCCCTGAATTGATTGTTGACTTTTGATAATGCAAATGCTGAGTTGCTGCCTTTTTTTGGTTGCTGGTTTTCTGCTTTCAGGCGGTCTCTTGCATCTGTTGCCCACACCTAGCATATACCATGTAATAAAGGAAAACCTTTCCTCTTTCTTTCTATCTAAAATATGTCCAAAATGACACATTTTTTGCACATGATGATGTATGGAAGTCAAATCAATACATAAGAATACTGCTAAAATTCAAAATGGACTACTAAAAAGGTTTTTTTTTTTCAAAACCCAGGCATACTAGAAAATATTTGACAATTTAGCAATGTTGCACCATTTACCTTGATGACATTGTTTCACTCTTATCCTAAAATTACTATAATAATAAAATGTTTGTTGTGACAAATTAAATATACATTTTGTATAATGGTCAGGCCATAAAATTAGACAATAAAGTGAAAAATTTAGGAGTTGCCTTAGATAGCAGGCTCAGATTTGAAGAACAAGTGTCAACATGTGAGAAAGCATACAGTAGTCTGAAACGAATTCAATCACTGAAATACCTCTTTTATAGCTGCAAACAAAATTATTATTCATATATATATATATATATATATATATATATATATATATATATATATATATATATATATATATATATATATATATATATATATATATATATATATATATATATATGGTAATCCTGTGTTTAAAGTGCCTCTTTAGTAAACATACAATTCGGGCGAAATCGGAACGTGAACTGGACGCGGGACGATGTGCACTGTTGCCAGATGAGTATAAGCAAGGGTCATTTTAAATATAGCAGGCAATCAAGGGATGAACAAACGTTTTCATAATGTAAATAAATGATAGTATTGCGTCATGTACATAGATCGATATTTGACATATTTTACGGAAAGCAGTAGGAGAACGGAAATGTAAACAGTTAATTTTCAGCAATTGTGGTCTAGGGGGAAAAACGTGATATAGAAGGAAATCAAGGGGTGAACAAATGTTTTTATAATTTTAATAAATTGAAATATGGCGTCATCTACATAAATCGATATTTGACATATTTTGCGGAAAGCAGTAGGAAAACGGAAATGTAAACAGTTAATTTTCAGCCTCGGGGGGAAAAAACGTGTGCCTCTCCTCGCTTTTTTGGTACATCAGTAACATCAACAGAGGTTGTGCCATTGTGATTGAGCAAGGTAATCTGCCTGGGCGGACTGTCCAGGGCTCAGACATGGGAAGTCAATAATTGACGGACCCAGTTCAAAGAGAGCTGTGGAGCTGCTAAACCTTAGCAGAGGACAGCTCAGAAACACAACAGGTCTCTTGACGGGACACATGGCCGTCAAGAAACACCTACATAAAATGGGGCGGTTCGAAGGGGACCTCGCATGCAGACTCTGCGGCGAGGGGGAGGAATCAGCCCAGCACATCTTGTGCGAGTGTATAGCTCTGGACCGGAAAAGACAACTGATCTACGGTCACTCTAGACCGGAGACAGAGCAATATAAAACTTCACCCTACCAATCGCTGTGCAGACTAGTTCAAGGCACAGTGATTTTGGAATGGGTGGAGTAAGACTAGGGGTATGCACAATCAACCAAGGGTTGCGGTGCTATCGGGGCGGCAAGGCCGCGGACGAGCCCTGAGGGAACAAAAAAAAAAAAAAAAAAAAAGGTAATCTGCACGTTCCACCATTCCCAGGGGGCGTAAAGCCGTCGGTCCCGTGCCCATGCGATGTTGGGCATGTTAAAGACCCAAATTCCCCGGGCAGTGGGGTGAATGAATGACACTTTTCAGTCGCAAACCTATCTACCACATTTGGTTGTCATAGCTTTTTTAATTTTTGACATAAAAATGTTTTCCTAATGAAAAGTTACAATTCTTTTGGAAAACCTCGTCCGATTATCCTGACTAACGACCTTATCCAAGCCATATAGAAAAGGATGGTACATGCCAAACTTTTTCAAAATCGGCACAATATTTTTTTTGTTCTCGGTGTGATACATACATGATACATACATACATACATACATACATACATACATACATACATACATACATACATACATACATACATACATACATACATACATACATACATACATACATACATACATACATACATACATACATACATACATACATACATACATACATACATACATACATACATACATACATACATACATACATACATACATACATACATACATACATACATACATACATACATACATACATACATACATACATACATACATACATACATACATACATACATACATACATACATACATACATACATACATACATACATACATACATACATACATACATACATACATACATACATACATACATACATACATACATACATACATACATACATACATACATACATACATACATACATACATACATACATACATACATACATACATACATACATACATACATACATACATACATACATACATACATACATACATACATACATACATACATACATACATACATACATACATACATACATACATACATACATACATACATACATACATACATACATACATACATACATACATACATACATACATACATACATACATACATACATACATACATACATACATACATACATACATACATACATACATACATACATACATACATACATACATACATACATACATACATACATACATACATACATACATACATACATACATACATACATACATACATACATACATACATACATACATACATACATACATACATACATACATACATACATACATACATACATACATACATACATACATACATACACATACATACATACATACATACATACATACATACATACATACATACATACATACATACATACATACATACATACATACATACATACATACATACATACATACATACATACATACATACATACATACATACATACATACATACATACATACATACATACATACATACATACATACATACATACATACATACATACATACATACATACATACATACATACATACATACATACATACATACATACATACATACATACATACATACATACATACATACATACATACATACATACATACATACATACATACATACATACATACATACATACATACATACATACATACATACATACATACATACATACATACATACATACATACATACATACATACATACATACATACATACATACATACATACATACATACATACATACATACATACATACATACATACATACATACATACATACATACATACATACATACATACATACATACATACATACATACATACATACATACATACATACATACATACATACATACATACATACATACATACATACATACATACATACATACATACATACATACATACATACATACATACATACATACATACATACATACATACATACATACATACATACATACATACATACATACATACATACATACATACATACATACATACATACATACATACATACATACATACATACATACATACATACATACATACATACATACATACATACATACATACATACATACATACATACATACATACATACATACATACATACATACATACATACATACATACATACATACATACATACATACATACATACATACATACATACATACATACATACATACATACATACATACATACATACATACATACATACATACATACATACATACATACATACATACATACATACATACATACATACATACATACATACATACATACATACATACATACATACATACATACATACATACATACATACATACATACATACATACATACATACATACATACATACATACATACATACATACATACATACATACATACATACATACATACATACATACATACATACATACATACATACATACATACATACATACATACATACATACATACATACATACATACATACATACATACATACATACATACATACATACATACATACATACATACATACATACATACATACATACATACATACATACATACATACATACATACATACATACATACATACATACATACATACATACATACATACATACATACATACATACATACATACATACATACATACATACATACATACATACATACATACATACATACATACATACATACATACATACATACATACATACATACATACATACATACATACATACATACATACATACATACATACATACATACATACATACATACATACATACATACATACATACATACATACATACATACATACATACATACATACATACATACATACATACATACATACATACATACATACATACATACATACATACATACATACATACATACATACATACATACATACATACATACATACATACATACATACATACATACATACATACATACATACATACATACATACATACATACATACATACATACATACATACATACATACATACATACATACATACATACATACATACATACATACATACATACATACATACATACATACATACATACATACATACATACATACATACATACATACATACATACATACATACATACATACATACATACATACATACATACATACATACATACATACATACATACATACATACATACATACATACATACATACATACATACATACATACATACATACATACATACATACATACATACATACATACATACATACATACATACATACATACATACATACATACATACATACATACATACATACATACATACATACATACATACATACATACATACATACATACATACATACATACATACATACATACATACATACATACATACATACATACATACATACATACATACATACATACATACATACATACATACATACATACATACATACATACATACATACATACATACATACATATATATATATATATATATATATATATATATATATATATATATGTATATACATACATATAAAAAATGGAAACTGACCCCGGATATGGGTTCTTGGGGCCATAGTTCGCGCTTATTTGCAAAAACTTTTTCATAAATCAAAAGTCGGGGTCTCCCCATTAGTAAATTTAAGGTTAGAAAGTAAAATATAAACAGACACTTCGAAGGTAAGCCCATTTTGAGCAATTTTCTCCGTTTTGTTTATCATCGACAGTTGTCGGTTGAAATTGCTTCATTACCATGCGATTACATTGCGATTTTTCGAAATAATATACTGGTTACCGTTTGATATTAGCATGTACAGTTGTATTTATCATCGGCAATTCGCAACGGAAATTGCTTCATTGACTTTACTAAAGTGTCATTCATTCACCTGTGTCCGGGGAATTTGGGTCTTTAACGTGCCCAACATCGCATGGGCACGGGACCGACGGCTTTACGCCCCCTGGGAATGGTGGAACGTGCAGATTACCTTGCTCAATCACAATGGCACAACCTCTGTTGATGTCACTGATGTACCAAAAAATGGAGGAGAGGTACACGTTTTTCCCCCTGAGGCTGGAAATTAACTGTTTACATTTCCGTTTTCCTACTGTTTTCCGCAAAATATGTCAAATATCGATTTATGTAGATGACGCCATATTTCAATTTATTAAAATTATAAAAACATTTGTTCACCCCTTGATTTCCTTCTATATCACGTTTTTCCCCCTAGACCACAATTGCTGAAAATTAACTGTTTACATTTCTGTTTTCCTACTGCTTTCCGCAAAATATGTCAAATATCGATTTATGTAGATGACGCCATATTTTAGTTTATTAAAATTATAAAAACATTTGTTCACCCCTTGATTGCCTTCTATATTTAAAATGACCCTTGCTTATACTCATCTGGCAACAGTGCACATCGTCCCGCGTCCAGTTCACGTTCCGATTTCGCCCGAATTGTATGTTTACTCAAGAGGCACTTTAAACACAGGATTACCATATATATATATATATATATATATATATATATATATATATATATATATATATATATATATATATATATATATATATATATATATATATATATATATATATATATATATATATATATATATATATATATATATATATATATATTTCACTTCATCTAATAGATATATTAAAACACTTACCTCAGCTATTTCTAGTCTAATTGCAACAGTACCAAATTTTATAGCAGACTGCATAATCCTTGAAGAATTATGTGCCTTAGCCAAGTTTACATAATTTCCTTTCAGTAATGAATGTAAGTTATTAACAAGCTCTTTACGTTCCTTAGCTGGTAGTGTTTTTGTCAGGATTCTGGTAGCCAGCTCATTAGTTTGTCGTATCAAGTCAGTTCCATGTTTTTGTTCCCTACGTTTTAGCCTTAATTCTTTCTTTTTCTTCCTGAATTCTGTCCAACTTTCACGTTTCAATTCACCAATAGGTTTTTGGGTCTTCTTTGATTCACGTTTATTTTCAGGATTTGTTTTTACAGACCTTCTCCCTGCTTCTAGGCTTAACCTAGCAAGTGTCTGATTCTTTTGTCCAATTAACATACTCGTATCGTCAGGATTCGCTTTGACTGACTTTTTCGCTTCTTCTATACGTACTCTTGAGGGTTCCCCTGTCTTCTTTACAATTAACTTATGCCTATTTTCAGGATTCGTTTTTGCAGACTTTTTCCCGTCTCCTAAACTTACCCTAGAAGGTTTCTTCTTTGCAATTAACTTAGGGTCATTTTCAGAATTCGTTCTGGCAGACAGTTTTTCTTCGTCTGTACTATATATATCTCTATCTTCTTTAACTGGTAATCGGCGTCGAAAAAATGATGGTTTCTTTGAATAATTGTGATCGGCAGGAGGTATCCTCCGGGGCTTTTTCCTCGTAGTATTACATTCTAACTCTGTGTTGGTTGTCTCTACACCAACAGAATCTGAATCTGGGTTATTAATTTTCCTCTTCTTTGATATAGTGATTTTTGCCATTTTTACACTTCACTTTTGCTACTTAAACGCTATTATGATCTATTAATATTAAACTATTAATTATTTTCTTCAGCTTTAGTACAAATTCTCACAAAAATAATAATGCAACCTAACCTACTCACTACTCATGCGTTTGCTTTTGCCATACACGTGTCGAGGATGACATATGCCATTTCATGACTAGAAATTAAGATACATAGAATAATATATATTTCTTTATGAAGTATTGAGAAGCAAAGTTTCTGTAAAGCTATGTCAAAGAGGTTGTATATACAACCTCTTTGAGCTAGGTTCAAAAAGACGGGAAACGTGGTCCACTGGTTTATTTTAAAGAGTATAGTTCTCTTACTTTAAGTAACCAATAGGAAACAATTCGGCAATTCGCACATGGGTGAACCTAGCGTTTGTTTTAAGAGGTCACCAGTTGCCATCAGCTGCGTTTAAGCGCCCATCTGCTGACTACTGATAGATTTCAGAGGATAAGTTAAGCACTATTTTGTGTCGTTTGTCTGTCATTTCACTTTTACAAATTGGAAACAGTTGAGTTCCAGCAGAAACTCTGCGGGACTGGTACATTAATATGTTGACACAACTATTCAACTGTTGGCAGTGAACTCGGGCATTGAAATTTGGTCGACCGCATGCAAGCAACATGTAAATTCTGTTCGAAAGGCTTAGACAGTTAATAAACGTATGTATATTTAATTTTAAGCAGGAAACGGTACCTGTTATTAAAACATACAATATGGGAAATACTCTTTATCAAGTGCCGTTTATCAAAAAAATATTGACCAACTAATCTGCGAAATCATCGATAATAAAAATGATACACCTACTAACTTATAGCTAACAGTGCTCTTCTCATTTTCTAACCGGGTTTTGATAATTATAAAAAACCTGCACACCCGTAGTACTTACTACATTTAACACAACGAATCTAACAAATATTGCCTTCCGCACGGGACAAACAATTAATATATGCTGATACTGTTCTACAAAATGCATTTCAGCTTTACCCCCTGTTATAAAATAATAATAATCTCAATACCAGGATGCTGATTTCGTTACTTAATTAAGAAAAATTAAAAACAGAGTATGAACATTCCTTCTTAGGTTAATTGTTGCTAATTTTAAAATTTGTAATTTTTTTTTAAACGACATTGGAATGGAACTCATCTTCGTAGTCATTTCTAATTATTATATACGTGTGTGTTTATATATATATATATATATATATATATATATATATATATATATATATATATATATATATATATATATATCCCAAGCCATATTTCATTTTTCCTTAAATGTCTACCATGTGGCTTGAACAAACTAATTTTCATTTCACTACTGTAGTGTTTATATTTGATTTTTATCATTTATAATTTGTTTAAAATTAATTTACAAACCATTCGCGGGATTTATTACCTGAGAAGCGTCTTTCTATATCCGTTTTAATTTGTTCTCATTTTGTTTATAGTTCACCTGCTTATGTATGAAGATCTTTACTGGAGAAACATTAGTGTTATTTTACAAGTTGGTTTTACTGGATATTTGACCATCTGCAGCTTTTGTAAGTTATTTTATAACAATATCATTTGTACCTTTGGAGTAATTTGCTTGTGAACGTATTTATATTTTGAGTGTATATGCATTTGTTTTACACACTTCATCTGTTCCACATATATAAAATATCAATGACGATTTATTTACACCTAGTATGTGAATTTCCGTTGCTATTACATTTGTTTTAAACTTTTATTTCTACATTTCAGATATATTTCAAGAATTGGCAATGCTCTCCAATGTTCTATACAACCTGTTTCTTTACTGGAGTCAGTATTCTGCACGATACCACCTTCGATACCAACCAAAATTTGCTACCAGGTTTTCCATACTATTGACATTTTGTAACAGTGTTAGTGTTGCTACAATTATCGTTTATAAACCTTCAGTTATTTTAATTAGGGATATTTTAGTTTACTCGTAAGTACCTTGTGTTAAGTTTTTAGTTTTAAGCTTTGTGTATGGTAACTAGTAAGTTAAGTTTGATATTGTTAAATATCAATACAATATATATATATATATATATATATATATATATATATATATATATATATATATATATATATATATATATATATATATATATATATATATATATATATATATTTATATATATATATATATATATATATATATATATATATATATATATATATATATATATATACAGTGTGGAACAGCCAAATGGAATAAATTCGATAACGGATAAATGAGGACGTGTTGGGAAAAACGCTTGGACACGTCGATTTGTATTTTTAACTGCGCATCTTTTTCAAGAAAAAAAAATTATATAGGGTGCGTCATGTGACAGTGGCCAATACCAACTTTCTTATTTTAAATACAAGCCCCTGTATATTATTAATTTTTTGGATTCTTCAGAAAATTCTAGACATAATTCATGTACAATGTTCTATACCTATCTTCAACTGTTTCGGAAATATTAAGTATTTTCAGATTTATTACAAAAATTAACATTAAAAATAGAAAATTATTTTATTTCACAAATTCTAATAAGAAATACTGATTATTTCTTAATAATTTAAAAAAACAAAAAAAAATTATTGTCAATGTAGTAAATGTTCAAAATGCTCGCCACGAACATCTTGGCAACATGCTAATCTGGTATAGAAATGTCTTCTAACATTACTCAACATCTCAGGCGTGACTGATCTAATCGCAAGCGTGATTCGTCTTTTTAAGTCATCTAAGTTGAGGGGCTTAGTTTTGTATACAATACTTTTGACATATCCCCACAAAAAGTAGTCTAATAGCGACAGATCAGGAGATCGTGCTGGCCATTCTATCGATCCGCGCCTCCCTATCCACCGATTTGGAAAAATTTGGTTCAGGTACTGCCGGACATTGATTTGGTAATGGGGCGGTGCTCCATCTTGCTGAAACCATATTTTATTGGCAGGAACTTGTGGGTTTGCTGGATCTGGATATAAGTTTGTCAAAGTTGGCACGACATTATTTTGGAGCAGTTCTAAATATTTATCCCCATTCAAGTTGCCATCAATGAAAAAGGGACCTACGATATGATTTCCAACAATTCCTGCCCAAACATTAACTTTTTCAGGATATTGCGTATGTTCCTCTCTCATCCAATGAGGATTCTCATTAGACCAATAGCGGCAATTTTGACGATTAACATGACCGTGAAGTGTAAATGTGCTCTCATCAGAAAACAAAACATCTTCTAATTGGATCACATTGTTATCTAACATTGCCATCATTTGTTCACAAAAATACGTTCTCCTATCGAAATCGTCCTCCATGAGCTCCTGAGTTGGTATCATTTTATAGGGATGCATTTTACTTTCCTTTAATGTTCGAAAAATTGCTGTGTGGCTAACGTTGAATAGTTGGGCTGCTTGTCGACCAGAAGTATGTGGGTTTTCTTGAAACTCAAGCGTAATATCCAATTTCGTATCATCACTTACTGCATTGGCAGCTACTTTTTTTATCTGTCTCACATGACCAAGCTCGCGAAACTGCTTTTCTATTTTGCTAATTGTTCCTTGGGATACAGGCGGCAAATTTGGAAATTTTTCGTGAAATAAGCGAGACACTTCCATCTGTGTCCGTGTGTTATCTCCATAACCAATCATTTGTAGAATGGTTATTTTGTGCATTTCTGTTAAATGAACCATTTTTCTGATATTATTACGTACAGTTAACGAAATTCAAACGACAATAGCACTGACACTAATCACTACTGTCATGCAGGCAGACAACAAGTTGCTAAGGCTACGAGTTTTATACGAACAGAAAGAAAACTGTTTTTGTTTTTGTTTCATTTCATATCAGTAAAAAGAAACGCAGGAATGGTTTTTGTTTACTTTCTCATTATCAAGAGCTGAATGGGAAATAAGTATTGAATGCAATGTAGCGAATTTGTGAAATAAAATAATTTTCTATTTTTAATGTTAATTTTTGTAATAAATCTGAAAATACTTAATATTTCCGAAACAGTTGAAGATAGGTATAGAACATTGTACATGAATTATGTCTAGAATTTTCTGAAGAATCCAAAAAATTAATAATATACAGGGGCTTGTATTTAAAATAAGAAAGTTGGTATTGGCCACTGTCACATGACGCACCCTATATAATTTTTTTTTCTTGAAAAAGATGCGCAGTTAAAAATACAAATCGACGTGTCCAAGCGTTTTTCCCAACACGCCCTCATTTATCCGTTATCGAATTTATTCCATTTGGCTGTTCCACACTGTATATATATATATATATATATATATATATATATATATATATATATATATATATATAAACCATAAAACATGTAACATTGTTATCTATGCTATTGCAGTAAAATTTTAATAAATAATAGTATAATTATTATTTATTATATAGATACTTCATACCCAGCTTGGTGCTCCATTTTTGGTTAAAAAAAAGTTTAGTGAAAATGTTAAAATAATATACAGTTTAGGAAATGTTTATTATTTATTTACACAATAAATATAAAAACTAAATCTATTTAAATTTCAATGTTTTGCAATTTTTCAGTAATTTCTTTCAACCAGAACATCCTCTGCATCCACAGTGAACACATTCAACAATCCTACCCTAAAAAAAAAAAAGAAATCATTGATTGTATTTATTTAAAGGGTAAATTCATTGGTTAAAAAAAAGTGTTGCAAAAAATCCTGTGTTCTAACTCCTTTTGAGAAAAATGCCCAAAATTCAATTTTCCAGGAAGCTCAAGAACTAAATTTTGCTATATCTTTTCATCGTGACCTCTCTATTAGCTAATTTTTCTTAATGAAAATGTGCTAAAAAGGTGCACACCAGACGAAAACGTATGTAGCGTAGAGCAACAATAAGAAGAAAAACTTGCAGGAAATCCATTTATAAGAGGTGAATTCAGAAATGAAAGTTATCAAAAACACACCATTTGTATGTTCCGAACTGTCAATATTCAGCAGCATTGCCACATTTAAGTAGCAAGGGGGTCGTTCCTAATAAAATTTTCATGTCGTTTATGCACTGTCTTTGATTGTAGGCATGCTGGATGTGAAGGAAAACCCCCACCTGACCTAACAATAATCTAATGTGATCTTAACCTCTTCACAACGCGACATCACCTGAAGTCCACCGGAGGAGGCAGTAGATACAGCACGTGACCTTGAATGTAAATTGCTATTTTACGACATAAAATACCTGGCAGAGGTGCAGTTTTAGTTAAATCCGACATTCCTGGCCTGCACTGACATCAGTTTGCCTAATTAAAAGTTAAAAGAAGTAAAATCAACTCTGCCATGCATAAAGCTTATGTGAGCATTAGCATACGGCACAGTGCGATCTCTACAGCCTCATCTACACCTGTACCAGAGTAGAAAGAGAAAGAATGAAAGTTTGCACTTTTATTAATCATTGTGCCATAGATACAACTGAAAATTTCCCAATATCAGTGAGCTCTATGTTGGAATATACTTCACTGAAACGAAGAAACAGATGCCCAGAAATAACAAAATAAATTTGAATCTGACAACACTGCCTATCTGCAACAGATATGTCATCGAAACAACAGCCATAACCTCAGGCAGAAAATATACATTTTTGTTGCAAATCGAAAGGTTTTAAGTGCTTTTATCATTGAAAACTTTTTATAAACAAAATCTACCACATTATTTAACTTTATGAAGGTCGGTACAACTGATTTTAGGGCATATTTTCTTAGAATTTCGTTAATATGAAGTTTATGTTAAGTTGATGGTAACTGTAAAATAAATAATACTTTTGTAGAATAAACATGCCAAATCCTTAATTTTAAGCATAACAGCTGAACCATTTTAAAGGCATTACTTTGAAATTCTTAGCAGCATTATCTGATTTTGGAATCAAAAACTTTCTGAATATGTAAAGAACAAAATTAACACTTACCTCCTCCAATTTCCCCTTTGGAACACGGCAAATACAATTCGTCCCAAAATTCGTATCCCTTGTTTGTATGCATCTCAAACAGCAGAGATTCTCGTAGCCTTGCTTTTTCCATTTGGCTATTAAATTTTTATCTGCGATATTCTCTACTAAGCAGTAGTCATACAGTTCTCTGCTTATTGCTTTCCGTCTGTAGAAAAGATCGTAGATATACCTAGATTTCTGGTGATGGATTTTAAATATTGGCCATAGCGATTCATTTTTTCTTTTGCCCTCATGTGATTCAGTTTCAGCTAAAATTATTTAAATAATTGAAGAAAATGACGTACAAGCATTAAACGTTTGTCTTCGTGAGTAAATATCACAGAAAAAACGACATACAAATCGAAAAAAATGTTGTGTGGAATACAAAAACTACAAATCTTGTACCTTTTGCTAGTTGCTTAGAGCGAGAAAAATTCTTTTGACATAATACAACGAAAAAACAACTATAAATATCATCTAAAATTCAACAAAGAAATATAAGCCAATAACATACCTTCTCGCATTTTTTGTTCCAGTTCGTCTAGTGTTGGTTCTATCAGTTCCCAACCTTCTGGGGGTGATTTTTTGCTTCTTCTAACCTTCGGCATTATTTATAATTTTATTAGCACAAGTTTTAAGACTTCAAGATTTTCCGATCAACGATCGACTGTGATAAAACTAATGATGAATGAATTGAATATTGAATATTATTATATAAAATATTAACACATAACAAATCAGATCACATATTTATTTTGACAGCATTTATATTATATAGCTTATCACTTATATTATAGATGCAGAGCCAGAGCAGATTGACATTGACATTTAATTTGACGGAAATGAAATGTCGTTTTCTGGAACAACCATTATTATTATTATTATCACTACTAGCTGTTATTCGTTTCAGTGAAAATGTAATGTAACCATAAAGAAACTTTGGTACTCTATGACGAGACGATAACCAGTTATCTATCTGAAATGGTGAATTTTTATTATGACAATTCACTATTAGGGAGGTATTCATGGTAAGACTTTTCGAAAATTTCTTTTTAGTTTTAGCGTGGTATAATAATCTTAGACAATGATTCTATTTGGTCATTGATAATAATAAATGATTACTTTTTTTTTTTAGTAAAATAGCTAAAGGTGCATTTACATTTTCATGGCCTTCCAGGTACACATTTGAAATGAATAAGAGTTTAGTTGGTAAGTAAGGCTTCCGGGTATATGCACAATCAACCAAGGGTTGCGGTGCTATCGGGGCGGCAAGGCCGCGGACGAGCCCTGAGGGAACAAAAAAAAAGGCTTCCGGGTTAGCTGCGTTTGTCCAACGTTATATTAAAACGCGGTCGACCGCATGCAATACATGCCTGTAAATGACGCTTAATATGCTAGCACAGTTAACAAACATAGATATGTCTATAATTTTATCCGAAAGACATATGCCCAGTTTCACCAAGCTCGATTAAATATTTAACGGCCGGTTAGTTAATCAGGGCTTCAGACGACCAATCACAGCTTCAAAATATTTGGTTGTCATGGCAAGAACCCAAATTATGGATTGTGATTGGTCGTCTAAAGCCTTGATTAACTAACCGACCGTTAAATATTTAATCAGGCTTTGTGAAACCGGGCATGAGCCTGTTTGGGACCCTAGAAGCCGAAACGAAGGTCTGTTTAAATATATATATATATATATATATATATATATATATATATATATATATATATATATATATATATATATATATATATATATATATATATATATATATATATATATAGAACATCAACCGAGATTGTGGTATTTGAGCAAGTTGAATGTCTGCACGTTCCGCCCTTCTGAGTGGACGTAAGGCCGTCGGTCTCGTGTTCGTGCGATGTTGGGCACGTTAAAGATCCCTACCCTTCTTACAGAAAGGCACAGGTTCGGCAAAATCTCCAGGATAGTGCGGTAAAACTGCTCCCTGGCGTCGGTGATGGACCTTAGACCGACATTAAAAGTACAAAAAAATTTCACCAGGGCCACTAATGGAATAGAGTCGGCCAGTCTATTATTTTATTGTACATACGCATTAAAATGATGTATGCAGGGCTTACAAACGTTTAGACGGCGTCGCGCGAATACTTGCGTTTTGCATTATGCCTTGAAAAAGTACAAGTAATTTGTAACATTTTTTTCAAATTTCATTTACAGCGGTTTGTGTTAATAAATGATTTAAGAGAATCATATATTAACATCACTTGCCATTATGTTATTCAATTTTTCTGTTACCACAGTCTAAGAAGCCAAAAATCGTAATGAAAGTTTGAAGGGATCATCCTTAAAATTTCTCCCGTCTTTTCCATAGATCGATTGTACAAAACCAATTTTTACTTTCACTTAGTGTAGTTCTACTTTCAATTGAGTTAACTTTGTATTCAAACAACTGTCATGTGGAAAAAAGGTACAATTGTACTGAACGAAGTTTAAGAATGTGTACCTACTTATTAGTGCTAACTCCAGGTTTTTCATTCACATTAACCCTTTCGCTATTTTTGGGCTATGGGTTGTCCTAAATTTAGAACATTGTGAACAAATGGTAAAGTTCTAAACCATGTTTTTTGTTTAAAATAACTCATATAGATACAAACAATAGAAAAAATCTTGCTGAAATAACATTTTCTTAATATTCCCAAGTTGAGAATGTTTAGGTACAAAAAAATAAAAATTGAAATAAACAAACGATATGCATTTTCAATAAATACCCTATTTTTCTGTATGAAAATTTAAAAAACAATTACTTTTCTTTGAAAGGCACAAATGTACATTACACTTGCATCGAAAGCAAGTTTTTCCTTTACAATTTGGAAATTTTCATCGATATCCATAACTCTCATCAGCTGAGGGAAGATGAGCGATGTTATCAAAAGTCGCACTTCTTGCAAAGGCCTGGTGACAGCTGGTGGTTTAGGTCGGTTTGGTGTGCCTTCCTTTGGCTCGCTTGCCACTGGTCGTCCTCTTTTTCTGCTTGCTGTTTTATCAGCTTTGATAAGTACTTCTACGATGTAAACACGGAAGTGCACTAGGTCAAGAATATTACTTTTCTTCTCGACTCCCAAGAAGATAGCCTTTTGCTTGTATTCACACCAAGCATTCAGGCATGCTATATCTATAGCATGCGTGAACAATCGCAAAGTCAATTTTCTGAAACGGATAGAGTTCTGTAGATGGCTGTAAGAAAGTCAATTTTGTCAATGCCCCCCATATTTGCATTATAATTTTTAATAACTTCCGGGCGAGGCACGTCAATGTATATCTTATATTCTTTGTCCCACCCCTTACTAAAAACAATGGAAAAATTGCTCGACCAGCACATTAGGGTCGGTGTACTGGAAGCATATCTTCTACACTGCGGACAATACGCATACAGAGCAGGAGTCTCAACAGAAACATCACTGCACCAATTGGTGCTGAACCTGGAGAATACGCTGGAGAACAGGGATGTGGCGCTGGGGGCCTTCTTAGACATAGAGGGGGCCTTCAGCAACACCTCATTCTGATCGGTACTGGCAGCTGTCAGGGAGCGGGGATTAGAGGACACCTGCTGCAGATGAATCGGCACCATGCTCAGGGGCAGGGCAGTGTTCACCTCACTAGCAGGAGGGACTCTGCTGGTTGGGTAGGGGCAGGGTGTCCGCAGGGGAACGTTCTCTCTCCCCTGCTCTGGTGCCTAGTCGGGGATAACTTGCTAGGGAGGCTCTCGGGAGGGGGGTATGAGGTATAGGGCTATGCGGACGACATTGTCATCATAGTCCGAGGAAAGGTTACACAGTCAGTGTGGGAGCGCATGCAGACTGCACTGAAAGTGGTGGAAAGGTGGATGGTTGGTCAGGGGCTCGGGGTGAGCCCCTAGAAAGCAACCGTCATACCGTTTACGAGGAGGAGGAAGTGGGAGAGCCACAGAACTCTCACTATATACGGTAGTAACATTCTAATGGCCAGGGAGGTAAAATATCTTGGGGTCATATTGGACTCTAAGCTAACCTGGAATGGTCACGTTGAAAAAATACTGGGTAAGGCAGTCATGGCCGTCACTAGGCGGCTATATGGAAAAACGTGGGGACTAAGACCTAGTATGGCCCACTGGCTGTAGACAAGGGTGGTCAGACCATCGTTAACATACTCGACACTGGTCTGGTGACCTAAGGTGACACAATCCAGTGCCAAACAAAAACTAGGCAAAATCCAAAGGATGGCTTGCCTAGGCATCACAGGGGACATGTCTTCAACCCCAATAGCCACCATGGAGGTGTTGCTGGATCTGACCCCCCCCCACACACACACACACACACACACACACTTTGTTATTATTGGGGAGGCCAGGCTACGACTATACAGACTAGCCTGCAATGGTAGACTTAAGATCAACCCAGGCTTCAGGGGCCACTGCAAAATTCAGGAGATCGTGAACGAGCGAATCTGCAGGGGAAATAACTTTACAGTGGAAATCCCCGACCGCGAGACATGGCGGGAGGAGACGCCGGGCATACAACTGGACGCGCTCGTCTGGTTCAGGGACGGATCCGGCGGGAAGCGTGCGACGGGGGCAGGTGTTTATTCGGAAGGACCGAGGGTAAGTCATAGTATTTCCGTCGGAGCCCATGCAACGGTCTTTCAGGCCGAAATGTACGCCATCCTTCACTGTCTGCGGGAGAACAAGAGGAGGGGCTACACTAACAAGCGGATCCTGATAGCTACAGGCAGCCCTTAAGGCCCTAAGTAGCCTACGGGTAAATTCCTGGCTGGTGAGTGAGTGCGGAGACGAGACGAGCGACTTGGCTGGGCAGAATGAGGTCATCCTCATCTGGGTGCCGGGTCACTCGGGGGTCGAAGGCAATAAAGAAACTGACAGTCTCGCGATGAGAGGGTCAGCAGAACCATTTATGGGACCAGAACCGGTCGTGGGCGTGACAAAGAACACTGCCAGGGGAGCCATGAGTGTGTATCGTTCGACCGACAGCGCCTACATGTATGCAACCCCCGCATACACCAATCCATTTAGGCGGACGTACACTAATTTATTGGTCGACTGTATTTCATCACGGAAGTGCTGAAAGTTTAGGCATTAGGCAATTTGCTTAACACCTTTGCGTGTTGATATAGTATACCTATGATTAAGTTAAAAGAACCCTTGTTTTCGCGCTAATCGGTGGTCTCGGTTTTGAATTTATAAGACCATTTTAAGCAAACCTAAATAGCCAAACTAACAGATCTTTTATGATATTTGAAAAAAAAATAATAAAAGGCAGCTAATAAGAGTTATCCATTTGCAATAACAAAATAGTGTTGACACAGCAAGTGCGTTTTGGTAGCCAATTTGTTGTGGTAGCGAGTTTTAATTTAAAAAATGGTAAATAAATAGGTAGTATATAAAAGTTAAAAAAAAAAGTTTTTCTTTCATTTCAAATCTTAAATCCTTCCCATTCAGCTAGAATCTTTAAAAATCTTGATACATATATAGTGAAGCCTTCAGAAAAGCACACATTTGTTCCGATACTTGAGAAAAATTAATAAAAGGCACTTGATAAGATTTGTTGATTCGCAATGAGAAAAAAGTGTGGGCGCAGCAAATGCGTAATGGTAACAAATTTGCATAAAAAATTCATGTTGTTAAACAGTAAATATTTGTTAAGAAACTTGTATGTAGCAAGTTACTTGTGGTAGCGAGTTTAATTTAAAAAAAATAGTAAATAAAAGTATTTAAAAAATCTACATACAGCAACTGCTTTGTTGCAAAGAGTTATAAAAATATTTCAAATGTTAATAAGAGAGAATCTTGAAAAATCTTGATGCATATATAGTCACACCTTTAGAAAAGCACACATTTATTCTGATATATTTGAAAAAATTAATAAAAGTCGCGTTAATAAGGTTTGTCTATAACAACAAAAAATGTGGCCGCAGCAAGTGAGTTATGGCAGCGAATTTTCATAAAACATACTTAAACTAAAATAGTAAATATATGTCCAAATTGTAATTAAAATTGTTAAAAGTTTTTGAGACCATTTCAGTTCCAAACTTATTTATCTGTCAGTTTATTATTAATAACTGGACAATTTAATTTGTTATCAATGAATATTATAAAAATGTGCAGATTGAGAAATGTTATGTCGGGAGCACTGTCCACTGAGTTTATAAATAATTACAGTATTACTAGGTATTCCAAAAACAGTGAATGCGCGAAAATGCAACCAACATAAGAAAATAAGTTTACAATCATGTGGCGAACATTATGCTACTCATAATAAAAAGTCTGGACCCGACAGTGTGCGCTATGGAAGTGACTGTTCATATAAATGATATGAATGATTTTTGTAATATATATATATATATATATATATATATATATATATATATATATATATATATATATATATATATATATATATATATATATATATATATATATATATATATATAATTGTTATTTTATGGCAGTGAAATATTTTTAAAACCTTTTGTCCTCGATATAAATTTTGAAAAATATATTTGCAACAAATAAGCATTAAAAAATAATATAAAAGACAGCTTTTTCCTTGTTTATTTTGTTCATTATTTAAAAAAAAAGCGTAACAAATTTTGAAAAACAAACTTGTCGCCAATAACGGCATTAAAAAATAATGTAAGACAGCTTTTTGGAAAATATTTGGCAATAAAAGAAGAAAATAGAAAGTTTATGAAAATCTGGTTTTTCTTTAAATCAAATTATTTTAAAGAAAAAATTGAATAAAACATATCATTCGATTTTTTTACGACAATAACATAACCGCCTGTCATTCTCCATAGTTTCTTTCAGTGTAGACATTGTAATTCAGGCTTATAACTATTTATATCTTCTTCAAAAACAACGATTTATCCATAAGTATATTTATTTATATCCAACTCAGCAATTTTTTTACACAAATAACTTTAAAGGCATGACCACATATTCAATCTCCAATGATTTTTTCTTCATTGCCTATATACATTTATAAAAAAAGAAGTACTTAACCTTCTGCCCTCGCAATCATAAATTTTCAAACAATTGTGCAGCTATGCATTATAAAATGTGAAAAAGTATAGATGCCATCAAAGATAACTTTCTTGAAAATAAATGCATAATAATATGTGGCTTCACTTTAAATCACATTTTTGTAATTAAAATAACGAATAAAATCTTATATCAATCTTTTTTTTTATTAGAAAATGACATTTTCATTAAGGTGAGTCAGGATTGAGTTTCATACATATTTACATATATAACAATCAATTACCCATAAGTATGTTTATTTCTATCTAATAACTCAACATTGTTTTACACAAATAACTTTTTTATCTAAGCCTTCTTAAACATATAAAGAGTGCGTATTGCCCCGCGCGCATATAAATTGGCATTTTTATTTCAATTTCTCTTATGTCATGTTTTGCAAGAAGCAGAGATCAATATTAGAGCCAGTCGGCCAGACAAATACTGAAAAAAGCGGTATTCTCGGTCGAATCGGCGCTCTATTGTAGTGTCGACTTTACGATGTGTCGGCCCAACGATACACCACGGGGAGCCTTAAGCCCTGGGTCGGAAACCAACACCAAGTGTACTGGGAAGACTGTCCAGGGCTCAGACATGGGAAGTCAATAATTGACGAACCCAGTTCAAAGAGAACTGTGGAGCTGCTAAATCTTAGCAGAGGACAGCTCAGAGATATAACAGGTATCTTGACGGGACACATGGCCGTCAAGAAACACCTGCATAAAATGCGACGGTTTGAGGGGGAACTCGCATGCGGACTCTGCGGCGAGGGGGAGGAATCAGCCCAGCACATCTTGTGCGAGTGTAAAGCACTGGACTGCAAAAGACAACCGATCTAAAATGGGGCGGTTTGAGGGGGACCTCGCATGCAGACTATGCGGCGAGGGGAGGAATCAGCCCAGCACATCTTGTGCAAGTGTAAAGCTCTGGACCGATCTACGGTCAGTCTAGATTGGAGACAGAGCATTATAAAACTTCACCCTACTAATCGCTGTGCAGATTAGTTCAAGGCACAGTGATTTTGGAATGGGTGGAGTAAAAAGACTAAAGGTATGCACAAATGTTGCAGTGCTATCGGGGCGGCAAGGCCGCGGACGAGCCCTGAGGAAACAAAAGGGCATGTACAATAAGCCAAAGGTTGCAGTGCTATCGGGGCAGCAAGGCCGCGGACGAGCCCTGAGGGAGAAAAAAAAAGGGCATGCACAATAGGCCAAGAGCTGCGGCGCTATCGGGGCGGCAAAGCCGCCGAGCCCTGAGGGAAAAAGTGTTTTGGAGACCACTTCTTAGAACTCATTTTTTATATAAAACTATAAAAAACTAAGGATATACTTATAGAAAGTACAAAAGATTAGGTTATACTTACCCCTTACAAAATTTAGAACCCCTTTTTGTTGATTCAACAAAACAAAAATCTCCACGACAATGACTATCTACCACTTGGAAACAACTTATAAGTCTTTCTAAAGCAGCCAGTAGTTATTTAGATACATCTACATTCAAATAACTTATGAAGAATTACTGCCTTTCGTAGCACTTCCAAAGATGTCTGCAAGGTGGCTGTTCCATAGAATTGTGACACTATGCTTATGCTGTTACCAGTACCTAGATGGCAGCAAATATATTAATCGCCTCTGTAGGCATACTAGATTTAGATCACCATGACCAAATGCACAAAATAGATTCTTTCACATTATCTAGCAATGAAATTCGTGTACTAAATTTAGACCAATATGAGTGAAAGGGTTAAAAAAAATCTACAAAATTAAACTACTTTATACGTAAAAAATATATTTATTGAAAATACTGTAAAATTGACATAACATAATTACATATGATAAAAATAAACAAAATGGACCTAAAAATTGCTTTTAACACTGTATCTAACCTGATAAATAATACAAAAAATGAAATATTTATCCAAAGATATAATATATAATCAAAATCTCACACCAAAACAAAAACAAATCAGCTTAAATCAATTTCACATGTTCAAGTTTTGATTACTGACAGGTACTCTTTTCTGAAACATTTTTGTTGGTACAGTTTCCAATTAAGTAACATTTTCTGAGGTCTAAATAAATGATCAATTGTAAACCTTAATTAAATCAATTACTTAATTATTTAGAATATATTCTCTTAGTTATTCCACTAACTACAAATAATTAAAGTAAATATCCACAAAACTGAACCTTACTAGCAGCTTATACAGTGGGATTCATATTACCTCCAAAAATAAAAGCGCTAATAGAGAAAAACTATATGTACATTATTAAGGATTTTCAAATTCTGGTGGTATATGTATTTTATTGTTGATTGCAAACTGTTTCAGAGCATCATACCTCTGTCTAATACCAATAATTTCTTCTTTCATTTTTTTAATATTCTCTTGGACGATTTCCATGTCTCTCCATTCCTGAGTTTTTTCAGATTCTAACTCGTCCTTCTGTTCAATTCTTTTAATACGACATGATGCAGCATATCCTCTGTTTTTTAGAGTTCTTCGTCTTTGCTTCATATGGACGATTTCTTCTCTTGTTAATCCACGTAGCTTAAGTTGCCGATTCAAATCTCGAACTGAGATAGTAACCAATTCATCATCGGAAATATCGATGAAAGGTGATGGGGATAAAGGGGCCTGGAAATCAGCAAATAAAATGATAATAAAACTAAATTGTACAAGCAAGTTTTTCGTCTTAGAACAGGGGTGAAATAATAAGAGCTTTTAAATGGAGAATTTGAAGCATATAAGGCATTCCATTATTCTGCATTGTATTTTCATATAAAAAGCGCCTCTAGAAGAAGAGTTGTAAGTTGTGAACTCTATTTTAATAATTTATACAATTACTAAACATTGTTAGGAAGTGATGACCTCTATCAACAAATAAAGAGTTTAATGCACTGCATTATGGCGTCACATCGTAATAAATCTAAATTTCATTAAAATGTCTTTAAATTTATACACCATTCCCAAGTAGTTTGTAGGTTATTTACTTACAAGTCCCTTTCGCTCCTTTGTCGGTTCCTGAGGCATTCTTTTTTAAGCACTATGGTGCAATCCTTTCAATTTCTCTCGATTAATATAATCCCTACAATCGTAATCTTGATACCAAGTGAATAAATAATTTTTGCAAGTCATCTCCATCTTTCACTAATCACGTCCTTCAATTTCAATAATAATAATAATAATAATAATAATAAAAATAATAATAAAGAAGAATAATAATAGAAAGTCGGTTCCATAGAACTTTTCGTTTTTCGTGTCAACGGTCACAGCGAGGTTCATAGATTAGATTAATTAAAATCTATAAACCTTGGGTCAAGGGCCATTGCATAGTTCCTAGAATATAAAGGAAATGCCAGCATCGACATAGCAATAAAGAAAAAAATTGACGTTTTTTCCTCAAAGAATGTTTTTCAATGAGTAGTAAAATATATTATATTTATAGATTTTTGCTAGCATGAAATGTCAGTTTATTTCATTTTAAACAAGTTAAGCTAGGTTCATATCATGATATAATGACTTAGAAGAGATATGATATTGCGCATATGCCCCGCCCCCTCCTATGACGTCACGTGGTTAGTAACGTTATAGAAGTCCAACTACACACTTAAAACAAAGTCATTCGCAATCAAAAAGTTTCTATACGTCAGTTTAATGCGTTGAAGTTACGCCTATATTGCCTTTTTCAGATATTATAGATCGATAATCATTTTCATTTTTATTACTTCCAACTGTATGCACTTAAATATTAGTAAAATACGTAATTTGTTAAGAGTTGTGATGAAACGTCAAACCCCACTGAACGACAGCATATTATTGTTGCATTGGACTCACCACTTGACACCATGCGCGTGACAGGTCTAAAAATACGTAGTCGGAATATCATATCTCTCGTTATTTGTATCATGGGTTCATATAGACGCGAACCGCGAAATGTTTTCCGTATTCCTATTCACGTTGCGAAATGCGACTTGCAAAACTTGTCCGTTTTGAATAAGATTACGATGTTATTTAAAATATACCAATAGATATATGTTTCGCTGCGAATTCCCTAATCGATTTTCGCTGCGAGTTCGCAATTCGCTTTTCGCAAGAGAATGAACAAAGGCTTTCAAGGGAGTAGGCTTGAAAAGTTACAAAAGAAAACTTGAATTTATTTAATTTGATCACAATCTAAAACACAGTATAAAACCAACAAGGCTTTTGGATATCACTGTATCATATTAACAGATAAACTGTGTCTGATAAAGTTATATAAGTCTATTTTTGTGGTAAGAGACCCAAAAAGAGAATGTTTGCTTTTGTGCACAGAACACTTCCTATCTGTTCTGTGCTTTTGTGTTAATTTTTATTATTTACATAGATAAATTATTTTTTTATTGTCTATGATAATTTCTCAGAGAAATGTTTCTTTTGTCATTTCTCTATGGAATATTCTATGGTTGACTTGGACTCTACTCTCGACTCGTTGAACTGGCACGGCTGGGCACGATCACGATGGCAGTTTGCTGTCGCTGCTTATTTGTTTTAAGACAATAACCCGTACTAATTTTCGTAGTGTGCCGGTTCATGACTCGAAATTCGTTTTCATTTTATACCTTCCATGTAATTTTCACGTATTTCGGTCCTTAATCAGATAGTGAGTTTTTCGTTTGTGACTACTTTTTACGATGGCGGATGGCGAGAGGGATCGCTACGATCAAGAACTGAAACATCTTTGTGTGGACAGGGACAACTTTAGTGATCCAGCCACACAGGCCGAATGGACTCAGAAAAGACTGGCGTGGGTGCCCCACGAAACCCAAGGTTTCGTGGCGGCCAGCATCAAGGGGGAAAGGGGCGACGAGGTGGAGGTGGAGCTCCAGGAAACCGGTAAAAGGATACTCGTTGCCAAGGATGACATCCAGAAGATGAACCCACCAAAGTTTGATAAGGTCGAGGACATGGCAGAACTCACCTGCCTCAATGAGGCCTGTGTTCTCCACAATCTCAAAGACAGATACTATTCAGGACTTATTTATGTAGGTCAGATTCTTTTTATCAAGGGCTATCCTAAATTTTTGATGATGCCATTCTTGAAATTTTGATGATTTTTCTGTTTTTCGAATAGTCAATACCCATTATAATATTTTATTGTAGTTTTATCCAAGACAGCTAAGCTCATACTCTAAGATGACAAACGAAGAAGTTGTGGCTGTCATTTTGGCAGTTCCTGTAAAACATTAGAAAACATTTTTTAAATGAAATTGTTCACTTTCGTTCATTTTGAACCTTTATTGTGAGTTCAAAACAGAGGCCGTGTAAGTTTCATTTTTTGTGCAAAAATGATCAGGAACAATGTCTTGCTGATATGAGTAAAAAAATATTTTAAGGAAGTTACTTATATTAGGAAAAAAAATATGGGCAATCTTGTTTTTAGAACCCAGTAAAGTAAACATACAGATTATATTACAATGAAGGTAACTGAGGGGGTTGATCAGACGTAATGATGGTTGTTCGTGGGTTTTTCCTTCTGCTGGACTCGTCTGGCAACCATGTACACCTGCTTGCAAGAATTATTGTTACCTTGACGTATTTTAACTATCAGAGTTGTAAAGCTAGGCTTAACTATATGTTTCTGGTCAAGTTACACCATCACATTTTATGTTATTTGGATGCCATATGCGGGACTCTTGTAACCTAAGTTGTTAGGTAAGCCTATAGAGCTACAGCTAGTGCATTCTTGGTTAAAAACGGACAAAATATTTAGTGCTAAAACCACTTCTTTACTCAATAAAGTCGTTAGCCAACTGTTTTAACATTTAAATAAAATATTTTTTTTAGGTCACTATTAACAATATAAATTTTAAAACAGAATATTTATTTTGTTTTCAAGTATAACTTCATAACCAAACATAGAACATCTTGTTATGCCTGCTCTTTTGTCCCGAGGACTTCCAAGTTGTGTAATTCCTTGACGGCATATGTTTTTCCTTCTCCCCCGAACCTGCACACCTTCAAGTCCAGAATTAAGAAGTTGCCTCTTTCCCCCCAGTCGACACCCACGGTACGATAGTATTTAGGCTGTAAGCCCTCGTGGTGTGTTGTTGGAATAAATTTAAAAAAAAATCATTAGGATCTACACTTTTTGAAGGTGGTGCCAAATCTTAAAACTTGTCAACTATAAAAGATACAATGTTGCTTAAATTAGGCAAAAGCTGCACAATATAGGGACATCTCATAAATAATTTGTTTCTTTCCTTAATGTTTAAAAATCAACATATTCTAGACATCTAGAATTTAATACCGGGTCATTTAGGTTGTCATGGTGGCTTATACGTTTATCAGCCACAATAGTCAACTTTTTTATTATGGACGCCATGTTGATTTTTTATTTTTTTTTATTTCAACAACACACCACGAGAGCTTACAGCCTAAATACTATTGTGCCGTGGGTGTCGACAAGGAGGAAAGAGGAACTTGTTAATTCTGGACCTAAATGTTTGGAGGTTCGGAGGAGAAGGAAAAACATTTGCCGGGAAGGAATTCCACAAATTGGAAGTCCTAGGGACAAAAGAGCGGGCATAACAAGATGTTCTATGTCTGGTGACCTTAACAGTAAAAGAGTGCATTCGCTCTGTTCCCCTGGTAGATCTGTTGGGGGGCAGCAGGTGGAGGAACTATGGAAGAAAGCTCCTCTGAGCTGTGCCGTGCAGATATCTATAAAAGAGAGGGGGTCACCAACGTCATGTCGGTGGGCAAGGGATGGCAGCCTTTGGATGAGGGTAGGGTCACTGATGAGACATAGCTCTCTTCTAAATGGAGTCCAGGATCGTGTCTGTAGAAGCGGCAGCGCCACCCCAGATGTAGGAGCAGTATTCGAGGTTTGGCCTTATTTGTGAAGTATATAAGGTATAGAGATTAACTGGTGAAAAGTATTTGCAAGCCCGGAAGAGAAAACCTAATTTCTTAGCAGCCGCTTCTGCAATTGATGTGACATGTTGGTGCCAATTGAGATTTCGATCCACAGAAATGCCAAATGAAAAGGACTCATTATTTTAAATAACTTGGTTGTTCATTGTAATGGGTCTCGGGCTGGTGTGTCTCTTATGAGATAGAAAGCAAGACTGAGATTTGGTGGGGTTGAATTGTACAAGATTTCTACTTCTCCAGTCTAAGGATGTTTGGAGATTCACGGAGACAGAACCCTCCATGAGTCTGCGATCCTCATCTAATTGAGCTAAAGAGGCAGGCTTAGAATATTGTATATTTGAGTGGAGGGTGATGTCGTCCGTGTAACTGTGAACTAGGTTGGATGTGCTAGAGAGGAGGTCATTGATGTGGGTGGAGAAGAAACAAAGTAGGGGCTAAAGCTGAACCCTTAAGGAACTCCTGCATTAATTGGATACAGTTTAGAGGAATGGCCATCCACGACAACAGAAAAGGATAAAAGGTTTTTTTTTTTTTGTACAATGTACCATTTGACGAACTTTCTTCGTTAATGTGAAATTATAAAAATTAATTGAAATAATAAGTAGGTGGAGACTTTCTGACACAAACAAAACATCAATTTCATAAGCAAGAGTGAAGTTTAAATTATATTGGCTGACAGCTGGTGCATAAAATATATTATTTATTGCAAAAAAAAAAGTGTGAAATGGATGAAAATGTATTTAAGTGATGAAGCGATTGATAAATAACTTTTTTAATGACTAAATTTGAAAAACAGAATATCATGTTTTAAAATTTTACATAATTACATTGACATATTTTTGTTTGCTTTCAGACGTATTCTGGCCTTTTTTGTGTTGTAGTTAACCCTTATAAAAAGTTACCTATATACTCAGAAAAAATAATGGAACGATACAAAGGAATTAAACAACACGAAGTGCCTCCACATGTCTTTGCAGTAACAGACACAGCATATCGCTCAATGTTACAAGGTAATAAGATAGTAAGCTGTGCACAAAAAAAAACACTAGGAATAGTATAAAATAAAAACAAATACAGTAGACTCTCGATTTTCTGGGAGCTTATTAACCGGGAAGCGGATTAACCAGGATCCTCAAATACATATCGATCGTCCACACAGCATACATATTTACTTACGATTTAAATATTTCATCACAAGAATAACATATAACGAACGACCTAACAATTCAAGTTTTCCGACGGCCGTCAGCAGGTAGTTTATATTATTTTTTCAGAGAATTTTTTTTGGCTTTATATATTTACATTCTAGTAGAAGGTATAATCATAATGAGCTACTTCCGGGAAGTAATAAATTAGACTCGATTTTATGTTCCACCAGGAACCATCATCACATTCAATGCATGCAATTTCAGTTTTGGTCACGTTTTAGTAGAAACTGATGCCTTTAAAGTTTTAACATTTTCATCTTCAGTATTCTGTTCGTTCAGTAGTCATTTTGGTACGCAAATGTAACACATCAACTGCAATTAAAATGTCTGTTAAGCAAAAGCATGTTGTGCTAGCTATCGAGCAGAGGCTGGAAATCAAGAAATAAAACTTCTGGACGCAGTAAGTCCGTTATGGTAGTGAATTTTCATTTTAAAAAATTTAATAGCAAACATGTTTTTTTAAGAAAGCAGGCATCAGTCTATGTAGTAGAAACAATATGCCATGTTCCGTCAAAATAACCTTATTGTTTGAAAATGTACAAAAATTTCCGAAAGTAAACTTAAGTTGTTCCCGAAAAAACTGGTTTCCTGGTCAACCTTATAGGTTAATAGCAAATTGAGCTATTCAAATTTGAGGCATTTAATGAAAATTCGTTAAAATAATGCACTTGCTGCGTCCCTAATTTTTTTTCTTACAAATATGTATTATATTTCAATGAAAAATGCAAAAATGTAATAACATAAGGCGTGTTCGATTAAAAAAAAATCTCGGGACGCAGCAAGTGCGTTATGGTAGTGAATTTTCATAAAAATGTTTTTATTGCAAATATGTGTGTTTTCTTTTTAAGAAAGCAGACATCAATTTTGGTTACCAGTATAACCTATATAGAAAAAGCAGGCATCAAATTTGATTACCAGTATAACATATATAGTAAAAACAATGTGCCATGTTTCATCAAAATAACTTGATTGTTTGAAAACGTACAGAAATTTCCAAAAGTAAACCAAAAGTGTTACTGAAAAAATCCGTTTCCTGGTCAACCTTATAGGTTAATAGCAAATTGAGCTTTTCAAATATGAAGCATTTAATCAAAATTCGCAACCACAACGCACTTGCTGCCTCCAGAATTTCTTAACTTACAAACATGCATTATATTTCGATGGAAAATGCAAAAAAAAGGCGTTTTCGACAAAAAAAATATTATTTGTATCACCAACGACTTATGGGCCACCCTGTGATTGTCGCAATAATTTTTTAAGATGTAGCTCAAAACACCCTATAATTAATGTATACAATATTTTTTCATATCTTGTATAATAACGAATATATTGAGCTTTATTGATTTTTTACGAAAATTCGATAAAAATTATATACCATTAAACAATAAACTCTACAGCTAAGGCTACTGCCAAGCATAAGAGAAAGGGTCTATTAGAAATGATTTTTCTGGAAATATTTTAGTAAAATGAAGGACAATGACGGTTGAAACTAAGAGTTCGGTGTATGTAAAACATTCTTCTTGAGGCATTTTCTTTCCATAGCCCGTATTAGATTCAAGTTATTTGCCTAAATGTTGCGAATTTTGACGTTTTCAATTGTCACTTTGACGTTTTGAGGAAACCCCCAATTTATTTTTCTTTAAATGCCCATAACTTTTTTGTCTTTTGACCTACAGAGCTAAATTTTGGTAGGTGGCACACCTATAACGATATAAACCAGCTTACCAAATTTGGTTGTCCTTACTTTGTTAATTTTGGAGTAATAAATATTTTGCGAAAGAAAACACAAATTTTTCCGGGAAAACCTCGGCGGATTTTCCTGGCTAACAAAATTATCCAAGCGACTTGCGAAAGGAATGTACTCACCAATTTTGACGTTTAAAATCGCAATTTTGACGTTTTGAGGAAAATCCAAATTTATTTTTCTTTGAATGCCTGTAACTTTTTTATCCTTTAACCTACGGAGCTAAATTTTGGTAGGTAACTTGCCTATAATGAAATAAATCCGCATATGAAATTTGGTTGCCCTTACTTTGTTAATTCCGGAGATATAAATTTTTTTCGAAAGAAAACACAAAATTTTCCGGGAAAACCTGGACCGATTTTCCTGGCTAACGAACTTATCCAAGCCATTTGCAAAAGGAATTTATTCACCAAATTTAATCAAAATCGGCCCATTATTTTTTGAGTTATCGGTGTGATACATATATATATATATATATATATATATATATATATATATATATATATATATATATATATATATATATATATATATATATATATATATATATAAATATATATATATATATATATATATAAACATATAAAAATTTAAATCGACCCCGGATATGTGTTCTGGGGGGCCTAATTAGCGCTCATTTGAAGAAATTTTTTCAAAATTCAAAAGTCGGGATCTCCTCATTAGTGAATTTTTTTTAAGAAAATTCACTAAAAAGAAAATTTGAATCACCAACGACTTATGGGCCACCCTGTAATTCTGGAAATATTTTTTAAGGTGTAGCTCAAGACACTATAATTAATGTATACCATTTTTTTTTCGTAACTTGCATAATAATGAATATATTGAGCTTTTTTACGAAAATTTGACAAAAATGATATACCATTATACGATAAACTCTATAGCCAAGACTACTGCCAAAGCATCAGAGAAAGGGTCTATTTTAAATGAATTTTCTGGGAATATTTTAGTAAAATGAAGGACAATGACGATTGAAACTAAGAGTTCAGGCTTTGTAAAGCATTCTTCTTGAGACATTTTCTTTCCATAGCTCATATTAATTTCATGGTTCATTGCCTAAATATTACTACTTTTGACATTTTAAATCGCGACTTTGACGTTTTGAGGAAAACCCAAATTTATTTTTCTTTAAATGCCTGTAACTTTTTGTCCTTTAACCTACATAGCTAAATTTTGGTAGGTAGCTTACCTATGATGATATGAACCCGCGTACCAAATTTCGTTGTCCTTATTTTGTTAATTCTGGAGATATAAATTTTTTTCGAATGAAAACAACATTTTCCCGTAAAACCTCGTCCGATTTTCCTGATTAACGAACTTATCCAAGCCATTAACAAAAGGAAGGTATGTGTGAAATGTTATCAAAATCGGCCTATTATTTTTTGAGTTATCGGTGTGATACATACATATACATATACATATATATATATATATATATATATATATATATATATATATATATATATATATATATATATATATATACATATACATATATATATATATATATATATATATATATATATATATATATATATATATATATATATATATATATATATATATATATATATATATATAAACATATAAAAATTGAAACTGACCCCGGATATGGGTTCTAGGGGTCCTACTTCGCGCTCATTTGCAAAAAAATTTTCTATGAAAATTCACTAAAAAGAAAACTTGAAGCACCAACGACTTATGGGCCATCCTGTAAAATATTTTTTTAAGATGTAGCTCAAGACACCCTATAATTAATGTATACATTTTTTTTCCTATCTTGCCTAATAACGGATATATTGAACTTTAAAGATTTTTTACGAAAATTCGACAAAAATGATTACCATTAACCGATAAACTCTATAGCCAACACTATTGCCAAATCATCAGAGAAAGGGTCTATTTGAAATGAATTTTCTGGGAATATTTTAGTAAAATGAAGGACAATGACGATTGAAACTAAGACTTCAGTGTTTGTAAAACATTCTTCTTGACACACTTTCCTTCCATAGATCATATTAGTTTCAGGTTCATTGCCTAAATATTACCAATTTTGACGTTTAAAATCGCGATTTTGACGTTTTGAGGAAAACCAAAATTTATTTTTCTTTAAATGCCCGTAACTTTTCTGTCCTTTAACCTACGGAGCTAAATTTTAGTTGGTAGCTTACCTATGATGATATGAACCCGCGTACCCAATTTAGTGGCGCTTACTTTGTTAATTTTGGAGATATAATTTTTTTTCGATTTTTTTCGAAAGAAAACACAAAATTTTCCGGGAAAACCTCTGCGGATTTTCCTGGCTAACGAACTTATCCAAGCCACTTGCGAAAGGAAGGTACTCACCAAGTTTTATCAAAATCGATCAATTATTTTTTAAGTTATAGGTGTGACACATATATATATATATATATATATATATATATATATATATATATATATATATATATATATATATATATATATATATATATATATATATATATATATATATATATATATATATATATATATATATATATATATATATATATATATATATATATATATATATATATATATATATATAAACATATATAAACATATATAAACATATAGAGTCTGAAACCGACCTCGGATTTGGGTTCCAGGGGTCCTAAATAGCGCTCATTTGAAGATATTTTTTCAAAATTCAAAAGTCGGGATCTCCTCATTAGTGAATTTTTTTTAAGAAAATTCACTAAAATGAGAATGGGGCATTGGTGAGGAATTTAATGATTGAGTATGCAGTTGGCGATCAAACTGTGTGTGACATTGTACTCTCTTACTTTACTTAATAGGTATGTACATGCAGATATGTATTTAAAATGTAATAGAGGCATTTTAGTATGTTTAATTAATTAACATTTATTTGTTATTTATTTCCCAAACATATGTCGTGAAGGACCTTGTGGTGTTTTTATGTAAAAATCAGCGATTTATGGCAACCGGGAAATTGACTAACCAGAAGGGTATTTTTCCTGGCCATCCCGAAAAATCGACAGTCTACTGTAGGCGGCAAGTGGAGTCATCACTGAAAACCACCTGATTCCATTTATGGTCCAAATTTTCCTGTTTATTATCGCCTTTAAAATGCTGTTGTTGACTGCTACAAGTAAAGGGCGCGTTTCTTCATTTGTTCTACTGATTTTCACAATTTATTTTATGTTCCAGAAAGAGAAGATCAGTCTATTCTTTGTACGGGAGAATCGGGTGCTGGTAAAACAGAGAATACCAAGAAAGTAATTCAATATTTAGCTTATGTAGCTGCCTCTAAAGCACCAAAAGGCTCAGGAGCGGTAAGTTTTTCAAACATTTAAACACAGTTGCAAAAAGCCCTTTCCAATATTTTTTGCTTACAAGTTCGCAAATAATAAGATCGCATTGACTTGCTCCCAGAACTTGATTTTTATATATTAAGGCTCAGTAAAAGATCTTAGACATTTAATCAATCTCAAGCAAATTCGTTTAAAAAGTTGTCAATTTATATCATGATGTTAACTATCAAGAAAATTCTTGTCCCCAGGCTGTGGTTGCTATCAAAGCATATTTCTCTTATCTGTGTTGTTAAATGTTGTTTTGCAAAAACAGCACAACTTTGACCAGTTTTTCCTAGCTATCTTAAACATTTTTCTCACAATCTCTAAAAGCTGCTCTGTCTCCTCATTTTTATATATATATATCCAACATTTTTGATACAATTTTTTGTTGGTCTCTTTTCTCCT
The DNA here is from genome assembly GCA_964006375.1 of Tillus elongatus. Classification (NCBI taxonomy): domain Eukaryota; kingdom Metazoa; phylum Arthropoda; class Insecta; order Coleoptera; family Cleridae; genus Tillus; species Tillus elongatus. The sequence goes on along the minus strand of OZ023268.1, from coordinate 117,428,776 downwards.
GCTCTTTATACCTCCATAGATACTTCTCTGAAAGCTAATGTTCTCTTCCTCATCAACATACCACCTGTCTACTTTTCTCCTCAGAACTGGTGTGCAGACAGTGACATCAATATGTGACAATTCATGTCTCCTTTCAAATGCAGCAGTTTTACCATCAGCAGGATAAAGTTTATTCCAATGATCCACTCTGCTCATGTGATGCCCTTCTTGTTTTCAAGTGGTGCAGTCTCTGCCCCTTCTTGTTTTCAAGTGGTGCAGTCTCCACCGATTAGAATGTTAATCGTGTTATGGTAGATTAGATTAGATTTTATTGTGAGTGGGCTATTTCAGTCCCTCCACCGCGACCTTAGGTCTATTGTGGCTCACGTATAATTATTTAGATTTCACCCATTAATTCCAGCTCCCTGGGGGAGTCGATCTTTTCATGAGGGTGAGAGTTTGTTTGGCAGGTGTACTGCCATCTGAGTAAAGTCGCATGCCCGTTTCGAAGCTCAAAGAGAGATAACCTCTCTCCGAGTTCGTCTGGACCCGACATTCGTCAGTGTTTGCCTCGAGGCGGTATCATGAAGTCCCGCTCTCAAACAGCATCTAATCTCCAGTTGTAATCCACCCCTAGAGATCTCAGCTCCCCTCAGGCTCTTCCAAACCTGACACCTAAGAGTGTTAAGACTCAAGGCAACATCCCATCGAGTCCCGCTCCAGAGCATCACCCCAGCGAAGCCGTCCGTCCGGGTGTTTACCACTCATCAGAGATCAGAGCCCCCCAGGACGTCTGGACACACGACACACGCCAGGGCTCAATCCAGGGCGGTATCATCTGGAACCCCGCTCCAGAGTAACAACCAAGCAAGGCCAATTGTCAGTCTCTGAGGCGGCAAACTCCGGGTGCATATCACTCCTCAGAGATCTCTGCCTCCCGCCAGCCTCATTTACACCAGACCCCCGCCAGTGTTTCATTGACTCGAGGTGGTATCATGAAGTCCCGCCCTCGAGCAGCATCCAGGCAGGGTCGTTAGCCTGTATCGATGCTCACAGAGTAGGCCCAAGTCTCCAGGTGTAATCCACCCCTAGAGACCCCAGTCACCCCCGGGTTCGTCCAGGTCCAACACCTGCCAGCGTTAGCTTAAATTTCACCCAACAAATCGAGCTTCCGACAGAAGACGACACCTGCGAGGTGAAACTTTGTTTGACAGATGTACTGCCATCTGAGCGAAGTCGCTTGCCCGTCTCGAAGCTCAAAGAGAGATAACCTCTCTCCGAGTTCGTCTGGACCAGACATCCGTCAGTGTTTGACTCGGTGCAGTATCATGAAGTCTTGCATCCGAGCAGCATCCAAGTGAGGTCGTTTGTCCGTTTCGAAGCTCACAGAAGAGGTCTCAACCCTTAGTTTTATTCCACCCCTAAAGATCTCAGCTCTCCTCCGGGTTCGTCTAGACCCGACACCCACCAGTGCTAGACTCAAGGCGACTTCCCATCGAGCCCCACTCCCGAGCATCGCACAAGCGAGGCCGTCCGTCCGTTCCGAAGCACACAGTGGAGACCCCAAACTCCGGGTGTTTACCACTCATCAGAGTTGTCAACCCCCTTCGGGTCGTCTAGACACACGACACCCGCCAGCACTCAGCCCAAGGCGGCACCCATCCGGAACCCCGCTCCCGAGTAACAACCAAGCGCTGGCAACCATCCATTTCTAAGCCCAGAGTGGAGGCCTCAAAATCCGGGTGTACATCACTCCCTAGAGATATCCGCCTCCCTCCAGGCCCACATGGACAAGACCCCCGCCAGTGTTTGATTCCAATTAGTCGCCTTTTACGACAGACAGGAGTTACCTTGGGCCTATTCTTTTAGTTAGTCCCCCGACCCACAGAGGACCCTCATCAACATACCACCTGTCTACTTTTCTCCTCAGGACTGGTGTGCAGACAGTGACATCAATGTGTGACAATTCATTTCTCCTTTCAAAGGCAGCAGTTTTACAGCAGGATAAAGTCTATTCTAATGATCTACTCTGCTAATGTGATTCCCTTCGTGTTTTCAAGTGCTGCAGTCTCTGCCCCTTCTTGTTTTCAAGTGGTGCAGTCTCCACCGATTAGAATATTAATCGTGTTATGGTAATTTGTACAGATATTCTTGCATATAGCATACATACATTTGGAATTCTCCCTCTCTGGTTGTAGGTATAACATAGCATGTGTAAACTAGAAAGTTGTCCATTTTTAACCCCACATAACCATCTCCTTTTCCTGTCTTGTGTACCTTTATCCTATTATAGAGTATGTATGTTACATCAATCTTTTCATCTGTCATCCATTTTTCACTATGTTTGTTCAGGTTCTTATTAGGTTTGGCAACTATTCTGATGTCAATGTCCTTGCCCACATCCAAAAAAAATCCATTGTCCTTTTACTTCTGTCTAGATTCACTTGTAAAATCTTCACTGTGAAGTCGTTGATCTCTTCATCTTCTCCGTCCTCTGTGACCAATCACATTACATAAGTAACACTTCTGTTTATTTTGGCACTATTTCCTCTTGTTGCCCACACTTGTGACAGGTGCTATTAATTCCCTTGTTTTCACAACTGCCTGCAATGTGACGGACCCTAAAGCACTTATAACACCCTCTGTTTGTGCCACCCTCTGCCCATTTTTTTCTTTGCAATAAGCTGTTGGGCCAAGTATGATTATATTGTAGCGTTAATTCTGCTTCTGTGCATTTTCTCTGATAGGTTTATTTGGAAAACGCCTTCTGCCCCTTCCCCCAGTTAAGTTCTTTTCCAGCTTTTTGTGATTTTCCTCTGTGTGCTGTTTCTTCTCTGTCTAAGATCATGATTGTAGTATATACGAGCCCTAACAACTATATGTTCGGACAAGCTAATATTTCGGAAATAATACAACGGCTTTTCCAAACGACCGAATTATTTAGTTTTTACTTTTAAATACAAACATAACAATATATCCTAGACCATTTAAAAATGTTTCTATGATCTGGTAAAGCAATCGACATTAGCAGTGGAGTACTTTGTCACTTAAGGTTCAAATTAACTAAATGTTGGGACAACTTGAGAATAAAGCTAAATTTAATATGGGGTCACATCACCCTTAGCTTTAACAACTGTTTGGACTCTTGCAGGCATTGTATTGACCAAAGATTGACACATTTCAACAGAAAAATTGTCCCAGATTTCTTGTAGTTTTGTGCGTAAATCAGATATTGTACGTTGAGGGTGGTTTCTTAAATACTGCTTCATTTTATGCCATACGGTTTCTATCACATTTAAATCCGGACTGCTAGCTGGATCGGATAAAACCATTACATTATTGTCACCAAACCACTTTTTGGTTGCTTTTGCGGAATGGCATGATGCTCCATCTTGTTGAAATATGAAAGCATTGTCGGGAAACAATTTTTGAATACTAGGCAAAAGTGTGGTTTGAAGTATCTCTTGATATTTTTGGGCATTTACAGTGCCCTCTATAAATTTTAAAAAACCTAAACCCCTTGCCGACATGCAGCCCCACATCATAATTCCCTTTGGGAACTTAACAACTCTTTTCAGGCAATTTTTATGGAAGGCTTCTGTTTTATTCTGTATTACTCGTTTACGGTGGTCTCCAACGCAAACATCAAATTTAGCCTCATCACTAAATACTATTTTATTCCACTCATTTTCTCTCCAGAGTAGTTTAGATCTTGCCCAATTATATCGGTTTTTCTTCTTAACTTCTGTCAACAGCGGCTTTTCTTTTGCCTAAATAAGACATTTTATGAGACTTTTGATACTGTATGAACCATTCAAAAGTAAACTTACATTGTAAAATCCCAGACCGCATTTACGCATGTATTTTCGACAACATTCTCTAGATATATTTAATCCAGTTACCGTGTTCAATTTAGCAGTTATTTCTCGAAGGGAGCTTCTTCTTGACGACTTGCATATTTTGACCAAATTTCGCAAATCTCTTTCAGAAACGAGTTGTGGTCTTCCAGAACTTCTGCCCCGAACATCCACATTAGCAGTCTCACTGAATTTTTTTATTATATTGTACACTGTAGATTTTGAAATAGTTAAATCACTAGCAATTTTACGCATTGTTTTACCCTTATGGTATTGATGAATAATAATTTCACATAATTTCTGGTTCGTAGCCTTTCCACGGCCCATTATTTTAATTGAATTGACAATAAAGTATGTTAACAATTACTAACATCACTACTTGACGTTTTACATTAATGGCCAACTGCCAATGGACAAATAAAATAATTTTGGCGTTTATACCAACGCCCCCTATAACTAATTTAAACATTTTAAGTACAAGATTTGTGCTTGACATAACTTTTAGTTGTCAGCAAGTTTGACCTTACAATGACAAATTACGCTATTATTAATAGAGATTACTTTACCAGGGCATGAAAAGATTTTTTAGTAATAGAGAATTTACTGTTATGTTTGTATTTAAAAGTAAAAACTAAATAATTCAGTCGTTTGGAAAAGCCGTTGTATTATTTCCGAAATGTTAGCTTGTCCCAACATATAGTTGTTAGGGCTCGTAGTATTAGAGTATTAGTTGTAGTATTACTAGTAGTATTGGAAGTAGAATTAGCTGAACTCTTTTTTGATTACTTCTTTTTTATTTCTTTGCATGTGTCTTATATTTATGGTACAGCATAGAGATCTTATTGTAAGTATTATTTTTTTATCAATTTTTTCATTTTACTTCGCTTCTAGTAAATTTAAATGAAGAAGTACAAAATACACTTTCTTTGTTAACTTTTGTAGAAAAATTAAAAAAGTATTCGTTAGTTTTTTGTATCAAACTTATTAACTGAAAATCTATTATCTTTGTAGAGGTTGCATTGAAGTTATTTAGGTGCTTTATAGTTTTTCATCTTTTGATTAGATGTACAGGCTAGTTTTTAAGTTTATGCATGAATTTTGACTGTATATAGAGCTAACTAAAACAAGCACTTTTTAAAGTGACTTTTTAATTAATTAAAAAATAAAAGAGATACGGTCTTAAAGAATAAAAACAAAAAGTAAAAAATAGAACTCCAACCCTGTGTAAAATAATGCATCAAATTGGTGAATTTATCTCGCTGAAATTAGATAAATTGTTGGAAGTTCTCTATTACAGTGTGTGGCCATATTATTAGAAACATTCTCAATTTTCTGGTTTTTCTCACTTTGATAACAAATCCAGTAGCTAAAGATTGGAAAATGTGATGAGCACAAATACGTACACTTTGAAGAACCCAATTCACCACTGATCATCTTGCTAACATCATCTCTCTGATGACACTAACCTTTGTGACCGCCTACTTTTCATGGGTGGACTGGGTCAATGTTTTGATCGAAAAGAGGTCTTAACTCGAGCTTGTTTGGAAATTCTAATATTTTGGTGGAAAGTGGAAGCCCCGTAGTGAGAAAAGAAACTGCAGCGGACCGCCCTGTGAAAGTAGGATGTCCAGGAAAACTCTAGTGGAGATAGTTAATCCCCAGGGATACTGAGGCTTCCTAGAAAAATTGACAAAAATGGAAAATATATGCTTCAGTTTAAAACAAATATTGATTTATTATGAAACAAACATACATTAAAATTGTGGAAAGAATATGAAAATATAAAATTTGTAACTTAAAATATGTTTTCAGCAGTGCTGACTGTTAAACAGAGTGTGTGAAAACAAATGAAGACAAAGGTACCAGATTCTTGTTTCAGTTTTTGCCCAAACACGCAGTTTTCCATAAACTCTAGTCGCGGTGTTACTCTTCTCACTAGCTGTTTCGATCCCCGATTTTTGGGGAGGGTTTTACTATATGAAGGTAACAAACAGAAAACGATATTTTACAATGTTCTAACACTCGGGCCACACCTGGGCACCAGTGAGTGTTGAAACATTGGAAAATACTTGTAGCCCTCCAAAATCCAAGTTATTTCGACAGGTATGACCTCATAGTGTGCTTCTGTTAGTCTACTTTAACCTGAAGGCTGGAGTCACAATGGTACTACAAGGTAATTTTTTTTTACAGTTCTTCACGATAAATATTGTTCTTGAGAGCACCCTAAAGGAAAAAATCTAGCGGATTTAAATCGGGGCTTTTAGCCGGCCAATGGATGGGACCATTTTTTCCTATCCAGAGGTCATATTTTTGGTTTAAGTAGTTCGTCACAGGTCTAACGTTATGAGGGGGAGCTCCGTCTTGCTGCCAGATTGCTCTTAAATTTAGAATAACTGGCAAGTCATCCAAATATTCCTCAACTTGCTCTTGTAGCAAATGGAGATAAACTACACCTGTGAGATTTGTTTGTAAAAAAAATGGTCCAATTATTTTGTTTTGGTGTATCCCACACCACACATTGACAGTTTTACGTCCTTGTTTTTTATTTGCTTTACCATATGTGGATTTTCTGTAGCCCAATGATGTTTGTTATGTCTATTAAACAAACCAGTTGTAGAAAAGAACGACTCATCAGTTCAAAACACATTTCGCAAAAAATCATTGTTTTCATTACATTTTCCAATAATTTGTTGGCAAAACAGTATTCTCTGTCGACGATCATTTTCGGTTAAGTGTTGAACAGGAAGAATGTGAAAAGGTTTATACTTATTTCTTTTTAAAAGTTGCATAACGCTGCTTTGGCTTACATTTAAATCTTTAGCTACAAAATAAGTAGACCGACTTGGCTCTTCTATAACTGATAATAGCATATTCATTTGTATTTCCTACCAATAGTATTCCTCGTTTTTCTTCTATTTGCATTCTTTAATGAATTTGTGTCACAAAGTTTATTGTAAATTTTCTTAAATGTTCCTTTGCCAGGCACAGTCTCATTTGGATACAGTCTTCTAAACTCCCTTTGTGAAGCAGTCATGTTTTTATTACAATTCTAAAATTCTACGCCTATTCTCTAAACTATGATAAGGCATGATCGTTTTTTTGCACACAATAAAGATTCCTAATAGAAAAAGCACTAACAAATCTTAACTTTTTTGACATTTATACAAAGTTAAAATTTTATTTCCAAAGGCTACTTCGTATATTATTGAGTAATACGTAAACAGATTTGTCGTTTTATATATTTCATCATAACTTAAAAACTGCATATCCAAATGGGCTATATCTATATATTTTTGTAATCAGAAAAAAGTATAATATGTAAAAAAATACAGGGTGTTCTATTTAAAAAATATATTTTATGTTCCACCTCGTACAGTTTTCAAAATTCTTAAAAAACGATAGCAGATTCAGAAACTACGTTAAAAATTGTTCAAAATAAGTTTTTGAGCGGATCAATTTGCCCAGAAATAACGAAAATAAAAGGAGGTTATCATTTATAATACTCACCCTGTACGTGTCTACAGTCTACATTATTTTATGTACTCCTTTTGTACCGACTGTTTTAGAATTTTTATAATAACATTATACCTAACCAGTTTCAACGTTAAATGATACATTTGTCTACAACAAACTGCGACGTTATAATAAAACAACGTTAAATGAGACTACGTTATGTAAAGACTTACATATGATATGCAAAGATTTATCGTCCGCTTGACTGATACAAAACTTTAAATTAACTATCAAACTATTCAATATGTTTAGCAATAAAATGAAATAAATGACCACACGGATGAACCCATCAGTGTTAAGACGCCAATATACTTACTTTACTAGTTTTATTAAAATATTTTATTTACTGTACTTCAGGCAATTTATTTGAATGTACTGTTATTTTTTTACATGCTTACCCTGGCAGTGTCCAACCAGAGAATTCTCGGTAGGTAGAAAATAACGCAAAGTGTTAATTGGAATGTTTTTACTTTTAGTTTTCAGCTAGTTTCAAGTAACACACACACTGTTGGCATAACTCATTTTATTAACCATTTTAGAAGATAAAGCTTTTATTTAGTGATGGAAGTATCCGAATGAAAATAATTGACTTTCAGATTATTGATATATTCGGAATATTACGATTACCGAAAAAGTATTCGGATCATAATCGCTCTTGAATCTAGAATAAAAAAATTTATTTGTCTAGTAAAAAAAATAATATGCAAACTTCGACCTTAGCCACCATTTCACCATTTAACTACTGTTCAGGTGATATTCTGATTCAACCTGATAAATATAAGGTTCTCGAGAATGTATAGAGAGGGAACAATGATAATTCCCAGCTACTTGTATGCCTGCCTGCAGTCATCCCTATACCCCAGGCCTGAGAGAACTCTTGACAGTCTTACTCTGCCAGCCGAAGACCCTCAGCATCCCTGCTGAATGGCGCCAAGATTGCATAGGCAATATCACGTAGTAGGCTGTCCTCTCGATGCCAGGTTGCTAAGTACATATAGGTTTCCCACTAGCTTCTTAGGTTGTCAACATGCTCACCCCAGTGGAGCTTGGGGTCCAAGTGCACCCTCAGAAATCTAATACTGGACACACCATCATTCTCATTCTGAGTGTCCCTAAGAGAAAAGACAACCATGTGGGACTTAGCCTCATTGAGCGGTAATCTGTTCGCGCAGAACCACTCCTTGGTTATTGTGTGTGCAGACATGGAGCCCCCTAAGCGAGCCCCAAATCAGCTGCAAAGGAGACTGTGGTATCATCAGCGAAGAGTGTATATTTTGCGCTGGTTTTAAGGCTTGTGAGGTCATTAATGTAAATTAGAAACAGTATGGGTCCCAGGACAGAGCCTTGGGGAACACCAGTGTTAGCAATACTCTTCCCCGATAACATCCCAGTGACCTTAGAGCCTGTGTTCGGTTTTGGATGTATGATTGAATTAGTTTTAGACTTTGTTACCTCCTTCAAACAAAAGCTTTACAGCACAAGAACCGTGGTATATTGTGATTGACCTCAGGTGGATATAGATCTGCTCAATGGTGAGGTCACAATTGCCTATAACACCCTACCCTAAAGTAGCTATCTATCAGATTATCAAATTTATTAAGATTAGCAGCACTTTTTAGGAGGCTGACAGATCTGGATATAGTTTGATACTCACGTTCTCTTAGTTTGTTTGCTTTGCACTGCCCAGAGTCCTATATTTGTGGGCTCTCCAGACTAGTGCCAGGTTACATAGAAATTTAGATATCTAGATAATAGTTAGTAAGAAATAATTGTTTGCGCCGATGTCAAAAGGAAAGTAGATACTAGGGAGGAATTTCTCTTCAATTAAACAGATATTTCAATATAACAAAATATATAAATTTATTCATGTAAATTAAATTTGGAATAGCAAACAAAATAAAATAAAAATGGTTGGTAAATCTCAGATAAACATTATTTGCAGACAAATAACAGTCAGATAAATAGCAAGAATCTCAATAGCAAGAAGTTATTAATTTACATAGATGTACCAAAACAATAGGATAAAGATAGTTGCATATTACTAAAATGTTACTGTTAATTACTTAGGGTTTGGCTCAAAAATAAAGACAAATGATTAGGTAAATTACTTGACGTTTGTCAATCAATTGCTAGGTCTTCTAGTGAATTAACTGGCCAGTTCTTTGAGTGAGGCTCCAAAAATATATATATAATCCTACGTGAAATTTCTACATTAATAATGAAAAATAAGAGATGTTAAAGAGAATGTATAGGTTAGATATTTTACAGACAAAATTTGCTAATTACAATTTTTAAAAAATTAATAAAAACTATGTGTTTAAATTTACAAAATTGAAAAAATCCTAGAGATTAAACAGGAAATATATAGTTGTGCTGACAGCACCTCCCTGACATTGTTTTTAAGCTCAAACTTGATTACGTGATTTTGAAAGTTCAGGTTATTAAAACTTCAGATGTTAGATTTCGGCATGAAAAATCTGCTGATTCATAGAAAAGATTTGTTTGGACTCACCAGTCTTCCGGTACTAAGTTACCTGATGACCCTGTGAAGATACTTTCCAGGGGGGATCAATCATGAGTGCCTGACACAGATTCCAGACTCCAACAAGAGCGGAAAAACTGGGGAAAACGACTAGGACTTCCCATCATTGGGCCGGTGGATGTTACTGCTCCAATATTACAAGACCACTTGACACCTATGTCGATGTTCCGAATTCGCTTGATGGAAACTTTGCAAATCGCAATTAAAACGTGAATTTGCTTAAGTAAAATTCACTACCAATTGACTTAAGGTACGATAATAACCAGGAATTCTTTCTGATCACGACAAGCAATCAACAATTCGAAACAAAGAGCCACCAGTTAGCTCGCGTTTTTGTGCTGAATGCTATGTTTATTTAAACTCGAAAATCACTTGAATTACTCCGAACAATCACTGACAATAATTATTAAGTAGTACAGATAACAGAAATGATATTATAACCCCGTTTTAAGATAATTTAACAGCCACTTAGAACTGACGGGTGTTCACTCTATGAACGCTCAGCAGAGAGTCCCTGCTAATCTCTCAGGTTCGGCAATTGCTAGTCGCTGCACGCAAAAATTCTTATTGTGACGGTTAGTGGCTGTACGCGAGCTCTTTCTAGCCTCAATTCTTCGAATGAGATAACACAAGACCTCCAATCGGTGGTGAAGTCAGGACGACTCACCTCCCGTGCCGGCAATTCTCTGCAACGTTTTCAAACCGTCGTTGGGTGACATCACCGATTATGGAAAATTCCAAGATAAACAATATTTTGTTCTCGAACATTCCTAACGTATATTTCCAATGCTTATTTCGTTCCCGGAAATATTTGTTCAGTAATAATGCGAGGTAGTTTTCCATGCCAAACATATATTGAATTATAACGTACAAATTAAAAATGCAGTAAAGGGGTTTACGGTACTTGAAGATTTAGCGACTTTTCATGAGAATAATTTTGAAATCAAAACCTGAATTGCCTTACAGATATTGGATCGTCGGCTATTAATTAAATCTTACGGGTTAATTTTGAATAATTAAAGCAGTAACGAAACGTAAGCGTTACAACTTTGAGGACGGAAGTTATACCTTTTGAGTTTTGCAAAAGCTTGATTACTTATATTATGCAAATTGAATAAAACTTCGAGATTAATCTCGTCCTTTTATAATAAACCTTATATTAATCTTTAAGTTATATGCACAATCAACCAAGGGTTGCGGTGCTATCGGGGCGGCAAGGCCGCGGACGAGCCCTGAGGGAAAAAAAAAAAAAAAAAAATCTTTAAGTTATGAAGAAATCAATTATATTCATTACAAATTTTCTAGAATACATTTAACCAAGCACAGTCTATGACCGCACCCGAGCACTTTTGGCAACTGGGTCGTTAATGGTTAATAAACATATTGAAAAATATTGTGCTGATGGCCCCAAGTGTCCATGCTAGTTAACAAAATCATCTTTGATTATAATAACTTTGCATGCATGTTTGCTGTTTTCGCATAACCTGATCATTTTCATTTAGTGGCTTAGATGGGTTTAATTATAAGATCGGTGAAAATATATGTAAATAGTTTGACACAGAAAATTTTCTTGTCAGTTTTTGAACATGTCATTTAATGTCTAAAAATTCGGCCATACGCTAATTGATTGATAGTTACTGTTTGTTGTATCCATCTAATTGTTAACATTTCATTGTGTTTGGCTTCCAATTTTTTTAAATTGTGTGTATTAATTATAATTTTATTTTGTGTAGGGAGGTCTAGAGCAGCAGTTATTGCAAGCCAATCCTATCTTGGAGGCATTCGGAAACGCAAAGACAATAAAAAATGACAATTCGTCCAGATTTGTAAGTATTGAAGTCTATTATTAGAAAAAGGTGTATCAAATTAACAAATTGATAATGATTCCAGGGTAAATTTATTAGGATAAACTTTGATGCTTCCGGATTTATAGCTGGAGCGAACATAGAGACTTATCTACTTGAAAAATCACGAGCCATAAGACAAGGTAAACACGAACGAACCTTCCACATTTTCTACCAACTTCTAGCGGGTGCTTCCACAGAACAAAAGAGTAAGTTATTTTGAAATTGAAATAAATAAATAAATATCTTCTAATATTTTTTCCACAGAGGAATTTATTTTGGATGATCCAAAATTATATCCCTTCCTTCACGATGATAGGCATATAGTTCCCGGAGTAGATGATGCTGCTGAGTTTGAAGCCACCGTTGAAAGCATGAACATCATGGGCATGACCCAGGAGGATTTCAGCGCCATCTTTAAAGTGGTGTCTGCAGTAATGCTCTTTGGTACCATGCAGTTCAAACAGGATCGTAATTCAGACCAGGCAATGCTTCCTGATAACACCATTGCACAAAAAATCGCCCGCTTGTTAGGTGTCCCAGTGACAGATATGACAAGAGCATTCCTCAAACCGAGAATCAAAGTTGGACGAGATTATGTTACTAAGAGCCAAACTAAAGAACAAGTATGTCATACAAGAAATTTAAAACAGACTTAATTATTTTACAAGTAGCATTTTTGTTTCAGGTGGAGTTTGCAGTGGAAGCTGTATCAAAAGCTTGTTACGAACGCATGTTTAAATGGTTAGTTAATAGAATAAATCGTTCTTTGGGTCGTACGAAAAGACAAGGCACAAGTTTTATCGGTATTCTTGATATTGCTGGATTTGAGATTTTCGAACTCAACTCGTTTGAGCAGTTATGTATTAATTATACAAACGAGAAACTCCAGCAACTGTTCAATCACACTATGTTCATTCTGGAGCAAGAAGAATATCAGCGGGAAGGTATAGAATGGAAATTCATTGACTTCGGTCTTGACTTGCAGCCAACGATTGATCTTATTGATAAACCGATGGGTATTATGGCCTTGCTGGATGAAGAGTGCCTCTTTCCGAAAGCCACTGACAAAACATTTGTAGACAAGTTAGTAAGTGCACATTCTACTCATCCTAAATTCAAAAAGAGTGATTTCCGTGGTAATGCCGATTTTTCGATAATCCACTATGCAGGGAAAGTCGACTACTGTGCCAAACAATGGCTAATGAAAAACATGGATCCTCAAAATGAGAATGTTGTTTCTCTCCTGCAAAATTCACAAGATCCATTTGTTGTTCACATTTGGAAAGATGCAGAAAATTTAGGTCGTGCTAAAGGAATGTTTAGAACGGTATCCTACTTGTACAAAGAACAGCTTGCTAATCTAATGGTTACCCTTAGGAACACAAACCCCAACTTTGTTCGCTGCATCATCCCTAACCACGAGAAACGTGCTGGAAAAATTGATTCACCTCTTGTTCTTGATCAGCTGAGATGTAATGGTGTACTGGAAGGTATTAGAATTTGCAGGCAGGGCTTTCCTAACAGAATACCATTCCAAGAATTCAGGCAACGTTATGAACTTTTGACACCAGACGTTATTAACAAAGGATTTATGGATGGTAAGAAGGCATGTGAGACAATGATTTTGAGTTTAGAATTGGACCATAACCTCTATAGAATTGGTCAGTCAAAGATCTTCTTTAGAGCTGGTGTTTTAGCACACCTTGAAGAAGAACGGGATTATAAGATCACTGATCTTGTAGTGAACTTCCAAGCTTTTTGTCGTGGCTTCTTATCCAGAAGAAACTACCAGAGACGAGTACAGCAGCTAAACGCTATAAGGATCATTCAAAGAAATTGCTCTGCTTACCTCAAATTAAGGAATTGGCAATGGTGGAGGTTGTACACCAAAGTCAAGCCTCTTCTCGAAGTTACCAAACAAGAAGAGAAACTCATGCAAAAGGAGGATGAGCTTAAACAAACAAAAGATAAGTTAGAACAGCACGTTAAAGAAGCCGAAGAATTTCAGAAAAAGTACCAACAAGCATTAGATGAAAAAATCATGCTTCAAGAGCAACTACAGGCGGAAGTAGAACTTTGTGCTGAAGCTGAAGAAATGAGAGCTAGGCTTACAGCTCGTAAACAAGAACTGGAAGAAATTTTACATGACCTAGAATCTAGAATCGAAGAAGAAGAGGAAAGGAGTATTGTTTTGATGAATGAAAAAAAGAAGTTGCAATTAACAATTCAAGATTTAGAAGAGCAACTAGAAGAGGAAGAAGGTGCAAGACAGAAGCTTCAATTAGAAAAAGTTCAGTGTGATGCCAAGATTAAAAAACTAGAAGAAGATTTAGCTTTGAGTGATGACACTAACCAAAAACTACTGAAAGAAAAGAAAGTATTGGAAGAACGTGCTAATGATTTGAGCCAAACTTTGGCTGAAGAAGAAGAAAAAGCTAAACATCTAGCTAAATTCAAAGCCAAACATGAATCCACCATTGCAGAGCTTGAAGAGCGTTTGTTGAAGGATCATCAACAGAGACAAGAAAGTGAACGTGCAAGGAGGAAAATTGAAACTGAAGTTAATGACTTGAAGGAGCAGTTGTCTGAAAAGAAGTCGCAAGTTGAAGAATTGCAACTACAGTTAGGTAAACGTGAAGAAGAACTGGCTCAGTCAATGGTTAAAGTCGACGAAGAAGGTGCTTTAAGAGCTCAAGCTCAGAAAGCTCTTAGAGAACTGGAAGGTCAATTAATAGAGCTACAGGAAGACTTGGAGGCTGAAAAAGTTGCGAGAGGAAAAGCAGAAAAATTAAAGAGAGATCTTAATGAAGAACTAGAAGCCCTGAAAAATGAACTTTTGGACTCACTAGACACCACTGCAGCTCAACAGGTAATTTTTTATTTTAAAGCTTTATTAGGTGTTTTTAACATGTATCGTTACTGATTCCAGGAATTGAGATCCAAGCGAGAGCAAGAATTAGCAAATTTGAAAAAAACGCTAGAGGAAGAAACACAGCTTCATGAAGTCACATTGACCGAAATACGCCATAAACATTCGCAAGAACTGGCCAGCTTAAACGAACAATTAGAGAACCTCAAGAAAGCAAAGGCTGGCTTTGAAAAGGCCAAGCAATCACTTGAAGCTGAAAATGCTGATCTTACCACTGAATTAAGAAATGTTGGAGCAAGTAGGCAAGAAGGTGAAAGAAGACGTAAACAGGCCGAAAGCCAATTAGCTGAGATGCAATCAAAATTGGCAGAAGTTGAAAAGGCTAACATTGAATTACAAGAAAAATATACAAAGACTCAAATAGAAATTGATAATATGACTCAGCAGTTGGAGCAGGCAGAATTAAAGTGAGTAGCTCGATCTTGTCTTATCTTCCTTTGTCTTAATGCTAATATTTTCTGTTAGGAGGTTCAGAATTTTTAATATGCATCTAAGTAATAAACCTTCAATTTTTTAAGGGCGTCTGCTGCACAAAAGAGCCAAGCTAATATTGCTTCACAGTTCCAAGAAGCCCAAATAGCTTTAGAAGAAGAAACCAGACAAAAACTTTCCCTAAGTTCTAAACTTCGTCAATTAGAATCTGAAAAAGAAGTACTTCAGGAGCAAATTGACGAAGATGAGGAGGCAAAGAAGAACTTGGAAAAACAGGTATGCATTTTCTTATTTTGATCTCAAAAGTGTTGTTTATTAAAAATGCTTTTTGTCTGTGGACAGTTGGCAGTTCTAACTGTTCAGCTTGCTGAAGCTAAAAAGAAAGCTGAAGAGGAAGCCGAACAAGCTGCCATCATTGAAGATAGCAAGAAGAAACTTGCAAAAGATCTTGAAGCGCTTCAGAGACAGGTCGAAGAATTGACTGCTGCTAACGACAAACTGGAAAAGAGCAAGAAGAAACTCATTGAAGAGCTGGAAGATGCCAACATTGCCTTAGAAATGCAAAGACAAAAAGTGGTTGAGCTTGAGAAGAAGCAGAAGAACTTTGATAAGGTACCTTAACTTAAATTTATATTACTCTATAACTTTTTAACGCTTTATTTTTCACTGTAGGTATTAGCTGAAGAAAAACAAGTAAGTGAACAACTTATGGTAGAAAAAGATGCAGCTGAAAGAGAAGCAAGAGAAAAAGAAACGCGGGTCCTCTCTCTTAGTAGAGAACTTGATGAAGCAAATGAAAAGATCGACGAACTTGAACGAGGACGCAAATCACTCCAAAATGAACTAGATGAACTTGTCAACAACCAGGGTACAGCTGATAAGAGTGTTCATGAGCTTGAGAAAGCAAAAAGATTATTGGAATGTCAGCTAGCAGAATTGAGGGCTCAGAATGAGGAACTGGAAGATGAGTTGCAATTAACGGAAGATGCTAAGCTAAGGTTAGAAGTCAATATGCAGGCATTGAGATCTCAGTTCGAGAGAGACCTCCAAGCCAAAGAAGAACAGGCAGAAGAGAAGCGAAGAGGTATTGTTAAGCAGTTACGTGACCTTGAAGCAGAACTTGATGAAGAAAGGAAGCAGAGAACGGCTGCTGTAATTGCAAGAAAAAAATTGGAAGGTGATATCAAAGAACTGGAAGCCCAGATTGAGCTTCAGTGCAAGGTGAAAGACGATGCCTTAAAGCAATTGAAAAAATCCCAACAACAGTACAAGGAGGCCATTAGAGAAGCAGATGAAGCTAGAGCTGCCAGGGATGAATTGGCTGTCAGTTCAAAGGAAGCCGAAAGGAAACTTAAAACTCTAGAGGCTGAGGTTCTTCAGCTGACTGAAGACCTGACCAGTTCGGAAAGAGCAAGAAGGGCAGCTGAAGCTGAAAGAGAAGAGTTACAAGAAGAGATCAGTAGCAGTAATAATAAAGGTAATATTCTGTAAAATACTTCAAAATATTTATTCATTTATTTTAGTGAAATTTAGCGAAATTCATAGGCAAGTACCATGGAGATAAATTAGTTTTATCAAGTTATTTAACCTCTTTTTACACTACAGATGTTCCAGAAGAATTACTTCGAAAATTTATACTTTTCCTTCTTAAAACGTCTAAAGTCGCGATTTGAAACGTTATAATTGGCGACTTTTAAACATGTATTCTAAAATGAATGCAGGTTATGTAGAAGAAATGTCGTAAGAAGTCCGTTTTACAAAGCCTTAAGTTTCTGCTTCAACTGTCATTGTCCTTCACTTTACTAAAATATTTGCAGAAAATTCATATCATTACTTATTGACCTCTCTGTATATTGACAAAAACATTTTCATATAGATGTTTTGTAAAGTACCTTTGTTATACTTTATATTTGATTGGTCCTGCAGGTAGCTTACTCACAGACGAAAAACGCCATCTTGAAGCTAGGATAGCCACTCTTGAAGAAGAGTTAGAAGAAGAACAGAGCAATAATGAGATATTGGTTGATCGAACACGCAAAGCACAACTTCAAATAGAACAGCTGATGGCTGATCTGGCGAATGAGAGATCTACATCACAGAAACAAGAATCAGGTCGGTTGCTGTTAGAAAGGCAGAACAAAGAACTCAAGGCAAAATTGGCCGAATTAGAAACTGCTCAGAGGACAAAGACTAAAGCTACCATCTCTGCATTGGAAAGTAAAATTGCTAATCTGGAGGAACAGCTTGAGGTACGTCTCAGTCATTATTTTACTTGTTAATTTAGATGAAGAAAAAAAAAAGGTTGTTAAAATGATTAATATTTTCTATTCTTTATATCCACCATATGGGGTAACACAGGGTTCAGTACTTGGTCCACACTTGTTTGATATTAATTATGATGTCACAAGTATTAGATGTTCCACATTTTATTTATTAATTTAATAAACAGGACACGCCCATGGAAATACAATATATCCAAAAAGAAATAAAAATAATAACAAATAAAAAGCACAATTGATCATGTACTAAACATTTTTTTTCTTTCTTTAACGTCGGTCTATTTCCGAGACTATGGCCAATCACCGACGCCTGGGAACAGTTTATCTCACTATCCTGGAAATTTTGCCAAACCCCCTGCCTCTCTGTAAGGAGGGTAGGGATCTTTAACGTACCCAACCTTGAATGGACACGGGATCGACGGCTTTACGCCCCCTCCGAAGGGCAGAACGTGCAGACATTCAACTTACCCAAATACAATGCCTGAACCTCGGTTGATGTTAATGTTACAGCATGTACTGAAAAAGTGAAAGGAGAACACTAGGGTTGAACCCGGTGGCTATTGGTTTAGAGGCTCACTTTCTTACCACTGAACCACTGAGGCTCTTACTAAACAACTTAAAAGTATAAATATTTCAAAAAATTAATTAATCTTAACACATTTCTCAATATAAAAGAGGGTTACTTATATAGAACTTTTTGTAGTTAATTTTTCTACAGAGTATTTTTCTTTCCTATAAGGAGACTGCTTCTTTTCGTATATCTGATGTTAATTTGCCTTAATGTTCGTAATAAAAGACGTCTGAATATTGGACCGACCTGTCCCTTCAATCAAAATTCTACTGGCGTTGCAACTTAGCCTACTATTTTGAAACTGGATTTTAGTTGTGCAAAAAACCATTTAGGCATTTATAAATTAATAAAAACGACTTAGATAATATCGTTAATACTTTTCCCTTTCTAGGTTGAGGCTAAGGAACGATTTGCGCAACAGAAAACTAATCGTAAACTGGACAAGAAACTGAAAGAAATCGTCCTGCAACTGGAAGATGAGCGTAGAAATTCTGACCAATATAAGGAACAAGTCGAGAAAGTAAATTCACGGGTGAAGGCACTAAAACGTCAACTTGACGAGGCTGAGGAAGAGATAAGTCATGAGAAAGCACAGAAACGCAAGGCACAGAGAGAGTGTGAAGATATGTTAGAGTCACATGAATCTATGACAAGAGAAATAGCTAACCTTAAGAGTAAACTTAGGTAAGTCGTCAGCCTCATTTTCTATAGTTAAAAAAAATAGGAATAGATTATTCTGACAGGATTGTTCACCAAATATTTTATTTGCAATTTCTTGTTGTTGCTAAAAAAATTAAACAGAAAATTGTATGTTTTATTTAAAAAAAAGTTTTGTTGTTTGAAAACAACATTTGTGTGTGTGTGTTTTGTTTTAACGTCGGCCTATTTCCGCGACTATGGACAATCACCGACTCCAGGGAGCAGTTCACCTCACTATCCTGGAAATTTTGCCGAGCCCCTGCCTTTCTGTAAGGAGGGTAGGGATATTTAACGTGCCCAACATCGCATGGACACGGGACCGACGGCTTTACGTCCCCTCCGAAGGGCGGAACGTGCAGACATTCAACTTGCTCAAATACAATGCCAGAACCTCGGCTGATGTTAATGTTACAGTTTGTACTGAAAAAGTGAAAGGAGTACCCTGCGATCGAACCCAGTACCCTTCGGTTCAGAGGCACACATTCTTACCTCTGAACCACCGAGGTTCTAGAAAACAACATTTACTAACTCAAATGTAGGGTAAGGTAGCTGGATATTATAAAAACGTTGGGGACGCAGCAAGTGTGTTATGGTAGTGAATTTTCATTAAATGCTTCAAATTAGAATTACTCAATTTTCTATAAACATAGAAAGTTAAATTTTGGTGTGTGGTAAGGCAACATATCCACCAATTTTCATTAAAATTGCTTTGTAATAATGGGTTAATTATTTTTGAGTTATCAGTTGGAGACATATATATATATATATATATATATATATATATATATATATATATATATATATATATATATATATATATATATATATATATATATATATATATATATATATATATATATATATGCAAAGTCTCACCATCGATACCTCTCTATTAGTAAATTTTTTTTGCTAAAAATGTAATATGTAATAATAATTTATTTACACACCAGGCATTTTCAAAAAGTAAGTAATACATACAACTAAACTATTGGAGCTATGTGAACAAAATAAAGAAAAAGAAAAAAGACTGGATGCAGCAAGTGCGTTATGATAGTGAATTTTCATAAAAATGTTTTAAATAGCAAATGTGTTTTTTTAAAAGAAAGCAGGCATCAAATTCGGTTACCAATATAATTTTATTGTTTGTAAATGTACAAAAAAAAATTCGAAAATAAACTTAAAATGTTCCCGAAAAAACCTAGTTTCCTGGCCAACGAACCTTAGAGATTAATCGCAAATTGAGCTATTCAAATTTTAGGCATTCAATAAAAAATCGCTACCATAACGCACTTGCTGAGTCCCGAATTTATTTTCTTACAAACATGCAATATCATTTCGTGGTCTCCAGTTTCAGCACCAGTTGGTGCAGTGCTGTTTCTGTTGAGACTCCTGCTCTGTATGCATATTGTCCGCAGTGTAGGGATATGCTTCCAGTACACTGCCCCTAATGTGCTGCTCGAGCAATTTTTCCACTCTTTTTAGCAAGAAGGAGATGATACTTATTGGCCTCAGGGACTTTGCCTGGTCTGTTGGACGCCCAGGTTTAGGAATGAATACAACGCTGGCCAGTCTCCATGCCCTCGGAATGTGCCCCAGAGCCAGGCTGGCCCTCATAATGAGGGTATGCAGCGGCGCCAGTATATCTATCCCCTGTTGGAGCATGGTTTGCATTATTCCATCAAATCCCGGGGATTTGTATGGCTTAAAGCTGTTAATGGCCCATCTGATTTTGCTCCAAGTAACCACCTCTTTAGCGACTGTCCAGTCTACTCTAGATGCCCGCCTATAAGGCGCCTCTATTTCTGAGTGTTGCCAGTCCGGAGATGATTGGTTTATTATGTTACAGCCGGGAAGAGTGCCTGGAGTAAAATTTCCATAGTTTCTTCCTGCGAGCTTGTAAAGCCCCCCGTGGATGTTCTAAGGGAGCCTATGTTGGTCTGAGTGTCCTTGGATCTTGTGTAGTTGAGCACTCTCGGACGTGTTCTCCACTTCCTTGCAGTGCCACCTCCACGACTCCTTGGCGTCCCTCAGTCTTTTGTTATAGGTCGTTATGGCCTGTCTATATTGGTCCCATGCTCCTGACCTTTTGGCTGCGTTAAACAGCTTACGAACCTGCGTCCTCCTTTGCCGGAGGTCCTCGTTCCACCACGGGACTTTCCTGGTGGACGCACTTATTTTCAGGGGGCAGTTGGCGTTATAGGCTGAGGTGATTGCGTCTCGCACTTAGGCTGCCACAATCTCGAGGTCTATTGAATTGTCTATGGTACTCTCAACCTCCCGCAGTTCCACTGCTAGGTCTGCCCTGTAGACTTCCCAGTCCGCCATGCGGGGGTCCCGGTACCGTACCGTTTGTCTTTCGACTTTGGCGATTTCAAACCGGATGTATCTGTGGTCTGAGCTACTCACTTCCCCAGACACAGCCCAGTTTTTAACAAAGTCGACCAGAAACTGGGTTGAAACTGTTAGATCTAAAACTTACTCACGCCGTGTTGTGACGAAGGTCAGTTTATTACCTGTATTCGATATGTCTAAATTAAATTTCATAAAGAATTGTGAAAGTTACTCACCCCTAGAGTTTGTCCGAGCTTCCCCACAACTCATGGAGCGCGTTTGCATCCATGCCGATGATGATCTGCCATCCACCTACTCTCCTACCCACCATCAGCTGATCCAATTACTTGGGTGGCGGAGGGCCCGTACTGTCCCCTGGGAGATAGGCTGACCCAACAGTAATGTCCCTCGGCCCATCCGCTCCTCCACATCGGATTTTGATCGTTGCCAGGTCCCTGGAACAGAAACTCATTAAAGGCAGAAACTTTATCCCTTCCCTGACAAAAATGCAGGCCCTCAGGTTCTCGCTGGATCTACTGTAGATGAGCTTTCCAGCAGCTTCGCCGAATCCCTTGATGTCTCCTTTATAGGAGTACGGTTCCTGGATGAGGGCCACATCAGTGTTCCTCAGAGCCATCAGTAGTCCGTCCGTGGCTGCCCTACTATGTTGGAGGTTGACTTGAAGCAACGTAAGTCCCATCATCCCCTGGTTGCTTCCCTAGTGGGCGGCCCGAGTCTAACCGGAGCCACTCCTCGAGCCTCATTGGTTTTGGTTTTATTTATATTTATGTTCTTCATGTTGTTCCCACGAGAATGGAGGAAATAGTGTTCACACCATCAGAACCCCCTGTGTGGTGCATGGAGGGTTGCCCGGTACTCCAGAGGTTCCGTTCACGACACCATCACCCTAGTGCCATCCATCCCTAGGCACGGGTGACGTGACACCGTAGATTGGGGGAGTTTGTTTCGACCTCCACATCTAGATCTGTCATGTTTGCCCCTGGAGTCCTTTGGCCCACAACTCCTCGACCCCGACTGTGAACCTTAGACATACTATTTCTGAGGTTCGAAGGCAACATATTTGCTTGGTTTCGTTCATAGTTCGGTTCGAACAAAACATGGGTTCGCACACCTCTATTTATAATTAAAACTTTGTCTATTTTAATGAAAAACCCTCCATACTGTGAGTTTGACAAGCCATGTACTTTGAATGGGAATAAATAATATTATGGTAAGCTTTTTTTTTTTACTTTTATACATGTGATTTTTAATGTATATATTGTACAAAACACATTGCCGACGCTTGAATGCTTTAATTTCCAATGTAATTGAAGAATAATCTTGTCAGAAATCTTGTTTACTTTTTATTGCTTTCTTTAAATGTGTCATTAATATATTATATTCCAGCATCATAAAATAATTTTAAATATTGGATGTTCTACAGCTGTACAAAAAAGTAACAACTTGGTATGTGAATATGTAATTGTATGCTGCTGAAAATTCTTTAATTGCGCTGGTTTGTAACATTTCTTTTTTCTTTACAGTTATTTGTACTTTTATTTTAAAAATAATAAGCTAATCATTGCCTAGTTCTGTCACATGTAGATAGATGGCAGTGCTGATTTTCATTTCATTGCTTACTTTTGAGGCTGGCCGCATATAGCTGATCTGACAGATTCTTAAGCTCTAATAAAGATAAAACCAGTGTATCTCCTTTGATATTTAGACATGGTGCAGCAGATGCTATTAAAATTTCTTTGCCTATATTAACCACCTATTCTTATGATTCATATTTAAATATTTAACTTTGACATTATTTCTTGCTTAATTACCATCATATGATCATACCATTTTTTGGTTTTCTCTTCCACTTTGAGCACAAAAATGTAAACATAACATTGTTTGAATATTTCATAAAATTTGGCATGTAATTAATACCAAATGATTGTTTTCTAGAGATGAAATACAAACAGTTATTAAATTAAGTGGAGGCACCAGTGTTGTAAGGTATTGTTTCATAAAGTGTTTGCGATTTTGTTTTTTACCTACACCTATTAACAAAAAATTTAACCAACTCTTTGTGTGATTTTAAGTATTTGCATTTAACAGATTTTAACTAACAGTGAAGGGTTTGTATGTTCTGGTGTGGGTTACTTATATTTTTAGATAGAAACTACAAATAATAACAAAGTTCAGCTTGAAAGGAACTTATGTAGTAAGTTTTTCCAATATTTCTTATTTATAAACTCAGAGCATTACATTTGTACCGGTAACAAATTTGAAAATTTTAATATAAAATTAGAATTTCTTAAGGTTATAAACAAAGTTATGTTATGTATATGTGTACGCAACTATATAATGGACCTTTGTAATCTTTGTTTTTTTTACCTACATCTATCAACAAAAATTTAAACCAACTCCGATATTTTTATAATCGAGTTTGTGTATAAGAGACACTGACTCAACCATAGCCGATTATGTTGTTAAACTCCTTGGCAACAAAAGTCTGGCTGGAACACCCCGAAATCCACCAGTCTAACTTAGCCATCAAAATGTCATAATCCAGGGTGTCGAATGCCTTTGAAAAATCAAAATATAATCCTGCAACAATATTTTTACAGTCCAATTTGTGTATGATAAAGAGACACTGACTCAAACAAAGCCGATTATGTTGTTGAACTCCTTGGCAAGAAACCAGATGGAGTTTTAGACAATATATTTTTCTCCTTAAAAAATGAAAAATTTTAGAATAGAGCAGCCTTTCAATCATTTTCAAGAATACTGCGTGAATTGATATTATATGGTGGTTGTTTATATTCAGGGACCTGCCCTTTTTATAAAGAGACACGTTTTAATTATTTTTTTTAGGGTGTCTGGGATGTCACTGCGGACGGTCAGGAAGATTGCATTAATAGCTCTAACGAGCTATAATAAAAGACTGAGGGATGCCAGGAAGAAGTCGTGGATGAGGCACTCCGAAGTGGTGAAGAACACATCTGAGAGTGTGTGACTACACAAGATCTTGTCTAAGTGCACTCAGACCAACAGAGGCTCCCTCAAAACAGCTATGGAACATTCCACAAGCTTGCGGAATAAAACCATGGGAATTATACTGCAGGCGCACTTCCCTGGATTCAACATAATAAACCAGTCACCTCTGGACTGGGAACACTCAGAAATAGAGGTGTCGAACAGGCATGCATCTAGAGTAGAGGTAGTCACTTGGAGCAAAGTCTGGTGGGTCATAAACTGCTTTAAGCCGTTCAAATCAACTGAATGTGACAGGATAATGCCCAACATGCTCCAAAAGTGTATCGATATACTGGCGCCGACGCTTACCCTCATCATGGTAGCTGACTTGGCTCTGGGGTATCTTCCGAGGACATGGAGACTGACCAGGGTGATATTCATCCCTGCCATGTCATCCAGCCGACCAGGCAAAGTCCCTGAGACGATCTCCTTTCCGCTCAAAATAATAGAAAAACTGCTTGACTGGCACATTAGGGGTGGTGTACTGGAAGCACATCCACTATAGTGCGGAAATCGAGAGATTGGAGATCGTGCAGGAACCCATGCTTGAAATGAGGTCAGGCTGTGCCAGCCCTCGAACCCACACGGACGGCAGATTTGCAGTGGTAATCCTCGACCGTGAGGTACGGCGGGGGGGAGACACGGGGGGCCGGTCTCTACTCTGAAGGACCAAGAGTAGGTCACAAGATTTCTCTCGGCGTTCATGCAACAGTCTTTCAGGCCGAAATGTATGCAATCTTGTACTGCGTGTGAGATAATTATAGGAGGCAACCAGGCAGCTGTTAAGGCTGTAAGTAGCCCACAGGTAAACTCCAGGCTGGTTAGTGAATGCCGGGACGAGATGAGTGACCTGGCCGTGCAGAATGAGGTTACCCTCATCTGGGTGCCGGGCCACTCAGAGGTCAAAGGCAATGACAGGCTTGCAATGAGAGGAGCATCAGAACCATCTATGGGACCAGAACCGGTCCTCGGCATGCAGAAGAGCACTGCTAGAGGAGCCATTAAGTGCTGGGTCAGAAACCAACATAAGGCATACTGGGTAGATTGTCCTGGGCTTAGACGTTGAGAACCCATTTCAAAGAGAGCTGCAGAGCTGCTAAATCTCAGCATAAAATAGCTCACGAACATAACAGAGCTCTTGACGGGACACATGGCTGTCAAAAAACACCTACATAAAATGAGGCGCTTCGAGAGGGACTTGGCATGCAGACTCTGCGGCGAAGGGGAAGAATCAACTTAGCACATCCTGTGTGAGTGTAAAGCTCTGGACTATAAAAGGCAACTGATCTACAGCCAGCGTAGATCGGAGGCAGAGCAATTTAAAACTTGGCCCCACCAGCTACCTACTGTCTAGACTCGTTCAAGGCACATTAATCCTGGAATAGGTAGACTAAAAAAAGGAATAGGGCGTGTACAATAAGGCAAAGGCTGCAGTGCTTCCGGGGCGGTAATCGTGGAAAAAAATAGCAGATATATTCAGATTTGACAGTGCTTGTCGGAATACCATCCAAACCTGATAAGTGTATTTTGCGGCGGCTGTGTGATGGTATTGAATACATCTGCTTGTATAACGGGTGTTAAAAATAGCAAGCCCTCAGATTTTTTCACTTTCGATAAGGTGCTACTGTTATATAAAGATCGCTGACAGTTCAAGATTGAAGTCCTACTCAACAAACAAATCATCCATTTCCTGTTGATCATGAATATTTTGACCATTTAAATCAACTTGAAAATCATTACATTTGAGTTAACAACTGTTACCTCCTTCAAAGAAAAGCTTTAAGTACAAGAACCGTGGTATATCTGATTGACCTCAGGTGGATATAGATCTCCTCAATGCTGAGGTCAAACTTGTATACGTGATTTTGAGAGTTCAGGTTATTTAAACTTCAGATGTTAGATTTCGGCATGAAAATTCTGCTGATTCAGAGAAAAGATTTGTTTAGACTCACCAGTCTTCCGGTATTAGGTTACCTGATGACCCTGTGAATATGCTTTCCAGGTGGGCTCAATTATGAGTGCCTGACACAGGTTCCAGACTCCAATAAGAGCGGAAAAACTGGGGGAAACGACTAGGACTTCCCATCATTGGGCCGGTGGATGTTACTGCTCCAATACTACAAGACCAATTGACACATATGTCGATGTTCTGAATTCGCTTGATGGAAACTTTGCAAATCGCAATTAAAACGTGAATTTGCTCAAGTAAAATTCACTACCAATTGACTTAAGGTTTGATAATAACTAGGAATTCTTTCTGATTACGGCAAGAAGTCATCAGCTCGGAGCAAAGAACCACGAGTTGGCTCGCGTTTTTATGCTGAATACAATGTTTAATTAAAATCGAAAATCACTTTAATTACTCCGAACAATCACTGACAATAATTATTAGGTAGTACAGATATCAGAAAGAACATTGCAACCCCGTTTTAAGATAATTTAATAGCCACCGAAACTGACGGATGTTTACTCTATGAACGCTCAGCAGAGAGTCTCTGCTAAATGTCGGGTTCTGCAATTGCTACTCGCTGCACACAAAAATTCTTACAGTGACTGTTGCTGGCTGTGCGCGAGCTCTTTCTAGCCTTCATTCTTCGAATGAGATAAAACGAGATCTCCAATTGGTGGTGAAATCACGGCGTCTCAGCTCCCGTGTCCAAAGTTGAAGGTTTTGTCGGCAATTCTCTCAACCGTCGCCCGTGACGGAAAATTACAGAGCCAGTAGCAACGACATTTATATTGTGGAAATATTCCTTCCGCAAAATTCGACGCATCATTTACTAACAAAGCCATATTGCGTCTTTAGATATTTGACTTTTAACATACACATTTAAAATGCAGTACGATGTTTACGGTACTTGAAGATTTAGCAACTTTTCATGAGAATAATTTTGAAATTAAAACATGAATTGCCTTACAGATATTGGATTGTCGGCTATTAACTAAGTATCTTACGGGTTTATTTTTAATAATTAAAGCAGTAACGAAACGTAATCGTTACATAACGTTAAATACTTAAAAACCTGCTTGGATAGTTTTTGATGGGCTACCGTGTATGTGAAATGGACATGATAAACATTTTGTGATTCTACTTATACAGAGTGTTGCATTACTTTCGAGCTGCAGTATAATTTAAGTAACTTGGCTTAATATTTTGTTTCATTTCTTTTTAGGAGGGGTGCCAGTTCAATAAGTTTGTCCTCCTCACGTATGAGTTCCACACGGAGTACGATCCCCTCGAGTGGTAACGTCTCTGGAGATGATTCTACCACCCAGGATGATACGTTGGATAGTGAGGATACGCCTAATTAAACAATACAATCTTCACACTTAAATCACATGGACTAATTATCAAATGGTTTTTTTTTCTGTTTTGTTTCCCCAATATTTAAATTTGGTTTTTTAGATTTTTTAACTCACGTGTATATACAATGCATTGTAGTACTTATATAATAAGCCAGAAAATGATAGGAACTAAAAACGATTTCATTATGTATTGATGTGTGATTTATTTTGAAAAAATGCAGGGTTAGCGCTATCAACTGTATTTTTTATACTGTATTGATATTTGTTAAGATTGCTTTGGTTTTTTTGTCCACTCAGTGTCTGATAATTGCAGATAATATCTTTATTACATCATTTTATTGAATTTATGTACCCTGCGAGTTATCTAGAATTCTACTGAAAAATAACTCTTGAAGCCTACTAGACCTATCAACATTGTCTTAATAAATCACACTGTTTTGTTTAGTTTTTTCTGTATTTTAATTTATATTTGCGTTTAACTTTTAACCGTCTTCAATACCATTAGACGTTTGTATTCAACTTCATTTTACTATTTTAGTTCAGATGATAAATTGACAAGTATTTGGAGTTGAAATGCAACTGTTTATTTATTTATTTATATGTACCAGTTTTTGCATTACCATTTTAGGTATATTTACAAGCTATGACTCAATAATTGAATTAATTAGTAAATAATAGCGTATTGATTAAGTACATAATAAC
Source organism: Tillus elongatus (assembly GCA_964006375.1). NCBI lineage: Eukaryota > Metazoa > Arthropoda > Insecta > Coleoptera > Cleridae > Tillus > Tillus elongatus. The sequence goes on along the minus strand of OZ023268.1, from coordinate 117,400,759 downwards.
ATTTTGATACATTTTAATAACTTGTAGTATAAAATAAAAATTTTGTAAAAAACTGTTTTAGACCATTTTGATATAAGGAAAGTTTTGTATAAAATATACATTTTTGTATATATTTATATAATTATTGGGTTGTGGGCTCGTTTAATTTAACTTTAAAGAGTTCAATAAAAAAATGTTTAAAATGTTCAGTTTTATTTTTTCTTATTGCCAGATATACACAGGTGATCCTAAATTACCCAAAGCATCCTTATAACAAGTATAATTTTAAAAATAAACCTGTCTCTTACTGGTTTGTACAGATTGGCTCAACATGACCAAAATATATAAGTTAGAAAATGGGTGGATTAGATTGATTTGTTTTGAAAGACTTGGACGAGGAAGTGGAAAAGTCTTGGATTCAATATAGCTGCTTATCAGTGTTGTTGCCCCTTGCAGTATTTTACACTATCAGAATACTGCAGCAAGGACATGGCAGCCATCCATCTCATGATCACAACGGGGGGACCAGGATGGAAGTAGTGGCCTGTTTCCCCGGAGGCAGATATGCAGAACCACCACCTCCAGCAGAGGTGCGGAAATTGATCACCTACTGCAAGAGGAACAATTATCACCTTGTAATGGGGTGTGATGCGAACTCCCATCACTTGGTTTGGGGGCGCACGGACACTAACAGACGAGGTGAGTTACTATCTGAATACATATTAGGGGAGGAGCTGGTTGTCAACAACATAGGCTTGGAACCCACCTTTCTAACGGTCAACCGAAGAGAGGTTTTAGATCTCACGATCAGCTCAAGGCTGTTGAGCTTCAAATGGAGGGTGTCGTCTGAACCCTCATATTCGGACCATGCCTATATCTTATTTGAGATTGAAACAGGCCCTAGACCTGAGGTGGAGTATCGCGACCCGTGGAGGACGGATTGGGAGGGGTACAATCAATCCCTCCCCGCCCGACTTGTGTCCGCTATCCCCACAGTGAGGGATCGTGAAGAGATTGAGATTGCGGCTGAACAGGTAAGGAATGCTGTGGTCTCAGCATCTCATGAAAACTGTCCACTAAAGTCAAAAAAAGATAGTCGAGGGTCTACTTGGTGGAACAATAACCTCGAAAAACTACGAAGAGAGGTGAGACGTCACTTCAATCGTGCTAAGGGTACTGGGAACAATATAAATCCGCTCTAACGCATTACAACAAAGAGATAAGGAACGCTAAGAGGGAATCCTGGAGGAGGTTCTGTGGGGACATCTCTAATTTCCCCAGCAGCGCCAGAATCCACAGAATTCTCTCACGAGACCATGTTCAGGGACTGGGATCGATAAAACGACCAGATGGGTCGTTTACTGAATCACGGAAAGAAACGTTTGAGCTCTTAGTACACACACACTCCCAGATTCTCTGATCCTGAGCAACGAAGATGTCCTGCCAGCCGAGGGTCGATTTAAACGCCCTCAAAAGGAGGACTGGCAGGTTGCTCTGAGAATAGTTACAGCCTCTGCAGTGGAGTGTGCTGTGAAACATTTCCAGCCATTCAAGGTGCCAGGGGAGGATGGTGTGGTACCGGTCCTACTACAAAATGGACTGGAGATTCTCCTAACTTTCCTATTCAGGCTGTATAGAGCCAGTCTGGCTTGGAACTATATTCCATCTAGCTGGACGATGATTAGGGGGGTTTACATTCCCAAATTGGGATGTAATGACCTCCTACCCACATCACTGGGACTTCTCAGTATAACATCGTTCCTCTTGAAGGGATTGGAAAAAATACTTGACGGACACATTAGGGGGAACATCTTAGTCAACAACCCCATTAATACCCACCAGTGTGCCTACCAAACTGGCAAATCTACTGAGTTAGCACTCAATACCCTCGTCGAGAAAATCACACACTCCCTGGATAACGGGGAGGTGATGGTGGCTGCATATCTCGACATTGAAGGGGCATTTAATAATGTATACCTATCTTCCTCTACGAAGCCACTATCGCTAGAAGGGTGGAACCTACCATTTGTGGCTGGATCGGAAGCATGCTCCACAATCGGACCGTTATTACCTCGTTGCAGGGGGAGGTGGTCAGCTTCAGGGCTGCGAGGAGGACCCCTGCTGTGGTCCCTCTTTGTGGACCATTTGCTGGCTATCCTGGGGCTGTGGGAGGTTGAGGTCCAGGCATAAGCTGATGATCTAGTCATAATGGTTAGGGGCAAATGTGAGGAGGAACTAGAAAGTACTCTTCAAGAGGCACTAAATGTAGTGAATGATAGGTGTTGGAGGGAAGAGATGTCTGTGAACCCCCGCAAAACGATCATTGTGCCATTTACCAGAAGAAGAAGGCTGGATAGATTAAAACCACATTCTTATGAGCGAAACGATTCAATTTACGGAACAAGCAAAATATCTGGGGGTTACCCTAGATAAGAAACTCAACTGGGACATACAGTTAGAGAATGTAATCCGCGGGCCTAAACTATCCCTGTGGACATGCCGTAGAATCTGTGGAAATAACTGGGGAACAAACCCCCAACAGATGTACTGGCTCTATGTAGCGATTATTAGACCATTGATAACATATATGGAGCCATAGTTTGGTGGCCCAAGGCACTTCGTGGTATTGCGAGGGCCAAACTGGCTCATCTACAGAGACAAGCTTGTCTGATGATAACGGGAGCGATAAGCACTGCACCATCAGCTGCTCTGGAGGTCGTCCTTAATATTCCACCTCTTCACATGTGGCTGGAGAGGGTGGCGATGTGGACAATGTAGAGATTAAAACAAACGGCCCACAGCATGCCGAAGGAAGTCAATCTGGGAGGGTCCGGACTCCTTGATGACATTGAGGGTCATGGGATTCTAGGAATGGTCTCAGACTTGATGCCTACAAGATCAGCAGATATCTGTCTTTCAAGACTGTCCTTCCAGAAAGGGAGGACTGGGAACGACCCTATTGAGAGCTGATCTCTGCTGGTATGCTGACAGCTCCAAAACCAATATGGGAGTAGGATCTGGCACATATGGGGGCAACACCGATGCTAGACTATCAACTAGCCTCGGCAAGTACGCAACCATACACCAGGCTGAAGTGTATGCCATCGAGATGTGTGCAAGGGAAAGTATAGAAAACCAGTGCACACACAAATCGATAAAGATATATACAGATAGCCAAGCTGCAATAAATGCTCTTGGTTCCTACCGTTGCAATTCAAAAACGGTATGGAGTTGTAAATCTGCCCTCAGCGAACTGGGCGGCTGTAATGAGGTGTCGCTGATCTGGATACCGGGTCACTCGCACCATGATGGCAATGTTGCGGCCGACGCGCTTGCCAGGAGTGGTGCCCAGAGGGACTTTATCTGACCAGAACCGGTGCTGGGGATAACATCATGCACAGCAAAACGCACCTTAAAGACTTAGACAGAAAGAATGACAATCCAGCAATGGCAAAATCTGCCAGGATTAGCTCACTCTAAGGCCTTCATAAATGACCTGTCTGAGTCAAGGGCTAAAAAACTTCTAGAGTTAAACAGACAATAACTGAGTACTCTAGTTGGCCTGTATACAGGACACTACCGCTTGCGTCACCACATGCACCGAATTGGAGTCGGTCAGGAGACTGAGTGCCGGCTGTGTATGGAGAGTGACGAGACACCAAAGCACGTACTGTGTTCCTGTCTGGCGGCGGACAGAACTAGATACCTGCTCTTTGGCAAGACAAAACTTGCTCCGGAAGATCTGGATCAACTTTCGCCCACACAGATTATCGACCTGTGCAGAAGGCTGGCTTTGGGCGAAATATAGACCATTAGGCGTGAGCTAGAACAGACCTTATGGTCGCGGTGGAGGGACCGGAATAGCCCACTCACATTCGAACCTAACCTAACCCTGCCCCTTGAAGACACTTGTCCCATGGCACCACTGTCGGTTACCTAGGCCTCCTGGCGGCTGTTGTAGACATTAAGGGAGGTTGCAGGGTAATAATGGACAGGGTTGGACTTGGGGGTATTAAGAGTGAGGATTCAACAATATTACACAGCTTCGCTCATAATAGTGCTTTTCACAGCACAATCTCATCGACTGCACAATATCTGCTTCTAGCTCCTTATCCATGAAATCTGTCTGGGGTGCTGCCCCAAAGAGAATCTTGTCTTTCCTAGATTCTATTCAGAAACGAGCTGTTCGTGTTATATTCATCTATGACAATCTACTCACTTCTCTTGGCCGCAGGAGAAAGGTTGGAGATCTGTTCCTCTTCTATCGATATTGCTCCTTAGAAATTGCTTCGTTAGTATGTACCTCTGCTTGCGACTTTTAATCGGCTAACCCGTTGTAGTCTAAAAGCAAACGCTTTTAGTGTCAAATTACCCACTTCCCAAACGCTTCATTACAAATCTTCGTTTTTTCCTAGAGCATCTAAGCTTTGGAATGCCCTCACAGCAAACATATTTCCGAACACGTAATATCCAACTAGCAAGTTGACACCTTGTGGCACAACAATCAAATTGATGATGTCTCAGAGGCACATAGGGTTTGCCTTTCATGGACTATATCATTAAAAAGAGAAAAAAAACCTGATAGATTACTAAATGGTTTACCAAACAGCAGCTGGCGTCTGTCTTCAATAGCTGGACTGACAGAAGAAAAAAGCAGCAGCTTTGTTTGACGAAATGTCTGGCAACCCACCAAGTCAACTTGTGAACAGCAGAAAAGCCCAGAAGCCATTTTGCAGTCCAAGCAACACCAAAATCTAAAATCATCAGTAAGGTGCTTCTAGTTAATTTTGATTGAGAGCACAGTTTTGAAAGAAATGGATTTTTCTATACCCGTGTTACGAATTCTGAAAAACACGTCAAGTTTGCCATGAAGGAAATTACATAGCTAAGTCGGCTGTTAAAATTATCTGTTTCCTAGGTTAAACTATATCACTAAAATTGAAAAAAGTTACGTAAAACACTTATAAAAAATAATAAGCGCAAAAACATCTACCAACTCAGGGTTGTTACAAAAATTGTGGGAAAGGTACGAGACAACAGTTCAAACAAGACGACTATTATCAACCAAACCAGAAAGAAATCAATATTGTCCTTGGATGCGCAGTAGCAGTAATTGATTTTCCAGCAAAAAATTAAGCCGAAGAGAATAACACATATAATAATAATACCAGTTTATTGAAGAAAAATACATAAATATGGTTATAGAATAAACAAGTAGAAATATCTACGAAGTACTCAAATGTACTTATTTGTGAGCTTGAAACTTCTCTATACTCGTGAATTTTAACAATTAGAAAACATTGCAATTGTTCTCAAAAAATGCACACCAGAACTTGCTCCTGTCCTGACTCGTCTGTTTCAGACATCTTACAATATAGGCATATTCGCTAGTAACTGGAAAACTGCTCGAGTACAACCCGTCCCCAAGAAAGGATCCAAAGCACTTCCTAGCAACTACAGGCCTATTTCTCTCCTTTCAGTCATTAAACACCGAATTACTAAAATTTCTTGAAAAACACAGTCTAATCCACAACAGGCAGTATGGATTCCGTTACCGCAGATCAACTGCATACCTCCTTTCCTTTGTCACCCATTCTTGGAACAAGTCTATGGAACTACACGGTGAATCCCAGATTGTCGCTCTAGACATATCCAAAGCATTCGACCAGGTCTGGCACGCAGCACTGCTTAATAAACTTCCGGCCTATGGCCTGCCACCAAAACTCTGTACCTGGACAGCAAATTTCCTCTCCAACCGGAGCATTTCTGTTGTCGTGGATGGCCATTCCTCTAAACTGTATCCAATTAATGCAGGAGTTCCTCAAGGTTCAGCTTTAGGCGCTACTTTGTTTCTCCATTTGTTTCTTCTCCACATCATAGACCTCCTCTCTAGCACATCCAACGCAGTTCACAGTTACACAGCACCCTCCACTCAAATGTACAATATTCTGAGCCTGTCTCTTTAGCCCAATTAGATGAGGATCGCAGACTCATGGAGGGTTCTGTCTCCGTGGATCTCCAAAAAATATTAGACTGGGGAAGTAGAAATCTTGTACAATTCAACCCCACCAAATCTCAGTCTTGCTTTCTATCTCATAAGAGATACACCAGCCCTAGACCCATTACAATGAACAACCAAGTTATTCAAAGTAATGAGTCCTTTTCACTTGTTGGCATTTCCGTGGATCGAAATCTCAATTGGCATCAACATGTCACATCAATTGCAGAAGCGACTGCTACGAAATTAGATTTCCTCTTCCGGGCTCACAAATACTTTTCACCAGCTAATCTCTGTACCTTATATACTTTACAAATAAGGCCAAACCTCGAATTCTGCTCCAACATCTGGGGTGCCGCTGTCGCTTCTACACTCGCTATCCTAGACTCCATTCAGAAGAGAGCTATACGTCTCATCGGTGACCCTACCCTCACCCAAAGGCTGCCATCCCTTGCCCACTAACGTGTGCCGTTGGTGACCTCTCTCTTTTTTATAAATATCTGCACGGGCACTGCTCAGAGGAGCTTTCTTCCATAGTTCCTCCACCTGTTGCCCCCAACAGATCTACCAGGGGAACAGAGCGAATGCACCCTTTTACTGTCCAGGTCACCAGACAACATCTTGTTATGCCAGCTCTTTTGTCACGAGGACTTCCAAGTTGTGGAATTTCTTGCCGGCACATGTTTTTCCTTCTACTCTGAACCTTTAAGTCCAGAATTAACAAGTTGCCTCTTTCCTCCTTATCGACACCCACGGTACGATAATATTTAGGCTGTAAGCCCTCCTGTTGTGTTGTTGAAATATTAAAAAAACATCTCTTTTTCGCTCCCCTTCATTCCACCCTATTTTTGAGCAGTTCTCCCGAGAATAAGTCAGAAAAGTGTCCAGCTTTAACAGCACTATAACATTTTGTTAGAAAAGCAAAAACACTCAAATGGAAAACATTTTTCTTTGCCTTCTTTTATCATATTCCGTCGTCCCTTTCTCTTTTTCAGATATAACCCAGTGTTTAGATCAGCAGAGGAGAGTCAATTCCTCAGCCTTAGCACACGTTACTATTCGGGTAAAATATTTTAAGCACTATCTGAATCCAATTTCGAAATGCATTTGCACAAACTTAATAGTAAGAAATGTAGATGCAAATGTCAAAAGGTTACCGGTGACATTCAATTTTCGCGCTGAAATGGGAGTCGATCAAATATAGCTATGGACATGCCTATCCCAAACCGAGTGGGATCGGCAACCCTCAAGTCGACGGCAGATGTTTTGGCTGAATTTTTCCACTCCAGCTTAAGAAATTCCATAACTAAAAAAAGTCTCCATAGTTAGAAAAATGTATTAGCCGACCGCGCTTCTTTTGTAGCTTCTATACTGCTATTCTTTTGTAAATGTGTTGTGGTGCTTTAGCTTCTCCAAGTGTACTTATCATCGCTCATCGGAGGTACCAAGCTTTACTTAGTGAAGAAAAATGATTAACGGAGTAGGGCTTCCCCTCCCCCACCACCCAGCTACCCAATAAAACGAATAAGTTGCAGTCTTTTAAAAATCTTAGTGAAATTCTGTTCTGCACTTATCATTTAAAGCCATTGAAATGTAATCTTGAACTGGAAGTACCCGGCTGTGCTTTCAATATCGAGGCATATTTATCATATCATAGTGAGATCGAGAATAATAGGAGTGGTTATCTCTGTCGCACATAGACAGAGAAAATTTGTAATGAGCAGAGTTAAATATTACCATAAGGCTAATGAGTAAGAAAAATATACAGCAACACCTTTTAAGCCGCTTTTCTTTGTGTTGAAAATTTGCCTCACCTGCAATTCATTTGAGTTCCCTTCCAGCTAAAATTAACATACAAATAAAAAAATTATTTCTGTTCGCCTCTAATTTACTGGTTTCAACTAATCGTGTTATGTACGTAAGTAAAAAGCATCGGTGCGATGCAACTTTGAGCAATTATCTATCACATTTTTCTATGAGAATTAAGTTAATTGACTTTGTTACTTCTATGGTCAGTTGTAGTGTATGGGTAACAGCGAACCAACGATTATAAACAGTAATCGTTGACAGCGAACACTCTGGAATGATATTTCTAGAAGGGACCAGAAGTTACAGGTATAGAAGGTCTAGAATCTCCATGGGCAGTATAAATAGGCAAGCGGTACACAGAGTAAATTAGTTCAGTATTGAGTGTGGTGTATAATAAGTGATCATAGAGTATTAAACGAGTTAGCAGTAAGTGTTGGTGTATAAGAAGCGATCATAGAAGGCGAATAATGGAATAATAGAGATAAATATTTTAGTTGATACTGGTATTGAAAAATAGTTGCTTATAATAAATTAGTAGTTTGAAAAGCTGTGTTTTGTTAGTCAACAAATCCAGAACCCCGTAGAACGTAACAATACATTTTGAATCAAGGCTTTATGATAGAAACAGTTGTACCCCACTGAAATCCTATTTAATTCTGACCAATTTAATGGTTTTAAATCATAATTTGATGGTTTCTTTGTGCTAAAAATGTTTTATTGACTTGTCAATTGACATATATGCGAAATGTGTTATTAACCGGTTCAAACACGCCTGAGTTTAATAATTTGATTGTTGTTGAAGAAAACATAAAAAATAAGTTGGCGGCGGTAAAGGGGGGGGAGTAGAGGAGGGTTACACGTCATCTGTATTCCAAATGCGGATAACATCTATAGTTTCAGATTGCGTTTTGGTGTTTTAAATCACATTTATTAGAAATTTGTGTAACTTTGCTCAAACATTTACGAATACGATCGGTTATGGATTTATTTTAATGTTTATTTTCTGCGAAATAGCACTTAAATTGACACTATTGTCTTAAAGACAATATTTTATTTTTTGAGGTGTTGTGTTGCAAACATAAGTGCACAGTTTTTCCAAAAGGAGTAAAAATAAAAGTATTAGGTAAATTTGATATAAAAATCACGAGAAAAATTTCGTGCAAACAACCTCCCAGTACCAGAAGTAAGTAGGGGCGCTTGGCGGGGAAGAAGATAAAAAGGAAGTATAAATGAAAAATGCGAAACCAAACAGAATAGCCGTACCTATATAAGCTGCCTTTGTCCTATATTGCAGCTACACTTCCCTAAAGCCGTGTTTATCCCTCACCGATCAGGTCCCGTAACTGTCTTGGGGGTTGTTTCCAAGAAATCTTGTCTTTGGTTTATGCATTGAGGGTGGTTGTAGGCATGCAAGAGGGAAAGCCCCCGTGTTTGGGGAAGGGCAGCATGGGACGGCGGTGGGGTGGATGCTTCGTCTTGGGCGTTTCCCTTGCCCTACTGCATGCATACAACCACCCTCAATGCATAAACCACAAGAAAAATTTCTTGCGAACAACCCCCAAGAAAGTTACTGGACCTGAGGCGAATAGGGGTTCTGTGCGGGGCAAACATGATAAGGAGATATGGCTATCAAATGGGATAAAGGCAGCAATATAGATCCGACTAAGCTTTTTCGCATTTTTTCTTTTTCTTTCCTACTCATGCATCACCCCTATTGATTCCTGGTCCCTTAATTTTTGGGGTTTGTTTGCAAGAAATATTTCTTGTGTATTATGCATCCAATGTGGGTGCTTTCTGAAAAAAAATTCTAAGTATTATTATATATATGTATTATTAATTTACTTATTGGGTAGTACAATTTATTATTATTTTAAAATTAAATATAAGATGTCTGAGCTTTTTGCTTAGAAATTCATTGTAAAAATTATATACCTATTATTTTGTATGTGTAAAAATACATACCTACCTAATATTATAAACTTAAATGATTGACCTATCGTGATTAGGTGAATGTTAATAAGTGAGCAATGTACAGTAAAATAAGTAAATCATTAAAAAAGTAAATAGCTAGGTCGTGGTTTAGAAGAAAAACCTTCTATCCAATTTTAGGCATTGTGAATTTATAACTTTATAAATAATAATTAATTTTTAGTGAATTTTCCTAATGAATAGAGAGGTATCGATGGTAAGACTTTTGGAAAATTTCCTCAAGTGAGCGCGAATTGGGGTTCCTGGAACCCATATTCAAGGTCAGTTAAAAAGTTACATATATATATATATATATATATATATATATATATATATATATATATATATATATATATATATATATATATATATATATATATATATATATATATATGTATGTATACAACCGATAGCTCAAAAAATAATTCACTGATTTGGACCAAATTTGGGAATAACCCTTATTTTGTTAACAGCTAAGATGAGTTCGTTCATCAGATCTTGGCGCGCATTTTTTCTTAACAAAAAATTAAAAAGTATTTTTTAAAACACAATACCTATCAAAATGTCTAAGCGATTAAAAAGAAAATTTACAAGTTAAAAGAATATAGATAGACGTGGTTGTATATCAACTTTCAAGTCTTTTGTTTAAAGAGACATAAAGTTATTTGAAATTAATATTAAAATAATCATCGACATCACTTCAAATTCTGTAATGCAATATCTACAATGCTGGACAAAGAGAGTTGATATTACATGTACTGCTATACTATTTAAATACAAACTCGTTTATTGCTTTAAATTTCAATAAGAAGTTGTAATAGGGGAGGTGTTATTAATTTACAAAATATGGTTAAGCCACAGAAGTTAATAAGAGAAAACAAAACAAACAAAAATCACACAGCTTATAATACAATTTTCCTATATTCACCAGAAGCGGAGAAGAGAACTATAAGCTGGCACTCCTGGATTAGCCTTAATCTAGTAGGGTTTGCGAGTCTGCGGGTGGATTGGATACCGGTTAACCCTTAGCCATATAATACAGTATCAACTATTAAGCCCGTAATTTATAATTCAATAAGCTGAACTGGCAATATTAACTTGTATTTTAGAGCGAGGCCAATGTGTTCTCACAGTATAGTGTATAAAAGACATTTCTAATTATTGCTTTTATAGTTTTATAATTGGTATTATTGAATCTTCTTATATGGGAAAGAAGAAGAGTTGATGATAGTTAACTGTAAACTGTCATGTGTCATTTCAATTGTTTGTGTAATTTGATGTGTGATAAGTGGAATACTGTAGGAAATTTAGGTAAGTAAATAAATTGATAATTTATTATATCTTATGTTAGTTTTACCCAAGAGGCATTATATATTTTAGTTTAGACAATCCTTTAACTTGATGTTCAAATTGGATTTTCGGTAAACGCAAGCATTCGGTGGCACATAAAATGAACCGTTCAGAAATTGAAACAAGATTGATGTTACTTTAAGGAAGTTATTTTAGACTAGATAGGTACAGTGTGGATGTCCGATTATTAAATTAAATTAGCGTAATATTCAACTAAAAATATACTAAACGAAGGTTTAGATATTAAGAAAAGCGGTGGCTTTTTAGAAGTGTAACACTTACTCAATCAACTTTCAAAGCACCCTACTTATCCAAACAGTAAATAAGGAATCAAATGATGCTGGGAAAATATTTTTGGAAGTTACTTTTTAGTTATTTCAAAGTCTATGCAATTAGTTAAACACCAACAGAGTATTAACTAATAACTACAAAAGTAACAAACCACCTTAACTTTAAGCATTATTATTATTTATTTTTCTTTTAATTGCTATGTCATCTCAAGCCTTTAATCACAATGTAGCACTTGTATTCTTGCTATTATATCATAATATTAACTTTTGAAACCAGACCAAGGATTGTCGACTCCTACACTGTGGTCTAAACAGCCTAGGAGGGTATTTAGTTTTAACCATAGAAGATTATTTTGTACCCTGTTAGGCTAATGGACCTGGTAGTTAGCAGTCCTTTTGCTGCCACCACACATACGAGTTGTAAAACCTCGGCATCAGCTAAGCTTCAGAATATGACTTAACTTTGTTGCTTATATAGAAAATTTAACAGGTGCACAGATACATGCATCCACAGATAGACATAAAGAAGACACTGCTTTAGATGCGAGAATTTGAGGGACAGTCTAACTCACAGTTGTTGCTGCTTGGAGCTTTAATTATTATCAATGATATATTTTATACAGGTCCTTCAAAACATCTTTTTTTTTCAATATTCTTTATTTATGAACTCAAAACAGTACATTTGCACTGGTAACATTATGTTCCACAATTAATTACATAAAATTACATATGATTTTGAGGTTAACTTAAATTATATCAGTGTCAAGTACTGTTTTGTCCATTTAATAACTGTCTTTTTAGGTTCATTGTGAATATTTGCATCTGATGTATGTTTCTGGATTCAAAGATGAAATCAAATATTTCCGTTTTTTTAAAGGAACAGCGTGTATCTTTCACATCCATCAAATGAAACTTCCAAATACATATCCGATCTCTACTAGCATTCCCCATACCTATCTATCACAGTTTTCTAGAAATCCTACACTTTTTGAAATCATTATGATACATGGAAGTAACTGGGGAACGGTCGGCTTAACCGCAACTACATATTAAACTGATTATAATAGAATATGGCCAAAAAACAGTTGTACATACCTTAATAAAGTAAAACAGTGTGGTATATTTTGTTTTTAATAACCTTTCAATGTTAAACGCAATTAAAACTTTCGATTTGCAACAAAAATGTATATTTTTGTAGCTGAGGTTATGACTGATGTTTCGTTGACATGATAGGCGTTGTTGTCAGTTTCGAGGCTATTTACTTGTTACTGGGGGGATGTCAGGTCAGATCAGGCAGGCCGATAGAGCAGTAAGCACTGTCCGGCAGTGCATTCATTCAATGTGGCAACGCTTCTGAAAATTGACAGTTCAAAACGTGAAATTGGTGCATTTTTTGGAATTTCATTTCTCAATTCTTCTGTTATTTCTGGTTTTTCCGTAACTTTATAAATCTACGTTACGTACTCTTTCTTGTGGTGTGCGCCGTTTTGCTAGATTCCAGTTGCGGTTAAGTCGACCGTCCCCAGTAACTGATATTTATCTCTATACATTTATGAGTTATAAACATTTTTGCACTTTAATACATCATTCTCATCATTAAGCAGAATGGGGAAGACCATTCAAATATCTAATCAATTTAAATTTTTATGAAATTTATCACTTATAAATGCTTTTTAGATCTTTTTCATATCCAATTATGTTAAAATACCATTTAGATCTAAAACAGTGTCTGCCGTCACTAGTGAAACTGCTCCAAAATGCATAATATTATTAGTGTTTCATTACATTATCCTGTATCATCAGGCAGTGCAAATGTTTGATAATTATAAATAAATGAATAAAGTTTTCGAACGCAGCTCTAAGCAAAAGGTACGAAAGATGCTCTCTTCTTTTAATACCAGGAAAGCCTCTGGCCTTGACGAGATCCCAGCAATTGTTCTCTAAAAATGTGCACCAGAACTTGCTCCTGTCCTGACTCGTCTATTTCAGACATCTTACAATAGAGGCATATTCCCTAGTAACTGGAAAACTGCTCGAGTACAACCCGTCTCCAAGAAAGGATCCAAAGCGCTTCCTAGCCACTACAGCCCTATTTCTCTCCTTTCAGTCGTCTCTAAAGTGATGGCAAAGTATATAAACACCGAATTACTAAAATTTCTTGAAAAACACAGTCTAATCCACGACAGGCAGTATGGATTCCATCAGCGCAGATCAACTGCCGACCTCCTTTCCTTTAGCACACATTCTTGGAACAAGTCTATGGAACTACACAGTGAATCCCAGATTGTCGCTCTAGACATATCCAAAGCATTCGACCAGGTGTGGCACGCAGCGCTACTTAATAAACTTCCGGCCTATGGCCTACCACCAAAACTCTGTACCTGGACCACAAATTTCCTCTCCAACCGGAGCATTTCTGTTCTCGTGCATGGCCATTCCTCTAAACTGTATCCAATTAATGCAGGAGTTCCTCAAGGTTCAGCTTTAGCTCCTACTTTGTTTCTTCTCCACATCAATGACCTCCTCTCTAGCACATCCATCCCGGTTCACAGTTACGCGGACGACAGCACCCTCCACTCAAATATACAATATTTTAAGCCTGTCTCTTTAGCCCAATTAGATGAGGATTGCGGACTCATGGAGGGTTCTGTCTCCGTGGATCTTCAAAAAGTATTAGACTGGGGAAGTAGAAATCTTGTACAATTCAACCCCACCAAATGACAGTCTTACTTTCTTTCTCATAAGAGATACACCAGCCCTAGACCTATCACAATGAACAACCAAGTTATTCAAAGTAATGAGTCCTTTTCACTTGTTGGCATTTCTGTGGATCGAAATATCAATTGGCTCTCCAATATGTCACATCAATTGCAGAAGCGGCTGCTAAAAATTAGGTTTCCTCTTCCGGGCTCGCAAATACTTTTCACCAGCTAATCTCTATACCTTATATACTTTACAAATAAGACCAAACCTCGAATACTGCTCCCACATCTGGGGTGCTGCTGCCGCTTCTACACTCGCTATCCTGGACTCCATTCAGAAGAGAGCTATAGTCTCATCGGTGACCCTACCCTCACCCAAAGGCTGCCATCCCTTGCCCACCGACGTGCCGTTGGTGACCTCTCTCTCTTTTATAGATATCTGCACGGACACTGCTCAGCGGAGCTTTCTTCCATAATTCCTCCACCTGCTGCCCCCAACATATCTACCAGAGGAACAGAGTGAATGCACCCTTTTACTGTCCAGGTCACCAGACATAGAACATCTTGTTATGCCCGCTCTTTTGTCCTGAGGACTTCCAAGTTGTGGAATTCCTTGCCGGCACATGTTTTACCTTCTCCCCCGAATCTCCAAACCTTCAAGTCCAGAATTAACAAGTTGCCTCTTTCCTCCTTGTCGACACCCACAGTACGATAGTATTTAGGCTGTAAGCCCTCGTGGTGTGTTGTTGAAATTAAAAAAAAAGTATATTTTGATATCTGTCATGCATACAAATTAAATGTTTTGGTACAAAAAAATGCTTTTTATTTGCTAGTTTTTGGAAAGTATAAAGATGCTGTGGTACTGTTGGGCAAAAGGAGCAACATAATGTTTATGACAATGTTGATTTAATTGGAAGCATTAGCTGGACTGAAAGATGATTAAAATTTGAACTGTAGAATTTGGACAAGTCAAAATTATTTGTCAATTTGTCAGTTCTATTTGTTTTATTGGAAGTGAACATTAAAAATTTTATAAATTACACAAACACAGGTATTATACTTATTTGTATTTACACACTGCAAAACTTATGAAATAAATCAATAAATAATAAAATAATGTTTGCATTATATACAGCGTATAGTTACTCCCATATATCATAACAATTTCAAAAAGTGCAGGATTTCTAGAAGATAGGTATTAGATTAGATAAGATTTTTATTGTGAGTGGGCTATTTCAGTCCCTCCACCGCGACCTTAGGTCTATTGTGGCTCACGTCTAATTATTTAGATTTCACCCATGAATTCCAGCTCCCTGAGGGAGTCGATCTTTTCTTGAGGGTGAGAGTTTGTTTGGCAGGTGTACTGCCATCTGAGTAAAGTCGCTTGCCCGTTTCGAAGCTCAAAGAGAGATAACCTCTCTCCGAGTTGGTCTGGACCCGAGATCTGTCAGTGTTTGCCTCGAGGCGGTATCATGAAGTCCCGTTCTCGAGCAGCATCTAATCTCCAGTTGTCTAGAGATCTCAGCTCCCCTCAGGCTCTTCCAAACCTGACACCTAACAGTGTTAAGACTCAGGGCAACATCTCATCGAGTCCCGCTCCCGAGCATCACCCCAGCGAGGCCGTCCGTCCGTTTCGTAGCACACAGTATGGGCTCCAAACTCCGGGTGCATATCACTCCCCAGAGATGTCTGCCTCCCCCCAGCCTCACCTGCACCAGACCTAGATAGGTATATGAAATGCTAATACAGATCGATGGGCGTTTAGAAGCCTCATCCGATGAATGTGCAAGATATAGGCTGTTTCGTTAAAAAGAACAAATATTTGAGTATGAATTTTTTCATCCTGTATGAGACATTTCACTGAATGCTCAAAGCGGTAACCACTGGGAGTTCGACAATTTTCCTCAAATTGCCTCATCTAATGCAGCGCGTTCTTTATGCCCATTTGTGCAAAGCACTGCATCTGTCGAATATTTGTTAAAAATTGTCATAACTTGAAAACGGTGAGACATATCAAACTTTTTTTACAATTATAAAACGTCCTTATATTTCTATGCAGAATTGGAGAATATAATATATATAGTCGTTCATTTGAAATAACTTCAAGCAAGTATATACCTACTTTAAGCATACCTGTATGAGTGTAACTAAATTTAGGTTGGTCCAAACTGGCCTAGGAATGATGTCTGTCTTCGATTTTTTCTCCATCTGTTATCCTGAAGGCAGCATCTTCCATCCTCGCAGAGCTAGAACAGTCTTTTTTTATACTAAAACGCTATTTCCTCCTTTTTATGGTGTCATTGAAGTTTAATAGTTCATTTCCTCATCGGTAAATAAGATTTTCTCCAAAAAAGTAGGATCATTAGCTTCGTGTTCTTCTAGAAAATGGGGGAAACGTAGACGAGCAGGGGGATCTTAAAGCAACAAATTTTGTACAGGAGTAAAATGAATTTGATAGAGTTTCTCCTTATTCAGAATTCTCCAAATTGTAGGCTGAGTTATGCCTGTAGCAGTACTTTATACCTGGATTTGTGGTCACTCTAACCAAACCTCTTTATGCTCAACCGAAATACTTTTTGGAGTGATGTTAATACATTTCGGACAGAAAGATCCTGTTTCTCCTAGGCGATTGTACAAATTTCTAAATAATTTGTGATTTGGTTATTTTCGGTTGGGATATAATTCGGAATATCTTCGAGCTGAAGCCAGGCCATTGTACGGGACGCGCTCGTCTGGTTCACGGACGGATCCGGCGGGGAGCGTGAGACGGGGGTAGGAGTTTATTCGGAAGGACCGAGGGTAAGTCATATTATTTCCCTCGGAGCCCAAGCAACGGTCTTTCAGGCCGAAATGTACGCCATCTTGCACTGTGTGCGGGAGAACAAGATGAGGGGCTACACCAACAAGCGGATCTTCATAGCCACGGGCAGCCCTAAAGGCCCTAAGTAGCCCACGGGTAAATTCCTGGCTGGACAGAATGAGGTCACCCTCATCTGGGTGCCGGGTCACTCGGAGGTCAAAGGCAATGAAGAAGCTGCTAGTCTCGCGAAGAGAGGGTCAGCAGAACCATTTATGGGACCAAAACCGGCTCTGGGCGTGACAAAGAGCACTGTCAGGGGAGCCATTAAGTCCTGGGTCAGAAACCAGCTGTACTGGGCAGACTGTCCAAGGCTCAGACATGGGAAGTCAATGATTGACGAACCCAGTTCAAAGAGAGCTGTGGCGCTGTTAAATCTTAGCAGACGACAACTCAGAAACATAACAGGTCTCTTGACGGGACACATGGCCGTCAAGAAACACCTGCATAAAATGGGGCGGTTCGAGGGGGACCTCGCATGCAGACTCTGCGGCGAGGAGGAGAATCAGCCCAGCACATCTTGTGCGATTGTAAAGCTCTGGACCGCAAAAGATAACTGATCTACGGTCAGTCTAGACCGGAGACAAAGCATTATAAAACTTCAACCTACCAATCGCTGTGCAGACTAGTTCAAGGCACAGTGATTTTGGAGTGGGTGGAAAAATACTAAGGGCATGCACAATAAACCAAAGGTTGCAGCGCTATCGGGACGGTGAGGCCGCGGACGAGCCCTGAGGGAGGAAAAAAAATATGTGTGATATAGTATTAAGCCTTAAATTAAGCTGAATTAAACTAATTGGCCGTCAAATATTTAATCGAGCTTTGTGAAACTGGGTAATATACTACTATATGCAGTTTGGTTTGTTTCACTTTTAACTTCTCGCGTTATCAAAATATAATGTTCGCTAAATCGATGTTTCTATAAAACGGTTCGAGATACCGAACTGAAACAAGAATACATAAATAATTGAAAAATGATTGATCTCTCAGGTTTTGAATCAAATTTCATGTTAGACATACACGATGAAAAATTATTGACTGTAAGTGTCAGTGAAATTGTTCGTAAGTGACGCCCGCTATGAGCAACACTTATCTTATTCTTCGCCGAAATAAACATAACTTCACCAATCTTTGAGCCCCTAACCTAGATATTTTCGGAATAATGACTGAATTTTTGAAACTATTAACTTTCAGATAAGGCATGTTTGCGCCAATGGTCACAATTTTACATGTAGTATCTCCAGCTTTCGGATTTTTCATTATTAACTAATCACGTACAACATTGTTTGCAAAGCTTTTACGCCACTTAGAAACTTCTAGTTTGTTTCATTACACTCTAAAGATTTTTCCAAAGGTTAAGTTTGTTGCCCAGATCTGAGAGACAAGTTTTTCTATAGATGATTGCAAATGTTCGTTTCGAAAATGCTATATCTCAAATTATTTTTACGAAACTTAGCTTATATTGCCATTAAACTATAGATGCGATGTGCCAAAATTCAGTTTTGTTAAATAATTGTGATCCAAGCTTTTCCGGAATAAATATTAACAGAATTTGCAAAATAACACGAATGATATTCGTTGTTAGAAAATAAAATTCGTCTGCGGTATAAAGTTAAAAAAATGAACGAAGATGGATATATTAAATGATTTATTCGTTGTTAGTGTTTCTAACCTACGGAATGTCACAAGATTTGAGTAACACTTCATATTGATAGAAGGCATTCAGATGCTTTGGAGTGAATTCTCTATAAAAATCAGCTACATAAATTTAACATGTATAGGTTTAAACAGGCATAAAGCCGTCGGGCCCGTGTCCATGCGACATTGGGCACGTTAAAGATCCCTACCCTCCGTTACAGAAAGGCAGGGGTTCGTCAAAATTTACAGGATAGTGAGGTGAAACTGCCCACTGGCGTCGGTGATTGCCAATAGTCGCGGAAGTAAGCCGACGTTAAAGGAAAAAAAGTTTAAACAGGTCCAATAATATACTTAGGAGATAAAGTAAGTGGCATTATGTGTTACAAAACTTATTAAAATTCGCCACTCTAACGCACTTGCTGTGTCCAGACTTTTTGCTGCGTTCAATCATCTATTTTTAGAAGAGCACTATAAATATATTTGGTTGAGGGGGTAAATAAATAATATTCTCCATTTCTACCAACAAAGTTGTTTATATTTGCAGTTACACTTGTGGAAACACATTAAAATATCGTCGAAATGTCATTAAAAATCTGACACTTGCTGTAATTTGTGATCCTTATTGGGTTTTTCAATAAAGATGATTTTCTAAGCCTGTCTCTTTAGCCCAATTAGATGAGGATCGCAGACTCATGGAGGGTTCCATCTCCGTGGATCTCCAAAAAATATTAGACTGGGGAAGTAGAAATCTTGTACAATTCAACCCCACCAAATCTCGGTCTTGCTTTCTATCTCATAAGAGATACACCAGTCCTAGACCCATCACAATGAACAACCAAGTTATTCAAAGTAATGGATCCTTTTCACTTGTTGGCATTTCTGTGGATCGAAATCTCAATTGGCACCAACATTTCACATCAATTGCAGAAGCGGCTGCTAAGAAATTAGGTTTCCTCTTCCGGGCATGCAAATACTTTTCACCAGCTAATATCTATACCTTATATACTTCACAAATAAGACCAAACCTCGAATACTGCTCCCACATCTGGGGTGCTGCTGCCGCTTCTACACTCGCTATCCTGGACTCCATTCAGAAGAGAGCTATACGTCTCATCGGTGACCCTACCCTCACCCAAAGGCTGCCATCCCTTGCCCACTGACGTGCCGTTGGTGACCTCTCTCGCTCTTTTAGTGAATTTTCTTAAAAAAAATTCACTAATGAGGAGATCTCGACTTTTGAATTTTGAAAAAATTTCTTCAAATGAGCGCTATTTAGGACCCCTGGAACCCAATTCCGAGGTCGGTTTCAGACTTTATATGTTTATATATATATATATATATATATATATATATATATATATATATATATATATATATATATATATATATATTATATATGTTTATATTTTTATGTGTCACACCTATAACTAAAAAAATAATGGACCGATTTTGATAAAATTTGGTGACTACCTTCCTTTCGCGAGTGGCTTGGATAAGTTCGTTATCCAGGAAAATCCGCCGAGGTTTTCCCGGAAAATTTTGTGTTTTTTTTTCGAAAAAAATCGAATTTATATCTCCGGAATTAACAAAGTAAGGGCAACGAAATTTGGTACACGGGTTTATATCGTTATATGTAAGCTACCTACCAAAATTTAGCGCTGTCGGTTAAAGGACAAAAAAGTTACAGGCATTTAAAGAAAAATAAATTTGGGTTTTCCTCAAAACGTCAAAGTCGCGATTTTAAACGTCAAAATTGTTAATATTTAGGCAATCAACCTGAAATTAATATGATCTATGGAAGGAAAATGTCTCAAGAATAATGTTTTACAAAGCCTGAGCTCTTAGTTTCAATCGTCATTGTCCTTCATTTTACTAAAATATTCCCCAAATATTCATTTCAAATAGACCCTTTCTCTTATACTTTAGCAGTAGTGTTAGCTATAGAGTTTATCGTTTAATGGTATATCATTTTGTCGAATTTTCGTAAAAAATCATTAAAGGGCAATATTTCCGTTATTATTCAAGTTACGAAAAAAAGTTGTATACATTAATTGTAGGGTGTCTTGAGCTACACCTTAAAAAATATTTCCACAATTACAGGTGGCCCATAAGTCGTTGGTGATTCAAATTTTCTTTTTTTTAGTGAATTTTTTTAATCGAACACGCCCTATGTTATTGCATTTTTGTATTTTCCATCGAAATATAATACATCTTTGTAAGAAAAGAAATTCGGGACGCAGCAAGTGCGTTATGGTAGCGAATTTTCATTAAATGCTTCAAATTGTGAATCAATTTGCTATTAACCTATAAGGTTGACCAGAAAACCAGTTTTTTCGGGAAAAATTTAAGTTTACTTTCGGAAATTTTTGTACATTTTCAAACAATAAAGTTATTTTGATGAAATATGGTACATTGTTTCTAATATATAAATTATACTGGTAACCAAATTTGGTGCCTGCTTTCTTAAAAAAACATATTTGCTATTAGAAACATTTTAATGAAAATTCACTACCATAACGCACTTGCTGCGTCCAGAGTTTTTATATATATCTGCACGGGCACTGCTCAGAGGAGGTTTCTTCCATAGTTCCTCCACCTGCTGCCCCCAACAGATCTACCAGGGGAACAGAGCGAATGCATCCTTTTACTGTCCAGGTCACCAGACATAGAACATCTTGTTATGTCCGCTCTTTTGTCCCGAGGACTTCCAAGTTGTGGAATTCCTTGCCGGCACATGTTTTTCCTTCTCCCCCGAACCTCCCAACCCTCAAGTCCAGAATTAACAAGTTGCCTCCTTCCTCCTTGTCGACACCCACGGTACGATAGTATTTAGGCTGTAAGCCCTCGTGATGTGTTGTTGAAATAAATAAAAAATAAAAAAAAGGTTTTTTTTAAACTTTAACGTCGGGACTATTTCCGCGACTACGGCCAATCACCGACGCCAGGGAGCAGTTTAACCTCGCTATCTTGAAAATGTTGCCGAACACCTGTCTTTTCTGTAAAGAGGGTAGGGATCTTTAACGTGCCCAACATCGCATGGGCACGGGACCGACGGCTTTACGGCCCCTCCGAACGGCGGAACGTGCAGACATTCAGCTTGCTCAAATAGAATGCCAGAACCTCGCTTGATGTTAATTTATTACAGTTTGTACTGAAAAAGTGAAAGGGAAACCCTGGGAATCGAACCAAGTACCCTTCGGTTCAGAGGCAGACTTCTTACCTCTGAACCACCGAAACTCCCGCTATCAGTTCATTGTATATCTACTTACAAATAAATACTTATGATTTCAAGGAAACAGTTGATAACTTCTCTAATATTAAAATTGCGTAATTTGTTGTAATAGTTTTGCTGGGAGTTACGTAATGAATTTACCATATATAAATCGACATGAAAATCATTGTAGAGTTTGTTTGTTTTGCTGATGTATTAACTGATATTGTTAATCGTATGGTAAAATTGAATTGTGCTACCGAACATATTTGCAACGATGATTTTTCAGTACTTGTGGTTGGAAATGAAGCAGGCACTTAAGATCATTATTTTTTAGTGAATTTTTATTTAAAAAAAAATCACTAACAGAGAGGTATTGATGGTGAGACTTTGCAAAAAAATTTTCAAATGAGCGCGAACTAGGACCCCTAGAACCCATATCCGGGGTCAGTTTCAATTATATATATATATATATATATATATATATATATATATATATATATATATATATATATATATATATATATATATATATATATATATATATATATATATATATATATATATCTATATATATATATATGTATATATATGTGTGTATGTATGTATGTATCCGATAACTCAAAAAATAATTAACCAATTTCGATGAAACTAGGCAAGTGCCTTTCTTTTATTAATGGCTTGGATGAGTTCGTTAGCCAGAAAAATCGGACAGGGTTTTCCGGGTAAATTTTCAGTTTTCTTACGCAAAAAAATTTTTCTCCGAAATTTACAAAGCTGTTTTAATGAAATTCACTAGATATGTTGCCTTGAAAGAGACCTTACTAGGTACCAAAATTCAACTTTCTAAGTTGATAGAAAATTCAGTTATTCAAGTTTAGAATCTTATTTCGAAAAAAAAAATTTCTCCAAAAATTACAAAGTTATTATAATGAACTTTGGTGGATATCTTGCCTTAGGAAAGGCTTTACTACATACCAAAATTAAACTTTCTAAGTTTATAGAAAATTGAGTTATTCGAGTTTGAAGCATTTAATAAAAATTCACTACCATAACGCACCTGCTGCGTCCCGAACTTTTGTATTATTTTTTATTGCAGCGTGTACCAAAAGTAACGTAACCTCTTAATATTTATCTTCCTGGCGAGTTAAAACAAAGGCAAGTCTGGACGCAGCAAGTGTGTCATGGTTGTGAATTTTCATAAAAATGTTTTTAACAACTACATAATATGTCATTTTTTCAATGCAATCAGGCGTCAAATTTGGTTATCAATATAACCTATACAGTAGAAACAATCTGGGTCTTATTACCGCCTGCGTATCCGTCTACGATGAGAGCGCTGCCAGAATCGCTAACCTGAGAAATGGTTACCGGTCTTAGCTTCACTTTCTCCCTTCCGCGTGATCTTAGAGCCCAACATTCGCCCCTTATATGTCCCACCTTGCCGTAGTTCCAGCAGTGCAAGGGATTTGCACGGTGAGCTCTCGGCCTTATTTGTTCTGCTATTTTCTCCAGTAGCTGCATGATCTTGGATGGATCTGTTTTGTTTTCTTCTTGGACTTGGAGACTGCGAACTTTCACATGACTTTCTGACGCTTGCTTTACCGCTTCAAATTCCAAGGAATGTGCCAAAGCATCGTTCAAGTTTTTGTGTCTCGCCATCCTCAGCGCCTGTTGCGTGTCGGTATCTCTGATGCCGTCAATGAAGGTTTGCAGCGACAGCTGGTTTAAAAACTCTATCGTAGCTATGGGATAGGCTAATCGTGTCAGTCTGATAACGTCGGTGTGGAGATGTTGAAGACTTTCGCCCGATTTCTGACAACGATTTTTCAACTGCAATCGATACAGCTGCTGTAAATGCTGGTCGCCAAACCTCATCTCTAATTGATGTTTAATGCTGTCAAAACTCAACGGTTCTTCCCTAGGAATACCTTTGAGCACATCTAGGGCATCTCTTCTGAGAGCTACTATTAACGAGGTCGCTTTCTCTCTCTCGCCCCAACCATTTGCTGTAGCAGCGGCTTCGAACTGGCGTAGATAAATACCCCATGGGACTGAGCCATCAAATGTGGGGATCTTAATTCTTACGACCGGGCTATCTTCGAGTCTGATGTTTCCCTTGGCTAGGGTATCACATCTCTTTTCTAGTGTTTGCGTTTTATGCTGAACTTCTTTTTGTATACTCGTCAGCTTGTCATGTACATCGTCGCTGATACTCCTTACTCGACATTCTACTTGTTGGAAGATGTCGTCTTTTACCTGCTTCATACGAAGTATTCTCAATTCTGCTGGCTTGTTCTTGCAGAATTTTCTTTGTTTCGTCATCTCTTCCTCTGGCTTCTTCAACTATTTTTCTCATTTCTTCTTTGGATTTGTAGCCTCTTTTTCTGACCTCTTCATCTCTTTTTCTCTTTGACTTCTTCGTCTCTTTTTCTCATTTCTTCTTTAGCTTCTCGTCTCCTTTTCTCAGCTCTTCTTTGTGTCTTTTTTTAGCTTCCTCATCTCTCTTTCTGGCTTCTTCATTAGCTTCTTCGTCTCTTTTTCTCATTACCTCTCTTGTCCCTTCGTCCCTTTTCCTCATTTTTTCTTTGGCTTCTTCGTCTCTTTTTCTGGCCTCTTCATCTCTTTTTCTTATTTCTTCTTTGACTTCTTCATCTCTTTTTCTGGCCTCTTCTTTCATTTGTTTAATCATTTCCAATAGCTGGGCGTCCATTTTGGCTGTTACGCTACGTGTCTTAGGCATAGATGTACTTAAAGCTGGTAAACAGTTTATTCTGTTTAAAGGACACATCCAGTTATGACTTACCGCTGATGTTGATCTTCCAGAGATTCTAGAAATTTTCACGTTGTTGAACGAATATTCTGGACAAAATTTCTGCTAGCAGCTTGAAAATCCCACTTCTGACACCAGTTGTTACGTTCTACGGGGTTCTGGATTTGTTGATTAACAAAACACAGCTTTCCAAACTACTAATTTATTATTACAAACTATTTTCCCACACTAGTGTCAACTAAACTATTTCTCTTCTCTATTATTAAATGTTCATAGAACTATATTCCACTATCGCCTTCTATGATCGCTCCTTATACACCAACACTCACTGTTGACTCGCTTAATACTCTGTGATCACTTCTTTTACACCACACTACTCAATACTGAACTAACTTACTCTGCGCACCGATCGTCTATTTATACTGTCTATAGAGATTCTAGACGTTCTACACTATTCTACACCTGTCACTTTTGGTCTATTCTAGAAACGTCATTCCAGAGTGTTCACTGTGACAATATATATATATATATATATATATATATATATATATATATATATATATATATATATATATATATATATATATATATATATATATATATATATATATATATATATATATATATATATATACATGCATACTTATTTTCCAAAGCTTTTAGCTGTGCTGGTTGTCTACCGTTTTCTTATTAATTTTAAAGTTTCCTTATCTACGTGGTGATTATTATCCCAAATATGCCGGGCAACGGAAGATCTATATAGTGTCGTATCTTCGTTGTGCTAAATGTTCTTTAAATCTAATTACAATAGATCTTTTTGTTTGTCCGACGTATTTAAGATTACAATATTTACAACATTTCATAAATTCCCGACATTTTAGCGGTAGTATTCTTGTCTTTTGGGTTACCTAGCATGTTATTTTAAGTTTTTTTTGGTCGAAAATATTAGTTGCAAATTGACTTTAAAAAAAATGCTATCTAGACCCCTCGTGATCCGTCGTTCAAATGGTAAGCAAATAACGTTTTTTTCGGCTTTCTCTCTTCTAAAAGTCGTTGCGTCCGCTAACATTTTCTTTGTTTTCTGTTTGTTAACTAAATTCTCCACAAGGCATGCAGTGTATCTGTTTTATTAGGCCACGTTCTTAATATATCCCAATTCATTGGTATATCCATTTTTACTTGAAGGAAAATTAATTAACCTGTTTGCTAAAAAATTCAGACTGGCCATTTTTTTGTGCGTACGTATGATGTGAGTCGTTGGGAATGTTACTTAGAGTGGTGGTTTCCTTCCTATAGACATCAAATTCTAAACTGTCTTAATTTTTGATAACTAGTACACCTAGAAAGGGTAATTTATTAGTAGTTTCTAATTCGCGGTCCAATTGCATAGAAGAAAACTTATTGTTCAATTTGGCAATAAAATCATATATTTTGCAAATGTTTGTGTTAAACACTGTGAAAATATCATCCACATAACGAAACATACTGTAGGAAACTACTCACTTTCACTTTCACGATCTGTTTCAAATCTACTCATGAAAATGTCTGCAATAAATGGGGATAGAGGTTTGCCCATTGCCGTGCCTTGGGTTGGTTCAAAAAACTCATTATTCAATTGTATAAACATTTATCTGATTGGGCGGAAATTTAATACCCCTGTATAAGTCACGTGAGAATGCAACATAGACCATCTGTCATTATCATAAATTCAATATGGCGGACGCTTCAAGATGGCTAATCTTTTTGTTCCTTACAATTCTCCTGAATTTGGTAGCAAATTGATGCGCTTTATGAGTAAAATACAGTGGGCTAGGTAACCCTTTTATGAATTCCAAATGGCGACCGACGCAAGATGGCGGAATATTTTGTTCTCAACAAATCCATCGATATGGGTATCAAATGAAAATGCTTCACGAGTAAAATACAGAGGGCTAAGTAAGGTAATATTGTTTCTCAACAACCCCCTTGATATGGGTATTAAATAAAAGGAAATCACCAGTGAAATATATTAGACTAGGTGACGCTTTCATAATTTCAATATGGTGGCCTACGCAAGGTGGCGGGATCTATTTTTCTTTACACACCCCTTGACATGGGTATCCAAAGAAACGACTGCACGACAGTGGGCTAGGCGGAGCTTTCATAATTTAAAAATGGCTGCCAATGAAAGATCACGGAATATTTCTTTTTCAACAACCTCCTTGATATGGACATCAAATGAAAGGTCTTCACTAGTCAAATACGGCAAGCTAGGCGGCGTTTTCATAAAATCGATA
The DNA here is from genome assembly GCA_964006375.1 of Tillus elongatus. Taxonomy (NCBI): domain Eukaryota; kingdom Metazoa; phylum Arthropoda; class Insecta; order Coleoptera; family Cleridae; genus Tillus; species Tillus elongatus. The sequence continues at coordinate 117,373,908 of OZ023268.1, read as the reverse complement.
TGGCTATTTTTTTATTTTTTTAAATTTCAACAACACACCACGAGTGCTTACAGCCTAAATACTATCGTACCCGTGGGTGTTGACAAGGAGGAAAGAGGCAACTTGTTAATTCTGGACTTGAAGGTTCGGAGGAGAAGGAAAAACATGTGCCGGAAAGGAATTCCACAACTTGGAAATCCTCGGGACAAAAGAGCGGGCATAACAAGATGTTCTATGTCTGGTGACCTGGACAGTAAAAGGGTGCTTTCGCTCTGTTCCCCTGGTAGATCTGTTGGGGGCAGCAGGTGGGGGAACTATGGAGGAACGCTCGTCTGAGCAGTGCCCGTGCAGATATCTATAAAAGAGAGAGATGTCACCAATGGCACGTCGGTGGGCAAGGGATGGCAGCCTTTGGGTGAGTGTAGGGTTACCGATGAGACGTATAGCTCTCTTTTGAATGGAGTCCAGGATAGCGAGCGTAGAAGCGGCAGCTGCACCCCAGATGTGGGAGCAGTATTATTTGTGAAGTATTTAAGGTATAGAGATTAGCTGGTGAAAAGTATTTGCGAGCCCGGAAGGGGAAACCTAATTTCTTAGCAGCCGCTTCTGCAATTGATGTGACATGTTGGTGCCAATTGAGATTTCGATCCACAGAAATACCAACAAGTGAAAATGACTCATTACTTTGAATAACTTGGTTGTTCATTGTGATGGGTCAAGGGCTGGTGTATCTCTAATGACAAAGAAAGCAAGACTGAGATTTGGTGGGGTTGAATTGTACAAGATTTCTACTTCCCCAGTCTAATAATCATCACAGTCTAAGGCGATCTCGCGTTGTCACAACAGGGACTTTTTGTCTTCAGTAGTTTTCATTTCATTGTAGCTTCAATACTCCATCAACTGGGCCAGGTATCTCAGAAGTTTTCCTCCTGGTCCACCTCTTACCGCTGTCTTTGATATTTGATGTAATGAATTGATCTTAAATAACGATCATAATCGTTTTATTTTACGTTTTATAGATTATAATGAAAAATAAAACTATTATTGTCGTTATTTAAGATCAATTCATTACATCAAAGACAGAGGTAAGAGGTGGACCAGGAGGAAAACTTCTGAGATACCTGGCCCAGTTGGAGACAAAAAGTCCCTGTTGTGAGAACGCGAGATCGCCTTAGACTGTGATGATTATTATATTGTATTTATTCCTATATTGTGCCGTTTGTTATTAAGTTTACAAACGGACGGTCAATCTTATCACCCAGAACTTCACAATTCCACATCCAACCACAAAGTTGCATTATGTCATTCTGTAAAGGTTATGGTTTGATATTTTGATATTTACTTCTCTGGGATTTGCATGACATTTCGCGTTGTATGGAATCCATAAATGACACCAGCACCAACACCATCGCAGCTTTTAATATCGATGTCTCTATTGCGTGATGTTCTTGATTCACGGTCTATTATTGTGTATACGTATTACTTCACGGGTGACGATGACCACCCACTCATTTTCTACGAGGGTTAATTAAATTACTTCTTGTAACAAAGGTTTAAGAATGTTTGCTCTGTCCTGGTGGCCTCATCATTGTTTGCGCGGTCGAGACACGCGTAGGCGCGTAGGGGCTGTTTGTTTATATGTTGCTGGGGCTAAGGTCACGACCATCGGGTGTTGCCGGATTGGAAGTATGTCTTCAGTTTTAAAGCTTTTAGTTATTATATTTAGATATGGGCATAATCGAAAAATCCTTTCTCAATTAGATGGTCATTCTAATAATAATGAGCACTAACATCTGGACATTTTCTCAAACGATATTATTTATAAGTAGTGCAAGAGGGATTCAAAAATTTAAATTTTTATATTACTGTTATAAAGAAAATGCCAATTGTAATTGTCTATCCTTCCGTTGTTCATACTTGAATTTTAAAGCTTTTAGTTCTTGTGAGTAGAGATGGGCATAATTGGACTTTTCAATAATCGGAACGTCCTCTTACTCCCACATCGTCAATACGTGTGGAAGTATGGCGTCGGCGACGGACATTTCAAAAAATAATTACCTCTTAAACGTTGCAAGAAATGTCAAAACATATTATAGAAAACATGATTTGGGAACGAATTTTTTTTTGTCTGTATGTGTGTCTGTAGCCACGATAACTTTAGAACGAATTAAGTACAATCTTTATTTGCAATAAGAAAAAACATTACAAATAGTGTCAGCAGGTATGTGCCTGTATAAAACAACAAATAAACCATATGCAAAAGAAGGACAACAGTGATTATGAACAAGCATATATAAAAAACACAAACATAAAATTACAATCAGGTATGTATAAAAAGTTAAATATAAATATAAAACGAATTATAAACTAAAGATACCGTCTTCAAATGTGGTATACAGTTAGCACCCAACAAACGAACGGTTCTGATTATTTTTGGGTAAAATCGCTCCAGGCGGTAGGGGTCTAATGGGGGGTGATTTGGTGAAAATTCACTTTTTTTTTGTTAAAGCTCGAGTAATATAACGTTTTATTGTTTATTAGAAAACTTTCAATTTCATCAAACATTTGGTATTCTGAGCTGATATTAAATTAGGGGTTGAATGTGTGGGGGTGGAATATCAGTGACATAAATTTCGATATTTTTTTGCTAAAGCGGCGCCAAAAGTCTCAAAACATAGAGAACTTGATTCTGGAACGAACATTTTATTGTCTGTCGGCCTGTACGTCTATTAGTAGACGCAATAACTTTCGAACGAATCGAGATATCATCTTCAAATTTGGTACACAGTTAGCACCCGACAAAGGAACGCTTCGAATTGTTTTTGGGTAAGATCGCTTCAGGGGGTAGGGGGTAAATGAGGGGTAATTTGGTGAAAATTGACATTTTATCGTTAAAACTCGAGTTTATGGGTACAGGAAAGCAAATGTTTCCTTTGTAGTCAAGTCATGGACCCTAAATTCATTTCATGAGAATGCCTGTCTGAGGAGAGTAGAATTATCACAGCTATGTGGAAGTTATAATTAAATTTGCAGCATTATTTAAATCAGATGATCATTTGAATTTCGAATAATAATGGGCATTTAAATCTGGACATTTTCCCAAGCGATATTATTCATAAGTAGTGCATGAGAGATTCGAAAATTTGGATTTGTTTATTACTTATATAAAGAAAATAGTTTATATATATATATATATATATATATATATATATATATATATATATATATATATATATATATTACGGTATCAATAAATATAGTGTTTTTATAATTTATTATGATACTTTTGTTTCTCAAAGGGGGTTCTGGCACTATGAAAACTTGTCAATGAAGTTGACAAAAATTTCAATCAAATAATTTATTTAAAAAAAAGGACTGGTTAACTTATCAAAAACTGGACCAATGAAACGAAACCAAAATTTTCAAAATACTGAGTATTATAAAGGATTAAATGAGCTATGAATACAATAATAAAAATGAAAATGATAACACCTTAAACAATCAAACAATAAAACTAACTATAAATGGTTCACTATTATTCTAACTATAAATACCTTACTTGTCTCTCTAACTTAACAATAGCACTTAAGAATTTCTCTTTGATTTTAAAGTGGTGCCTTGTTTTGCTACTCTTCCTGTGTTATGTCAAACCACCCATTCTCTTCCGGGCTCGCAAACACTTTTCACTAGCTAATCTCTATACCTTATATATTCACAAATAAGGCCAAACCTCGAATACTGCTCCCACATCTTGGGTGCCGCTGCCGCTTCTACACTCGCTATCCTGGACTCCATTCAGAAGAGAGCTATTTTTTTTTGTTCCCCCAGGGCTAGTCCGCGGCCTTGCCGCCCCGATAGCACCGCAACCCTTGGTTGATTGTGCATACCCTTAGTCTTACTCCACCCATTCCAAGATCACTGTGCCTTGAACTAGTCTGCACAGCGATTGGTAGGGTGAAGTTTTATATTGCTCTGTCTCCGGTCTAGAGTGACCGTAGATCAGTTGTCTTTTCCGGTCCAGAGCTTTACACTCACACAAGATGTGCTGTGCTGATTCCTCCCCCTCGCCGCAGAGTCTGCATGCGAGGTCCCCTTCGAACCGCCCCATTTTATGCAGGTGTTTCTTGACGGCCATGTGTCCCGTCAAGAGACCTGTTGTGTTTCTGAGCTGTCCTCTGCTAAGGTTTAGCAGCTCCACAGCTCTCTTTGAACTGGGTCCGTCAATTATTGACTTCCCATGTCTGAGCCCTGGACAGTCCGCCCAGTACACCTTGTGTTGGTTTCTGACCCAGGACTTAATGGCTCCCCTGGCAGTGCTCTTTGACACGCCCAGAGCCGGTTCTGGTCCCATAAATGGTTCTGCTGACCCTCTCTTCGCGAGACTGTCAGCTTCTTCATTGCCTTTAACCCCCGAGTGACCCGGCACCCAGATGAGGGTCACCTCATTCTGCCCAGCCAGGTCGCTCGTCTCGTCTCGGCACTCACTCACCAGCCAGGAATTTACCCGTGGGCTACTTAGTGCCTTAAGGGCTGCCTGGCTGTCTGTGGCTATGAGGATCCGCTTGTTGGTGTAGCCCCTCCTCTTGTTCTCCCGCACACAGTGCAGGATGGCGTACATCTCGGCCTGAAACACCGTTGCATGGGCTCCGAGGGAAATACTATGACTTACCCTCGGTCCTTCCGAGTAAACACCTGCCCCCGTCCCGTGGCATGCCCGGCGTCTCCTCCCGCCATGCCTCGCGATCAGGGATTTCCAGAAGAGAGCTATACGTCTCATCGGTGCCCTCACCCAAAGGCTGCCATCCCTTGCCCACCGACGTGCCATTGGTGACCTCTCTCTTATTGATATCTGCACGGGCACTGCTTAGAGGAACTTTCTTCCATAGCTCTTCCACCTGCTGCCCCCAGCAGATCTACCAGGGGAACAGAGCGAATGCACCCTTTTACTGTCCAGGTCACCAGACATAGAACATCCTGTTATGCCGGCTCTTTTGTCCCGAGGACTTCCAAGTTGTGGAATTCCTTGCCGGTACATGTTTTTCCTTCTCCTCAGAACCTCCAAACCTTCAAGTCCAGAATTAACAAGTTGCCCCTTTCCTCCTTGTCGACACCCAGGGTAGGATAGTATGTAGGCTGTAAGCCCTCGTGGTGTGTTGTTGAAATAAATAAAAATAAAAGCTGCAAATTTAATGTGCTAAGATTCGGTGTAGTTGAATAATTCTATTCCAAATTTTTCCGGAATTAAGTTTAACATAGTTTTGAAACGGCCGCGTAATATAATTTCTGTTGTTAGAAAAGGAAGTTAGAAAGATAAATAGAATAAACAAAGATGGATACATTACATTTCATTCGAGCTTCTAATAAACAGACGGTCACAATTTGATGGACATATTAAATTGATAGAAAAACTTCAGTTGCTTTTAAGAGTGTATTTAGAAAGGTTATCCATCATTCACAGGCTAAATTTAACACAAATGAGTTTAAAGAGTCTAATGATATGCGTAGCATTAGGTAAGTTACGTTATTTATTGTAAAACTTATGAAAATTCGCTACCATTACGCATTTGCTGCGTCCAGACTGTTTACTAGTGCCCAGGATTTCGTATTTCGCACAACTCCGCTATTTTCATAATTATTTTAAAGACAATCATTGTCATTAAAATCTTAGTAAGGTAAAAATTTATCAAGGAAACAATCCCGTTATTGTGAATCAATATTATTTGTGGAACGTTTATAAGTATGAAAAAAAAACGATGAATTGCATGATTTTATAGCTGTAAAAAAGTAAAATGACGTGTTAGTAATAACTGCATATTGAATTTTCTCACCTGGCAACACTGTATACACCCCACCGCCGTCGCTGTCAACCTCTACGCCGGGGGCGGCGGTGGTGTGCCCTTGCACCGAATAAGCCACCCGGGATCCGACCTGGCCTGTAAGTGTGTCTATTCCAGCGTTGCCGATATTGTCGAAAATCGTTTCTCTGGTTCATTCAGTCATTAGGTAAATAAAATGAATGGTATTGATTTTCACTGTTTAGTGTTTGACAACGTATGACAATGGAACACATGCGAAGTGAATTAACATTTCAAAATTATGACATAATAATACAGGTGGGTCATAAGTACAAATACTGTATTGTGCAAATCAAGGTGAACATAGGCGGATTTACGTTAAATATCGTTTACCGAAAGAGTGCTGTAAATTGAATTATAACTTCCACATACTTGTGATAATCTACTATCCTCAGAAATACATTTTCATGCAATGAATTTAGGGTCCATGACTTGACTACAAAGAAAATATTCGTAATTTTTTATTTTTTTATTTCAACAATACACCACGAGGGCTTACAGCCTAAATACTATCGTACCGTGGGTGTCGACAAGGAGGAAAGAGGCAACTTGTTAATTCTGGACTTGGAGGTTCGGAGGAGAAGGAAAAACATGCGCCGGCAAGGAATTCCACAATTTGGAAGTACCCGGGACAAAAAAGCGGGCATAACAAGATGTTCTATGTCTGGTAACCTGGACAGTAAAAGGGTTCATTCGCTCTGTTCCCCTGGTAAATCTGTTGGGGGCAGCAGGTGGAGGAACTATGGAAGAAAGCTCCTCTGAGCAGTGTCCGTGCAGATATCTCTAAAAGAGAGAGAGGTCACCAACGGCACGTCGGTGGGCAAGGAATGGCAGCCTTTGGGTGAGGGTAGGGTCACCAATGAGACGTATAGCTCTCTTCTGAATGGAGTCCAGGATAGCGAGTATAGAAGCGGCAGCAGCACCCCAGATGTGGGAGCAGTATTCGAGGTTTGGCCTTATTTGCGAAGTATATAAGGTATAGAGATTAGCTGGTGAAAAGTATTTGCGAGCCCGGAATAGGAAAACTAATTTCTTAGCAACCGCTTCTGCAATTGATGTGACGTGTTGGTGCCAATTAAGATTTCGATCCACAGAAATGCCAACAAGTGAAAAGGACCCATTACTTTGAATAAGTTGGTTGTTCATTGTGATGGGTCTAGGGCTGGTGTATCTTTTATGAGAAAGAAAGCAATACTGAGATTTGGTGGGGTTGAATTGTACAAGATTTCTACCTCCCCAGTCTAATATTTTTTGGAGATCCACGGAGACAGAACCCTCCATGAGTCTGCGATCATCATCTAATTGGGCCAAAGAGACAGGCTTAGAATATTGTATGTTTGAGTGAAGGGTGCTGTCATCCGCGTAACTGTGAACTGGGTTGGATGTGCTAGAGAGGAGGTCATTGATGTGGAGAAGAAATAAAGTAGGGGCTAAAGCTGAACCTTGAGGAACTCCTGCATTAATTGGATATAGTTTAGAGGAATGGGCATCCACGACAACAGAAATGCTCCGGTTGGAGAGGAAGTTTGCTGTCCAGGTACAGAGTTTTGGTGGTAGGCCATAGACGGCAGTCTATTAAGCAGTGCTGCGTGCCAGACCTAGTCGAATGCTTTGGATATGTCTAGAGCGACAATCTGGGATTCACCGTGTAGTTCCATAGACTTGTTCTTGTAATTATGTACCCATAAACTTGTGAAACGTTATATCACTCGAGTTTTAACGAAAAATGTCATGTTCACCAGATCACTTCATTTACCTTGTACCTTCTAAAGCGATCTTACCCAAAAATATTTCGAAGCGTTCCTTTGTCAGGCGCTAATTGGATACCAAATTTTAAGATGATACCTCAGTTAGTTGGTAAGTTATTGCGCCTACTAACAGACAGACGTACAGACCGACCGACCGACAGAAAAAAAGTTTTCTATGCGTTTTGACACTTTTACGCCGTTTTAGCAAAAGAAAATCGAAATTTCTGTCAACAATATTCCACCCATACACATTTAATTTAATTTCAGCACATAATACAAGATGTTTGATGAAATTAAAACTTTTTTAATAAACAAACCCTAAAATGTTATATTACTAGAGTTTTAACGACAAAATGTCAATTTTCACCAAATAATCCCCCATTCATCCCCTACCCGCTGGAGCGATTTTACCCAAAAACAATCCGAACCGTTAGTTTACATTCGGCAGCCGGCGTTCGAGGTGAACGGTAGTTAAGCGAATACGTAGTGAAAATCGTGTTAAAATACGAAGTGTTTTGGTGTTTTTAAGTGAAAATGTATACAAATAAAACAGGCGAACCGCCTGATCGCGGAAGATTAGAATCTAATCCTGCAAAAACAGATTGGTATGAAAAAACACAAGAAATGTCCCAGGATATAGAGATGAATTACGAAACTAATAAGGTAGGAACAGAAAATCAAAATAAAGCCATAGGCGAAAAAAAAGTTTCAAATAATATCAATAAGGATTTGGTAAGTGAAGTTTTTAATTCATTAGTAGAAACTTCAAATAAAAATGTAAATGAAAATATATGTAAAAATCCAATAAGCGATAAGCCGACTACAGTGGTCGATAAACAGTATAAAGTTGTGGATAATTTTTATGATAACAAGCATAGCGGTCCGTACATTGTATATATTCAAAATAACAATGGAAATATAGGTAAAAGTCATATCATAACGACTTCGAGAATTATACGTAATTCAGTACCTGAAATAGATCAAGACATTAAATCGATAGTTAGTGTAGGCCTGAACAAAATAAGATTAGAACTTAATAACGGAAAAAGTGCAAATAACCTAGTAAATTCAGAAATTCTTAAAAATAAAAATTATTACGCTTACATACCTCAGTATTTAACAAAAAGGCAGGGGGTAATTAAAAAAGTAGATTTAGATATCCAAGAAAGCGAATTATGCAACATAATAAAACCGCGCATAGGCGAAAATTTTCAGGTTTCTAGTGTTAGAAGAATGAACAGGCGTGTTCAAAATGGTGATCAGATTTTATACGTTCCAACACAGTCAATTCTAGTTACTTTTCAAGGTCAATATTTGCCAAAAAAAGTGTCGATAGAAAAAATCATTTTCGAGGTAGAACCTTACATTAGACGGGTCATACAATGCATGAAATGCTTACGCTATAACCACGTTAGCACACAATGTAGAGGAAAAGAAAGGTGCGGAAACTGTGGAGAAGAACATAGTAATAATCAGTGCACACATACAGGGACACCGGTATGTGTTATATGTCGGGGACCACATAAGGCCACTGACAGAAATAGTTGCCCAGAATTTCAAAAACAAAAATCCATCAAAAATATAATGAGCACGGAAAATAAATCGTATAAAGAAGCATCAACACAATACTCACAAAGTTACGCAAAAGTAACAAAATCACATGTAACTAACGTAGATAATTTTTCAGTCAACGGTGATGCCAAACTTCCCGCAACAAATTATACTTTTCCAAATTCTTTTACGCATTCACAAGCAAACTCTCAGTTTTATCCACAACCTGTAGTAAAACGCAAACGTACAGATATACTGCACGAAAATAAAATGGAAAACATACGACAACAACATCAAGAAATTGTGGCGCCAACAACATTCAGAACAACACCAATCATAAATCCCATACCCCCTAGATATAATCTACCAAAAGACGAAGATAAAACTGAAAAACTGGTATCTTTTTTTATAGAAACACTAAAAAACATTGGCACAGGTAACCCATTAGACAAAGAGCTGTTAGATAAACTTAGACTAGATATATCACGTATCGTACAAACCCAAAATACATATTCGCGCTGAAAATAATGCAATGGAATTGTAGGTCTTTAATGTCAAACAAGGGCAGCTTTGAAAGATATCTATTTGATAACTGTATTGATATTTCACTGCTTAGTGAAACATGGTTAAAATCTACATTCAATATTAAATTGTCAGGATATAGTATACTTAGAAAAGATAGGGCAGATGGATATGGTGGCGTAGCGCTACTAATATCAAATAAATTTGCCTTTACTCAAATTAACCAGTTTTATTTTGTGGATAACATAATGTGCGTAGGTGCAAAAATTAAACTACATCGTAACAAGATCGTTAATTTTTATTCAATATATATTAAACCTGGAAATAGAATTTCAGTTACTCAATGGGATACCTTTTTTAGAAGCTTAGAAAAACCATTTATTCTAGGGGGCGACTTCAATATCCACCATACAGCGTTGGGAAGTACCAGTACAGACTTAAATGGCCAAAACTTAATTTCAGCCATTGATGATAATCAACTTACTTATCTTAATACAGGTGCAGAAACGCGTATGACTAAGCCAAATAGTATTTCCAGGTCTGCAGTTGATATAACAATAACTTCAAACGCTTTAGCTCAAAATATTGAATGGAGTGTAAAAAATGAAACATTAGGGTCGGATCATTTTGTTATTGAGTATAAGTTTTTTATAGATAATACAAATAGTAGCGTAGATTCCTCGGAAAACAAAATAACAAACAAAAAATGGAATGTTAAAAAAGCTAATTGGGAACAATACAAACAAAAAACAGAGCAATTTGCAAAAAATGCCTTAGAAATAAATACAAACATAGGCTATGAAGAGTTTCTTCAAAATCTAAATCTAATAATTTCTGAAACTATTCCAGTGAATAAAGCTAAAAAAACAAAATTTAATAAAGCATGGTGGAACGAAAATTGTAAAATAGCAATTGATAAACGCAAAGTAGCATTACAATCGTATAAATTTAACCCTACAATGCAAAATTTTATAGAATATAAGAAATGTGCGGCAATAGCAAAACGAGTAATTTTAGATAATAAAAGAAAAACTTGGCAAAACTTTTGTAGTACACTTAATAGAAACACTAGAATAAAGGAAATCTGGAAAACAATAAAATGTATAAATGGCGTGCAAACAGACAACATACCCCGAAGTTTGAACAACGATTGGATGATAGAGTTTATGCAGCTACAAGCACCGGCTTGGGTGGAAGAAAACTCATTTGGAGGCGGTCCAATATCCAATATTAACATCGAAATATTCACCATACAAGAACTAAACCTTAGTCTTAAGAATAACAACAACACAGCTGCAGGGGCAGATAACATACATTACTCTATGTTGTACCAACTACCCCAAATAGCTAAGGATTTATTACTAAACGTAATAAATAAAATATGGCTATCAGAAGAATATCCAGAAAGCTGGAAAACATATCTGGTTATGGCATTTTTGAAACCATTTAGAGATCCCAACTTAGCCAAGTCATATAGGGGAATATCGTTAGCGTCCTGTGTACTAAAAACGTTGGAGAGAATGATCAAACGACGACTAGAGACTTGGCTGGAAAAAAACCATAAATTATCTCCAAATCAGTTTGGCTTTAGAAAGGGATATTCCACTGCAGAAAGTCTAACAAAGTTTACCACAGATATCAACATTTCATTCACCAACACAAAATCAACAGTGGCAGGATTTATCGACATAGAAAACGCTTATGATAATATAAACTTAAGCCTATTGTATGATAAGATGATATACTTGGGAATAGAACCAAACTTTGCCCGTAAAATTATAAAATTATATTTAAACAGAAAAATACATCTTCTAACAGCAAATGAAAATATCACTCCCAGAAGCACGTCAAGAGGAGTACCACAGGGCAGTATAATCAGTCCTCTCTTATATTTGATCTATACACATGACATAAGCAACAATATCAACATACAAGTATTACAATTTGCCGACGATATATGCATTTATGACACCAACTGCGAAATAGATAGGGGAATCCAAGAAGTTACAAAAGCTATAGAGCAACTACAACAATGGACGAACAACAACAACATGAACATATCAACCAAAAAAACTCAGCTATGTATATTTACGCGCAAGAGACAGCCACTGCCCACTACGGTCACTGTTAACAACACTGATTACCCCATTAAGGATAAGGTGTGCTTTTTAGGGGTGTTTTTGGATAAAAAACTGCTCTGGAGGGATCATCTTCAACATCTAACGACAAAAACTGAGAAAGCAATAAATATACTTCGTATGGTGTGTCACACAAGATGGGGCGCTGACACAAATGTAGCCTTAATGATATACAGATCATTTGTTAGAGCCATGTTAGATTACAGCTCATTCCTCTATGACCAAGCGGCGAAAACCCACCTCAATAAAATCAGTACCATCCAAAATAAATGCTTAAGGTTGGCATTAGGTGCACTAAAAAGCACTCCAGTTAATAATTTGCTAGCCGAATGTGGTGAGATGCCTCTTCAATTCAGAAGAAAAATGATAGCAATAAGATTTATATTAAAGTTACAAGCAAAAAACAGCCCAATCCTACTCAAATTGGACCAATTACACAAGCTCACAGCAAGACATCGTTATTGGAGTCAAAAAGCAATCCCACTTACAGTAGAAGCATATTTGTCTGCACTCAAAGTAAAGCCCGATATGTACACCTACGATACGCAGCCGTTTTACAATATAAAATATGAAGTATTGCAAAATGTACAAATTGACTACCTGCCAGATTACTCATACATAGCCCAGCCGTTAAGAAACAACATCTTCCAGGAAGACATTAGTAAATTAGTACCACCAAATAGCTGTCTGATATACACAGATGGATCAAAAACTGACGAAAAAACAGCATGTGCCTATTTTGCAGTCCAAGACGAAAATTCAAAAATTTTTAAATTGAACAAAAATATGTCTAACTACACAGCAGAATTGATAGCTATCATAGAAGCCCTGAAGTATGCCACCGACAGCAACGACAATTATATAGTAATAATTACAGACTGCAAAAGTGTACTACAAAAAATAGAAAACTTCAATAGTCATATTTGTAACAACTATTTATTTGGTGAACTTGCCAAGTGGTTACATATTCTAATGCTTAACAACAAAGTGGTGAGATTTATGTGGATTAAGGGCCACTGTGGCATTGTACCCAATGAAATTGTAGACAGGTTAGCAAAAAAAGCTTTGGAAGAGGGTCAGTCGACTGAGTATCTCTGTCCACTTGAAGATTTTTTGTCGAAAGGTCTCAAATATAGTAATAGATTATGGGCGGAGCAATACAGCAGAGAGACAAAAGGAAAGTTTTACAGAGATATTCAGCCCACGATACCTAGGGTATCATGGTTTAGAAATTGCTATTACGAAAAAAATTTTGTAACGATAATATGTAGGTTAAGGTTCAACCATGCTTTATTCCCAAGCCATAAATATAAAATAGGCCTTTCAGATGAGCCAACCTGTGCATGTGGGGAAGTAGGAAACGCGCAGCATGTTTTGTTGGAATGTACCAATAAATATAACATTATTGAAATTTTTATAGAATATATTAACAACTTAAATATAGTACAAAAACCATTTTGCATAACACAAATACTAGAGATGAAAAATATAGCATTATATAAAGTATTAATAGACCACGTGCACAGGTTGGCTTTAAAATTATGATAAATATATTTAGACGTAGGATAGAATTAAGGTAGTTTAGGTAGATATTCCCAGTGTTCAATCCCTTTATGTTCTCCTATTCTTATAGAGGTCTTCCTGTTTGTCTATAAAGTTGCCATGATAGACCCCTTGGCACGAAGACATGTGTCCCCTGTGCAATCCTGAATAAAAAAAAAAAAAAAAAAAAAAAAAAAAAAAAAAAAAAAAAAAAAAAAAAAAAAAAAAAAAAAAAAAAATGTGTGTATATATTTGTGTGTACATATGTCATATGTGTGTATGATTGTGTCTATATATGTGTATATATTATATATCAAACATTTATTGAGAAGTATGTTGTATGATAGGGTGTATGGATGGGAAAGATAAAAATGTATATATCATTACATAGAGTGATCCGACACTATTGTTTATTATCAATCGGTATCAGTTATCGGCTGGTCTGGAAATATTTGACTATACCTCCTAAACTGGAAAAATGAGCTAATGGCAAAAAGCCACAGCCATAATTCGAACAACAACAACAACAACAACAACCGTTAGTTTACGGGTACTAACTATATACCAAATTTGAAGACGATATCTCAATTTGTTATAAAGTTATCGTGACTGCAAAGTGACATACAGACTAACAAAAAAAAATTTTTTGAAATTTTTGTCGCCGATGCCATAGTTCCACACGTATTGACGATGTGAAAGTAAAAAATACAACCAGTACTAGTTTATAAATATTTTAGTATTATTCAATAGGGTATATGTCCCCCCTTCGGCTATTGTTAAAGGTGCAACTCCTTTTGGCATATTTTTTCTCCTTGATTTTGTCATCCCCAAATCACACATGAATGACATCCTCAATCATCTTACTTTTTGTTGTATAATCCATTTTTAGCAGTCTGGCCTTTCATATAGACCACGAGTTCTCGATAGGATTAATATCCGGTGAGTTTCCAGGCCAGTTTAGAACTGGTTTGCTGGAAGATTGGTTCGCCAATTGCTTGAAGTTTTTCCCGTTCTCTGGACAAGCACGTTTCTAACATTTCTTTAAATTTTCACTGCTCATCATGTCTTTGATGGGTATAAGCACCCATATATGAAAAACAACTAGAAAACATATTTTTGACTGGATGTTTCACTGTCTGGACCAAGTGAGCTGCAGTTAACTTTTCGCATGAATTTTTATCGGTACCCCTGCACCAAAAACTGTGTCTCAACAACATTTCTCCAGTGTTTTTCTGCCCAATGAGCATTGTTTTTTGTCCAAATTAGTCTTTTTTTTTTCATTATAGCCTCCGCCACAAGCTGTTTCTTTTGAGGTCTCGCAACTTTTCATCCTCCACCCACAATACTTCTACTTCTTGCTGAGGGCCATAGCTTGCCTTGCTATTTCTTAAAGCGATTCATCTCAGGAAGTTGTCTTCCTTTTTCTCCCACATTTCCCTTTCTGCGAAACTTCAAATGATCCAGTCTCCCTTTTTTGTTTAATTATTCTATTTACAGCTCCTAAGCCCAATAAATACTCTTTGCGTCATGGATGTGTGCTCATAAAGTGTGATTATCCTTTCTCGTTTCCTTGGCGTAATGTCAATGATGCCACAAACACGAAAAACTACAAAAGTACGTTTAACTTAGTCACAATAACCGACAAAACTACTAACATAGACAATAACTTGATGCAGAATGACAGGTTATGAGATATGTCGAGAAACACCTGTCTAGATTGTCACAGCAGTGTTGCCATGTTGAAATAATACATAAATTCCCAATGTTCACATTAATTCACACAATAATGGGTAGTATTTAAACATTTTAATTGAGATTAAAGGCCGATAAATTCATTAAAAAATATCGTCCAGGTGTGTAACATCACGTCGCAAATACTCTTCAAACATGAACCTCAAATTTGCTCAGTTTTGTTCGAATATTGACTTTCAACTGAGCCATCGTGGTTGGTTTGTTGCTATAAATTTTACTTTTTAAAGTGTTCCCAAACAAAACAAATCAGGTGGGGTCAGGTCAGGACTTCTGAGGCCGGTGGAATATCCCATGTACGCGATATCAGTTTTCCGGCAAATATGTCATTTATGGCAGTCAAAGATGCGTGAAACGTGTGGAATGCCCCGCCGTCTTGTTGAAAACTTGTCCTGTTGCTGTGGGCTTCGAGATCTCGAACTCGTGTAAGGAAAAAAAAACTTGGAGACATTTTAGGTAGGGACCGGCTAGAATTAACGTTTACTGCCGCGCCGTGTGCGTCTTAAAAAATAACGTCCAATAATTCCATCAGCTGAAATAGCCGCCCAAACTGTAATTTTTGATGAATGTAGAGGTTTGACATATTTAGATTTAGGATTTTCGGGGGCCCAATGCCGGGCATTTTGTTTATTGACGTGCCCATTCAAATAAAAAGGGGCTTCGTCAGAAAAGAAAATGTGGAAACTTCGAAAGCACTGCAGCATTGTTTCCACAAAACACGCTGTAAATTCAAGGCATCGTGCACTAATTGTGATTTGATAATTAGTGATTTCTCTGTGCAGAAGCTCCAACTTCATTAACTGCTTCTTCGGTTCTTATTGACCTTGGGTGTCCCGTAGGTTTCTGATTGATAGTAGAATATGTGGCTTCGAACCTTCTGACCCAAGCCTCAATTACACATTCACTTTAAGCAAGTTCTAGAGCTGGTCAGCTCTTTAATAGTTGGCTAGTGTGATATATTTGCAATATGGTAGGTGTAAGTGGAATTTTCCTTTACGTGATTGTAAATGATTTTTTTCACGCCCGAGGAGGTACCACCTCTTACATCAAGGGGCCGCTGAAGTCCCAACCGACGTTTCCGGTTCTGGTGTATGAGTCGGTTTCCCTTATAACCAAAATTGATGATGGCTCCTCCTTGTACAACAGATTCCGGAGGTAAAATACCCCCCTCCATTCGAATCTCCGGGAGAGGGGTGTACAGAGGGCGCATCAATATTTAACATATCCTTCTCGAATATATGTGGCCTAAATTCTAACCTGAACTCCGTCCACCATTTCCTCCAGGCTAATAGGCCCCAACTCCTCTTCCTCACCGAAACTCAAATCAGTGCCAAAACAGTCACTAATCACCTTAATTTCCCGGGGTATGAGCTCCTTACTTCTTTTAGATTGCATGGAGGCGTGTGCGCGTACGTCCGTAGCAATCTACCCTGCACCAGACTCCCCAATTTAGAAGCTGGAAGGAAAGACATACTATGGATAAAACTCTCTCTCAGGGCTGCAACTAAATTCATCTGTTGCATTTACCGGTCACCTTCTGACAACAACTTTGTCCAGCTCTTTGACTACCTTTCTGAAAAAACCGACCGTCTGATTTCTGAATATCCTTCCTCCGAGGTCACTATTCTTGTTGACTTCAATGCCCATAATAAGGAATGGCTAGGATCTTCAAAAACCGATCTACAAGGAAGAGCAACGGAGGCCTTTGCAGACAGCAATTCTTTAGCCAATATGGTTCAGCAACCTACTTACTTTCCTCGCATCCCAACACACAGCTCAAATCCCTTGGATCTCCTTCTGACTACAAATCCTGACTGCTATAAGATATCAGTCACCGCCCCCCTGGGTCGCTCATACCACGGCATGGTCACTGCTTCCTGCGCAATGCAACCCGAGGTCACACAGTCATCACACCCACGTATCGTTTGGCACTACAACTCCGCGAACTGGGACGAAATGCGAGATTACTTTTGCTCATTTCCATGGGCGTCTGTCTGCTTCTCTCATCCTGACCCCTCTGATATCTCACAAAACGTCACCGAAATTATCCAAGCTGGCATGGAATTATTTATTCCACGTACACAGAAAACCTCTTCAGCCACTCAAAAGCCCTGGTTCTCTAAATCCTGTGACAAGGCCAGAATTTTTTGTAAGAAAATTCACTAAAAATGGATTTTATCTCACTTAGTTTTCTTCTAACTTACACTTCTTCTTCACGAAGTCAGAAGTCACGAAAATTAAGTACAGAGCTATTATTAAATTCCTCACTCGAGAAGGTTTTCCACCTCAAAGCATCACCGCACCTTCGCGAGCGCCATTTAAGTGATGACGAAGAGGTAAAAGCTGCAGTTTGGGCACATTTTGAGGACAAACCTAAGGACTATTTTTAAGGGTGTCTGTTTGTTGCTGAAACGATGTAATATAAGTGAGTTGATGTAGAGGGACTATATTGAAAAATAAAATTTAATTGTGAGTCTACGTCGTCAGACCGGGAAATTTTGGCGCTTACCTCGTAAGTTGTTATTAAATTCTATCAGTGCGAAGCCGCGACGGGTAACTTAATGCTAGTAGAATATACGATGAACTCCCAACTTTGCAACGGCTTCTTTCGAACCGGCAACGCGGTGGCGTCTCTTCACTAGATATTGCCCCGTATTCACGGGGCGTCGCGTACCGTCCGACCTAGTTTCCCTGTGGGAAAGCGGGTCAAACCTGAGTCCACCAAACGCCCGCCGTCGTTGTTATCGTCGCGTGATAATGCCGATGCCAGTCACAATGTCGTCCTCGCTGAATGGCGTCGTCGTCCTCCTAACGGGCTAATAAACAATAACGTGGTGTGCTTTCTATTGACGAATATAAAGCGTTCGGTGTTTCCCCCGATGAATTGACGATGACACCAGGTGCCTGACATGGGAGAAGTGTGGAGAGCATAATCATCTCTTCTATTCATTGTTAGAATCAAAAGAGATGTCGGACTTGTAAAAGCGAACGCGTCCTGAATAAAATTAGGTAACTTTTACTTCTCTTGGAAGGTTATAAAAACTTGAAAAGCAGCAAGTGCATTATGGTATCGAATTTAACATTTTTATGGTAATGGTTTTTAGATTGGTAAGCGTTATATAATAATAATAATAATAATAATGTTTATTAAACCACACATATATATATATATATATATATATATATATATATATATATATATATATATATATATATATATATATATATATATATATATATATATATATATATATATAATAAAAGAGTAGAGAATACACAAAAACAGTAAACATTAGATATGTCACTTAGGAAATATCCTGTCTGAAATTACAAAAAACCTTCAATAAAAAAAATTCGGGACGCAGTAAGTGCGTTAAGGTAGTGCATTTTTATGAAATGCTTCAAACTTGAATAACTTAATTTTCTATAAACTTAGAAAGTTTAATTTTGGTATGTAGTAAGGTCTTTCCTAAGGCAAGATAGCCACCAAATTTCATTAAAATAACTTTGTAATATTCGGAGAAAAAAAAATTTTCGAAAGAAAATTCAAAACTTGAATAACTCAATTTTCTATAAACTTAGAAAGTTGAATTTTGGTACGTAGTAAGGTCTCAAACTTTTCCCGGAAAACCCTGTCCGATTTTCCTGGCTAACGAACTCATCCAAGTCATTAATAAAAGAAAGACACTTGCGGAGTTTCATCGAAAACGGTTAATTATTTTTTTAGTTATCGGATATATATATATATATATATATATATATATATATATATATATATATATATATATATATATATATATATATATATCTACAAACATATAAAAATTGAAACTGACCCCGGATATGGGTTCTAGGGGTCTTAGTTCGCGCTCATTAGAAAAAAATTTTAAAATAAAAATTCACTAAAATACTACACATTTATTGCATAATAATTATACAAGGGAAAAAATTACAAAATACTGCCTATAGAGGATAACAATGACACAATATAAAAAAAATCTCGGGACGCAGCAAGTGCGTTATGGTAGTGAATTTTCAT